>CAVLGL010000084.1:27479167-28079167 GCA_963668995.1 Parnassius mnemosyne
CGATTTAGAAGATGTTTTCTTCTTAGCACGACTTCCTTGTGGAATCGATTACCATCAGCGATTTTTCCGGACCGATCGACTTAGGGACCTTCAAGAAAAGAGCGTACTCCTTTTTAAAAGGCCGGCAACGCATCTGCAATTGCCCTGGTGTTGCAGTTGTTCATGGGCAGCGGTAGGCACTTACCATCAGGTGAGCCGCATGCTCTTTTGCCCCCTCTCCTATAAAAAAAAATTAACAAAAAGAGCCTAAACTGGGCACATCTAGTTCTCCTCGTCGAGAAGTTCCAGTAGCAGTCATCAAAATACACTCTCAAGTCACTCTATCAAGTCCGGAGGTAAGTTCTTATTATAACTAACAAATCGAGTCCAAAGTCAGCACAACTAGTTCTACTTGTCGAGAAGTTCCAGTAGCAGTTTTCAAAGTACAATTACAAGTCCTTTGATTAAGTCCGGAGGTAAGATCTTATCATAACTAACAAAACGAGCCTAAACTCGGCAAATCTATTTCTTCTCGTCGAGGAGTTTCAGTAGCAGTCATCATAGTACACTTTCAAGTCACTTCATTAAGTCCAGAGGTAAGATCTTATCATAACTAACAAAACGAGCCTAAACTCGGCACATCTATTTCTCCTCGTCGAGGAGTTTCAGTAGCAGTCATCAAAGTACACTTTCAAGTCACTCTATCAAGTCCGGAGGTAAGATCTCATGATAACTAACAAAACGAGCCTTTTTTTTTTTTTTTTGCGGATGGAAAATCATCAAATGACGCCTTTCGCTCTGGGTGGAGCGGAAGGGAGTGTCAGACTTTTACTGACTAAAAACCATCCGTGTTCCTTCAGTGCCCTTACGTTCCGGAGCCGCGGTATCTCTTTCGAACAGCCCGCAGCCCCGGCAGGCGTCGGCCCTTGCGGGCCCCTTCACGCTGCTGACAGCTCTTTGAGGCGCGCGTGGAACAAAACGCGCCGTCGACACGGCCTGTCGTCGTTAGACGGACGGACGGCGAGCTACCCATTGCTCGCCGTCCACAGGCCCGCGCCTACGGTGGCCGGGGGCTACGACGTAGCCCCCGACGCCCGGGGCGTCTCCCGCGGCGGCCGGGAAGGAAAGCTGCTGCTCTCTCCTTCTCCCGCTCCGCCACCTCCTTCGCTAGCATCACTGCTTCGCAGAAGGTGGTGACGGCATCCCATTCCGTCTCGCTCCGGACCATGGCTTCGACCAGGGCCGGACGCGAGAGGTCGCCGCCGCCTATCGCCGCTACGAGGACACGGCGGTGCTCCGCCCAGGCAGGGCACACCTCCACGGTGTGCTCCACCGTGTCCTCCGGTCGATCCTCGCAGTGGGAGCACCCTGGCGTTTCCTCCCGCCCGATTCGTTGCAGGAACCTCCCGAACACACCGTGTCCGGTGAGGACCTGCGTCAGGCGGAAGGTGAGGACGCCGTGGCGTCTCTCAAGCCACTCCTCAAAGAGGGGTCTTATCGCCGCTATAGTGGCGTGCCCAGCACGGGGTTGCGACAGTCGCTCTCTCCATGTCGCCATGAGATCATGCCGGAAGTCTGTCCGCTGCACGACAACTTGCCGTGGCAGCGGGGTTTCCCCCCGGCGTAGTGCCTCCGCGCGCCATTCGTGTAGGCGCGCGAGGACTATCGCCTCCAGATCCCATGGTGGCAATCCGGCAAGGAGGCACGCTGCCTCGCGGGAGATCGTGCGGTAGCCGCGAACCATTCTTACGGCAACCACCTTTTGGGGCGCGTTCAGGTGGTGGACGGCAAGCCGCGCCAAACCACGCGCCCACACCGGGGCCCCGTAAAGGGCCATGGACCGCACAATCCCCGCGTAGAGCCTCCGGCAGGAGGCGTTTGGCCCCCCCAGGTTCGGCAGGAGCCGCCTGAAGGCAGCCCCGGTCCGTTCCAGTTTGGGAGCCAAACGTCGGAAGTGCTCAACGAAGTTCCATCGGCAGTCGAGGACGAGTCCTAGGTACTTCAACGTCGACTCGACGCCGATGGATACCCCTCCTACCATCGCTGAGGATCCCGGTGGTGGCCTGTTCCGAGGACCATGGAAGTGCATGGCCTCGGACTTGTGCAGAGCCACCTCAAGACCCAGCTGCCGGATCCTCTCAACGACTATCGCAACCCCGCGTGTCATATTTTCCGCCGCCGCCTCGTACGGCCCCCCCTGTGCCAGTACCAGCGTGTCGTCAGCGTAGCAAACTACGCTGACGCCGGTAGGGAGGTCGGCGCGCAGCACCCAGTCGTAACCGATGTTCCACAGGAGCGGCCCCAGAACCGAACCCTGTGGGACACCGCACGACATCTCTCGCCGGTTCCACTCACCGTTGCGACCGGGGTAGATGACGGCCCTATCCGTCAGATAGTCCCCGACTATACGACGGAGATAGGTCGGCACCCGGTGATACCGGAGTGCCTCCCTAATGCAGCTCCAGGGCATGGAGTTGAAGGCGTTGGCGATGTCGAGAGACACCGCCAAAACAACCCCCCCCTGGCCACTGCATCCCCCGTCGTGAGGGCTCTTACGCGCATTATGGCGTCCACCGTAGAGCGCCTCTTGCGGAAACCAAACTGGTGTTCCGCAAGATCCGGCCCCGTCCCCGCAAGGTGCTCGGCGAGGCGGTTTGCAATGACTCTTTCAAAGAGCTTGCCCACCTCGTCGAGCAGCACCACGGGCCGGTATGCGGACGGAGAGTCCGCAGGGCGCCCCGGCTTCCGAATGAGGACCAGCTTCCCCGTCTTCCAACGAAGCGGGAATTGGCCTCTCTCCAAGCATGCGCTTAGGAGCCCCTCCAGTCGGGGCCCGAGAGCCTCAGAGGCCAGGACCCAGGCTTTGCCAGGCAAGCCATCGGGTCCTGGGGCGGTATTCCTGGCCTTGAGCCTACGTACCGCCACTCTCAGGTCTACCCCGGTCCCTTCCGGGATGTCGTCGTCGTCGTCCTGGTGGTCCGCTTCCGGCACCGCAGGTGGCGGAGCCATAGGCGGGGGTGGATGTTCCCCTCGCGCAGGAAACAGAGCGCTCACCACGTCCTCCACGAGCTGAGGCCGGAGACTCTGCGTCAGCGGGGGGGCCCAGGTGCGGAGTTTATCCCGCACCATCTTGTAAGGGCGCCCCCACGGATCTCTGTCGAGAGTCTCCAGCATCTCCTCACGGGCCCGATCCCGGGCCCGCATGACAGCCTCCCGGAGGGCGGTCTTCGCCGCTCTGTATCCCTCGTACAGCTCCACCTCAATGGCTGCCGCATTCGGTGGACGAATGCGGAGACTGCGATGCCTGGCGTACAGGTGCCGCGCGGCGACACACGCCTCGCGCAGAGACGTCAGCTCACGCGACCACCAATACACCTGGCGCCGGGCGCTTCCTGGCCGGACGCGGGGCATTGCCACGTCACATATCTCGGACATGGCCTCCTGGAACCACCCTGCCTCATCATTGATGTCGGCAGGCCTATCCGGTGATGACACCCAGGCCTGCACGATCGAGGCTTCCAGGAGGAGCTCCCGGTCCAGCTGCTTCAGCGCCCAACGCGGACCACTCGGGGCCTGTTGGACTGGCGCGCTCGAGGGCTGGGTGGAGACGTCAAACCGGATGTACCGGTGGTCGGAGTAGGTCTCCACCCCCTCCATGACTCGCCAGTCAGTGGCACGCGGCGACAGAGCGGGGCTAGCGAACGAAATGTCCACCACCGACTCGCCCCGCATCCGCACACACGTGGGGACAGAACCCCGATTTAGGACGACCAGGCCTGTCTCCAGAGCCCAGTCTTCCACCATCCTTCCCCGTACATCTGTACGACGAGAACCCCAAGCCAAGTTCTTGGCATTGAAGTCCCCGAGGACAAGCACGGGGAGGGGATAGCTTCCGACGACGACTGCTCTCAGCTCTGCAAGAGAGTTGTGGAGCTCGGCGAGAGATCGGTTCGGGGAGAAGTACACCCCCACAACGACGAACTCCCCGAACCGTGCTGCTACGCACCCCTGACCCCTCCTGACACCTTCAAGGGTCGGGGTGCCAGCGGCGGCCGAAGAAATGATGGCCACTGAGCCGTTAAGGTCCGCCACCCAGTCCTTCCTAGGCCAGACAAAATACGGCTCAGCGACCACAGCGATGTTAATCGACCACTGCGCCATGCTCTGGAGCAACAGATCCTGAGCGCAGGCGCAGTGGTTGATATTCGCCTGGAGGAAGCTTAATGGGGCCGTTATAGGCATTCCATTTCAGCTTCCTCCACGGGGCGCCCCTCTGCAGGCGTCGGTGTCGCGGCGGCGGCGGCGGCGGCGGCGGCGACAGTGACAGCGGCGGCGGCGGCAGTTGCAGCTGCGGCGGTGACCATAGAGGCGGTGGCGGCGGAGGAGGGCCCTCCCCTACCCGCGGCCTTGGACTTGGCGGGTGACACGCAGGCCCTGCTCCCGGCCCAGTGATCGGCTGGCTTGCCGGTCGCCGCACATGCATCACAGTGCGGCGTGGCACAGCAGGTCGCCGATATGTGACCGGGCTGACAGCAGCGGAAGCAGAGGCCACTGCGGTCAACCTCCGAGGCGCATTTCACTGATACGTGATGCCCCACGAGACAGCGGTAGCACCTCAGAGGTCTGGGCTCCAGCAGCTTAACCTGCGCTGAGACCCAGCCCACCAGAAGCCTTCGGCCCTCCACTATGGTTTTGGCCGCCGTAACAGGGCAGCACACCGTGGCGGCATGCATACCCTGTTGATCCGGGCGTATGGCGCCTGCCCTGACCTGGTCAGTAGTGCACCCCCCGGACCTGGCGACGGCGGCCACCAACTCCTCCTCCGATACCGAGTCGTCCAGACCCATGATGCGCAGGTCTGCGCATCTGACGGGCCTGGACACTCGGGCCTCGTCCGCGTTCAGGGACGCTCTGAGCTTCGCAGCCAGAGCGTCCGCAGTCGCGCCACTGGATTCCCCAACAAAACGAGCCTAAGCTCAACACATCAGTTCTACTTGTCGAGGAGTTCCAGTAATAACCATCAAAGTACACTTTCAAGTCACTCTATCAAGTCCGGAGGTAAGTTCTTATTATAACTAACAAATCGAGTCCAAACTCGGCACATCTAGTTCTACTTGTCGAGGAGTTCCTGTAGCAGTTTTCAAAGTACACTTTCAAGTCACTTGATTAAGTCCGGTGGTAAGATCTTATCATAACTAACAAAACGAACCTAAACTCGGCACATCTATTTCTCCTCGCCGAGGAGTTCCAGTAGCAGTCATCAAAGTACACTTTTAAGTCACTCTATCATGTCCGGAGGTAAGTTCTTATTATAACTAACAAATCGAGTCCAAACTCGGCACATCTTGTTCTCCTTGTCGAGGAGTTCTAGTGGCAGTTTTCAAAGTACACATTCAAGTCACTCTATCAAGTTTGGAGATAAGGTCTCATCATAACTAACAAAACGAGTCTAAACTCGGCACATCTAGTTCTCCTCGTCGACGAGTTCCACTAACAGCCATCAAAGTACACTTTCAAGTCACTCTATCAAGTCCGGAGGTAATGTTTTATTATAACTTATAAATCGAGTCCAAACTCTGCACATCTAGTTCTCCTTGGCGAGGAGTTCAAGTAACAGTTTTCAAAGTACACTTTCAAGTCTCTCCATCAAGTTTGGAGGTAAGGTCTTATCATAACTAACAAAACGAGCCTAAACTCGGCACACCTAGTTCTCCTCGTCGAGGAGTTTCAGTAGCAGTCATCAAAGTACACTTTCAAGTTACTTATCAAGTCCGGAGGTAAGGTCTCATGATAACTAACAAAACGAGCCTAAGCTCAGCACATCTAGTTCTCCTCGTCGAGGAGTTCCAGTAATAGCCATCAAAGTACACTTTCAAGTCACTCTATCAAGTCCGGAGGTAAGGTCTTATTATAACTAACAAATCGAGTCCAAACTCTGCACATCTAGTTTTTCTTGTCGAAGAGTTCTAGTAGCACACCTTCAGGTCTATAAAGTCCAAGACGTATAAGTATACTTATTTATATATAAAACCTGCGTGCTTTTAGCGAAACAAAATATTGTAATAAGAATCTGTGATTAAATAATAATATCTTACCATTGTCAAGTATGTATCAAATTTGGTATTTAGAATATTTTGTATTTCTACGGCGATCGATATTTTTCTGCACGAGCACGAGAGAATAAATAAAGTATTCAGTGGCTGTTACTTGGATTGCAACTGCGGCCTATAGTAAAATAAATTAATACAAGGCTTTCAAACCACCGAAAATTTCGCTATTTATTATCCGAAAAAAATTAATTATAAATAAAAAAAACAAAATTAAACTGCCATTTACATTTCATTGATTCTCACATGATATATGAGGAGTTTTAAAAGTAGAATGAGTTGAACAATTGATATTTTCAAAATTTATCGTGTTTACGCCACCATACGGTCTTGATAAACCCACACCATAAGCCATTAAAACCCCCTTTTTATGTAAAAATTGTGATTAATCGATTAAAAAAACATAAAAATAAGTTCAACAATCATTTATCTATCTGACAATGTACTTTTTATATTATTTATACGTATATTATGATTGTTAGATACGATTTCATGCGACAAAACATTAATTAATTTTTAGGCCCTAGCAGAACATACCCGCGCGCTTTGCGCTTAAGGCATGCAATAAGTTTAGAGACGATTTTTCAATTCTAAGATAAATTTTATTCATAAAAACGAACTATAAATCACAGCTGTTGAAATAAAATAGTTCAATTGTTTTATTTTTATTTTCATTCAGGTTATAATTTATTCGACGGATAACTTTTTACTGACGATTGAAAAATCAGCTCTTAGAAAAGAATAAGAAAATGTTTTAGGAAATTTGCATAAAAATCTATCTAAGCTCTTATCTAAAATATACACTACAAAGACAACATAACATGCATGCGTGCAAGCTTATGTACGTGCGTGCGTGCGTGCGTGCGTGCGTGCGTGCGTGCGTGCGTGTGTGCGAGCGTGCGTGCGTGCGTGCGTGAGTTTTTGCGTGCGGTTTTGCGTGCGTGCGTGCGTGCGTGCGTGCGTACGTGCGTGCGTGCGTGCATGCGTGCGTGCGTGCGTGCATGCGGGCGTGAGTGCGTGCGTGCGTGCGTGCGTGCGTGCGTGCGTGCGTTTGTGCGTTCGTGCGTGCGTGCGTGCGTGCCTGCGTGCGTGCGTGCGTGCTTGCGTGCGTGCTTGCGTGCGTGCGTGCGTGCGTGTGTGTGTGTGTGTGTGTGTGTGTGTGTGTGTGTGTGTGTGTGTGTAATGTGTGCATATTAAAAAACTGCCTAACATGTCAATCAAGACAATTGTTTTACTGCTGACGTCAACAACTCTGACAGTGTCTGAATTGATGAATAATGTGTCCTATATCGACTATAGGCAATTACTATAGTATATTTTTAAAATCGTATAGGTCAAATGTGTACTTAAATAATACTTGAAATTCATCCGGATTCGCATAGGATAAACTCACTAGTGATAACATCAAACGCCTAAATTTTCTTACTATTCTTTGATAAAATATTATAATAATATATAAAAAACACATTTCTTTTTAAATGAATACATTAAAATCCATAAGTTGAGATTAGATCTAATGTCAAGCATCTTTGTTTAATACAATTTAGTGAAAAGGTATAATGGATAAAACCAAACAAATGTATTATAAAAAACGTTTTCATTTAAATTATATTTATATTATTCTACCATACCATTATAGTAGATCAAAACATCACTGCTAAAAATACACCATAGATAGTCTCGTTAGGAGGTTATTTGACATAGTTGAAACGCTTGGCAAGCGGGAAGCAAGAAGATGCTGCTACCCACCTCCTGGCTAAGTTTCCTTCAGTCGCTTCTTACGACACCCACGGGATAACATCGCCACTACGCAATTGTAATTATTCTAATAATTCTGTTGTATATTTGTTCACGTATATACTATATATTTTGTCATATGATAGAAAATTCTGTAAGTTACTCAGAAGCTTATATTATAAATTCAAGTAGTTCCCTTGTTTAGCTTATAAATTCAAAGTAAATTTATAAAAAAATATTATATTATATAAATAAATTTATGTAAAATGTTTTGTAAATTACTGGCTAAAGTTCTTTTATTTTGTTAACACTGGTTTAATTTAAATGTAAAATACTATTCAAATGGTAGCTGTCATTTTGGAATAAATTTATTGTTTATCGAAACCTTAAATAGCTTTATATTTTCCTCTCAAAACTAACAAAAGCTCAACGTCTTACCCCACGAGAATTTGAATAACGATATACTATAGAAATGCTAAAAAATAAATAAGTTGCTATTTTGCCTTTACTTAAGAATAACTGTGTAGCTTTTTAAAAGCATACATACATATATTTAAGAATATCATAAATCGAAAAATATTTAATAAAACAAAGAAAAACACGTAAAAATTAGAAAACTAAAATCTTATTTACCTAAATTAGTATGCATTATTCAGTATTAATAAAACATTTTCAAACACATTCTTTAATTAAATGTCCTTAATGACTTTGTTTATTATTCAAAACTTTTTTAAATAAAACTAATTTTACGGACTTTATCGCGTATATTAACTTATTTTTAACTTATTTTTATATTCCCGACGTTTCGGGTGCTTTCCAGCACCCGTGGTCACTGGGGACTGAGTTGTTTGACGTCCTGCTGTCATAGTTAGCCCGGCTACCTTCAGTTTTTTAATATTAATTTTTGGTTCGATTTACGCAGAATGAGCTTACAGTATCTTGAAGTCTAGCAGTGGTATACTTAGGTTTGGATTTGATTTTATTAATTATGGGATCCCAAGCAGATGGCAGCACCCATCCATCTTCTCTATTGAAATTAGGATGTTTTTTAATTTCAATAGCCTCGCGAATCATCCTTGTGAGGAATCGGTGTTCTTTTGCGAGGATTTGTGGTCTATCAAATCTAATGTAATGACGGGGACGATCCTGAACATGTTCACAAACTGCAGACTTCCCGATACGTCGGTGCTTCACGTCAGCTATATGTTCTTTAACGCGGGTTTTAATAGATCTTTTTGTTTGTCCTATGTACGAGAGACCACATTCACAATCCAGCTTGTACACTCCTGCATCTTGTAGAGGGATATGATACTTGACGGATGGTAAAAATTGACCAATCTTCTTCAGCGGCTTGAAGTACGTTTTAATGGAAGCTCGCTTCAAGATGTAGCCAACCTTCTCTGTGACTCCTCTGACATAGGGTAGTACAGCAGGCACACGCTCGACTGTGGCTGGCTTCACTCGGTCACTGTGACGTAGGCGCGGGACCCGAAGCTTGTTGTCTTGCAGTACTTGCTCGACGTGCTGAAGCTCGGCGGCCAGATGTTTTCTGTCACAGATCCCTCGTGCTCTCTGAAACAAATCTTTTGCGAAGATTTGATAGACCACAAATCCTCGCAAAAGAACACCGATTCCTCCCAAGGATGATTCGCGAGGCTATTGAAATTAAAAAACATCCTAATTTCAATAGAGAAGATGGATGGGTGCTGCCATCTGCTTGGGATCCCATAATTAATAAAATCAAATCCAAACCCAAGTATAACACTGTTAGACTTCAAGATACTGTAAGCTCATTCTGCGTAAATCGAACCAAAAATTAATATTAAAAAACTGAAGGTAGCCGGGCTAACTATGACAGCAGGACGTCAAACAACTCAGTCCCCCGTGACCACGGGTGCTGGAAAGCACCCGAAACGTCGGGAATATAAAAATAAGTTAAAAATAAGTTAATATACGCGATAAAATCCGTAAAATTAGTTTTATTTAAAAATGTGTAGTGTTCGCGTAAATATAAGAAATCATTATTCAAAACTTCTTCTAAATAGCACAGAGTTGAACCGTCAATCATCCAGATAGTATAGAGTGTATCGCGAGTTTTGTCGCGATGTGCGATGATGAAGTTGAGCGGCTGGAATTAGTCCAAACAATAACTCAGAGCACTCCCCATGGTTGATGCTATAAAATACGCAAAGAGATGCAACATCTCTTTGCAGCGCAAGTGAATCGAGCTGATCAGAAAAGACTCGGTCTTCGATGATTGGAGCCACTCTACGCTGGATGCGGTCAAGTGAAAGGAGCTGGCACTAGGGAGCCCCAGCCCAAAGATGGGAACAGAACAGAACAGTCCATGTGAGGCCTTTTAAAGTTGCAGGCGATGTGCCGGCATGAAATACTGTCCCGCTCTGCTGAGCACGCCAAGCTTTGTAGTATGGTGTAGGTACTATGATAAAGCAATATAACAGGAATATAAAATGATATCATCACTCAACCTGGACTCCATATAAGGAGTAGAAATAAAATCTATTTAGTTCAGTAATATCATATTATATTTATAGAGGAAGATATCATTCATGTGGCTCTACCTGGAACCACGTAACACAAACCCTGCCCCCTACCTATGTACCTACGTCACAACCACTATATATAAGTCTCCTCCAAACCAATAAAGAGAGAGTTATTAAACTGCATCAGTGAGTTTAATTTATTGTATTGTTCAAACATTACATGGCGACCCTGCTAGGCGGTGCGCTGCTACAATGCACGCGCACCGCCGGGCCTACTATTTAAAAGAAAAAAAAAATTATTTTAAACTAAATTAAATAATGGACAGTTGTTAAGAGTATTGACAAAAAAATTATATTATAACGGAATGGACGTAATACCGGATGTGACGAAAAATAAACAAATATGAATACAAGAAGAGGCCATAATAATTATTTTATTGAAGGTGACTGAAAATTTAAAATATATAATATACAGTACTATGAAGACGAGTAACGAGGAATGAGGAATAAATTGTGGATTTTTCAATACTCGTATAATGAGATCAAAGACCAAAATTCAA
Source organism: Parnassius mnemosyne (assembly GCA_963668995.1). Taxonomy (NCBI): domain Eukaryota; kingdom Metazoa; phylum Arthropoda; class Insecta; order Lepidoptera; family Papilionidae; genus Parnassius; species Parnassius mnemosyne. The sequence continues at coordinate 27,490,055 of CAVLGL010000084.1, forward strand.
GAAACGGCAGATCTATTTAAAAAGGAAAGAAGCGGTTGTATTCTTGCAAGCTTCGTCCAGAAAAATGTGAAAATTGAGTCAAAAAAGAACAAAGAAGAAATTAAGAGGTATGGTGTTCTATCTTGAGCTGCGTGACTGGTTGTACGCGTTTAACGAAAAGTAACAACCAAGAACATGGGCGGTTATCAGACTAAAGAAGAGACCATGATTGTGCAAAATACAATAGGAAGCAATAAGGCAGGAACTGAACAATTGCAATTTCACCTTTATATATTTCGTAAAATTATATAAAGTGTACTCTATTCTACGTATTGGTGGTAAGTTATGAATATTTCTTTAGAACAGTTATATGAGAAATTAAAAGAAGTTAGAACATATTTAATAAAAATTGCACCGAGTTAACCAGAACGGAAAAATTTTAGATACCAAACTTAAAGTGTTATTATAAATTTTAATAGTAAAGTAAAGGAAGATGAGATATTTTTCATGTTGTTTTGCTATAATATATTTTTTTAAAGTTATTTATTAAATATTCTGTATTTAATATAATATGATAAAGTTGAAAATATTTATCAGACTGTTAACGATTCAATAGCATTTTGTTAGTTTTATTTCTAAATAAAAACTATAATGCACTATTATAAATAATGTTACATATACACTTATGTGGCACTTCTATTGAGGCATAAGACGATATTATATTCACTTTTATTCAGTTATATATAGTTATAAATTATTTTATTACTGTGTTCTGTCAAAAAAATGAATGAAATAATGATATGCCATAATAGATTACATTTTTTTACGTACTTGATTTCTCCATAATTTATAGTTAAATAACACTGAGACCTTAGATTATATAAAATTATCTAATCTAAGACTGTGACACATTTCGTCGTTTTTATTTTTTTGGAATCCAAATTTTAAAAAGGGTTATAGACAATTCGTTTTATTTTTAATTTCTAAAAGCCGACGGTACTGTCTTAAAGTTATATTATGAAAAATTAAAATTATTTTTTTTTCTTTCAACGTTTTAAATGAATTAATATTTTGTTATATGTAAACTCGATGGCTGTTACAGCGATTGTTTAAGTTAATTTTTGTATGTGATATAATTAACATTTTTTAGAGCCAATGAATAAATGTATGTACTATAACTATGAACGACAAAACTATTTAAGTTTCTGTGTAAATTTAAAAAAAAATGCTTAGAATCTAATTTAAAGGTTGCATTCATATTATAATATATTGTACAAGTTATCTTAAAATTAGGTATTAATCACACCGTGTGATCTGATCATTGTTCGATGCAATTGCAAAAGTTTCCCTATACTTACTTTCGAATTTAAAACAAAGGTGTCTCAAATTGCTGTTAAGAGTACAATTTGTATTTTGATCTGCCTGTTGTTATCACTGTATCATGATGACTTATGTTCCCGTTAGTATTTCTTTGTTCTGTATCATAACATGAAATGTAGTTTATTCATTTCGATTTTACATTTATTGAACTTTTAAATCATAAACTTTTAACTATTATAATTTAATATTTTCTCGGAAAATAGTACTTACTTGTGTGGAATATGGAAATGTTTTCTTCGCTTTATATGATTTTGAAACTCATTACATAATGTATACAATTAATTGATATAAATTTTGTTGTGCCCATATTGTGAGCCTCAATCCCTAACTGACAATGATGTAAATAACTAAATATTATACGAGACTATTTGATATAAATTTATAAAAGACGTAAGTAAATTTATGGACAAGTTACGGAGTTTATCATTATGAGTGAAAAATATTGATAGAAATACAAGTAGTAATAGGTAAAGAAAATTGTCGGTGGTTAGCATATCCACATACCATCAGCCTGATCAGCTGAGAGTTTGGAAAAACTAATAACCGATTAATTTTTAGGGTTGCTCGGAAACGATTAAATGTGGAATAAGTTTTAATGTATTATCAATGAGGGAAATGAGAATTTATTATGAATTGTATAGGAATATTGTTCATAATCTTGGGTACTATTAAATAATGAGGTATAGGTAAGTACCATAAAAGTAAAGAAACAAATAGGAATAAAACGAAAGTTGACCTACATAAAATAAGTAATGGAGAGATACGGGAACGTCCATCACTGGTAAAGCATATAGTCCTCAAGCAAGGTATGTTTCCATGATTGGATGATAAAATCAGGAGTAACGGGTACTAGGGAACAATACATTCAGTACAAGTGAGATATGAACGAGTTTACTCATATTAGTACTATTGTGGACCAGAGAAGTCTTAAATTTGTTACCCTTAATAATGGTGCATAGAGGTCACATCCTTCATTGGATCATAGTGTGAACTTAGTTTCCTCACTGACAATTGTTGGAGTCTTTTAAAATGACTTAAACGTAGACCTCAAGGTTGTACGCATAACCCAAGGTACAGTTTTACCTTGATATAATTCGATAAAAAGTTTATGTACCAATATAATGAAATAAATGTAGTGAAAATGTAATACAATACCCAAATAAATGGGGGGCTCATATTTATAAAGTACCCGCATGATAAATATCATGAATTAATTATAAAATGAATATAATGCAAATGGCCAATAACGCCCAAAGAGGTGAAATAATACTCCGATTCCCGGTATCTAATAAATAAATAAATATATAAAGCTAGATACAGGTAAAAATAATAAGAAATAAAAGAAAGTACGTACAAGAATTATGAAAATAAAAAAGAAGGCCTGACAATCGAAACAAAGGATATGAGAGTACTGTTAGTATGAAAATAAAGGCCATGTGAACAATTAAAATGAGATAATAATCCCTTGAACAAATCTAAAAAGTGAAATATTATGTAGTTATTTTGCATTTCTATATTAGGGTGCTACCTACAATCCTACTCAAAAGGCTACTTACAAGCTACACATCTAGTAACTATAGGAACGATCCACACAACCACACGTAAAAAAAAGCAAGTAAATTTGATAAATACATTTTAGCGTAGATTGACATTAATTTATGATTTTTTTTTTCATATTTATGCACATTGATTCATACTTACAATAACTCTACCTTAAACTTCTCGTGTTATATTTTTTTTTGTTATATTGTTTTGGTATATTGCTTACTAAAATCAAATCCAAAGCGTATCGATACTCTATTATTATAAGTTTGACAATGTAATAATATTTTTTTCTCTATATAGACAGTCAAACCTAAATTTACGTTAATACATATTTACTTAAAAAAAAATGTCTTCAAATGTTAAACAAATATTCTGTTATAACTTCTAAATTAATTATATTAAACTTAACTTTATATTTTAAACTTGATATTCAATTACGATCAAGAATCTGGAAATCTAAAATTAAAAAAAAAAAAAGTAGTAATGACTTTTCGACTATTATAAATAACTTAAATAATAAATATTCAATAATGTATGTAAATGTATTATAACAATGCCACGTAACGATCTTAACTACGTACATTAAAAAGTGTTTGATACTGTAATTTTCAAATACATTTAAGTGTATTCATAATAAAACATTTTGTAAGTTATTTTGAATTAGATGTTATGTATGTGTCAAACGATGTAATTGCAAACCTTTCCACTGCTATAAACGATATATAGTATCTACGTGCTTTGGACTTTATATCAAAGATGTGTCACAAACCGCTTACGCGGCTGTGATTGCAAGATGTATTTTGATCTCTGTTGTTATGATCATTATTAGGTTGCATTACATTATGTTCTTTGTTCTGTTAATCTTAAAATGAAATGTAATATTTTCGGTGATAAATCATATGCTTTTAACTTTTATAAGTCATCGTTTTCTGAAAAAAATGTTAAGTATTAAAATATAACCTATTTGTGTGGATCATAAAAGTAACGATTAATCAAATATAAATGTATAAATAAATGAAGTATAAGGTATTATAGTTGTATACTAATCATATAAAATGTGAAAAAATATATAAGGAAGAGTAGATAGTACTTAATGCGAGTATCCGGATAAGTTACTTAATATATAACTAAATAACTCAATATCTAAGTACGTTACAATAATGTGTCGACCAAAATAATATACGTTCACGAATGTTTACCTAATTATGTTAAATACGTATGTTGTGTGTATGCATCATACTAATTTTAATGTGACTGATGAATATTATGTGTTTAGGAGGTTTGGCCAGCCGTCCTACCCAAGTCAAGACGAATTTTACATATTATACTTCATAATTTTATTTATTAACTTTTAGGGATTAACTTTTTACAGTATAAAAAAAATGTTATTTTTAATTTTTTTTGTAGGTTTGAGGTGTGGTATAGGTATAACCTACGACTATATAATTAGTATATAGAATTACGTTAAGAATAGAGTACTTATAATAAAGTTATCATTACATAAATTAAGTGTAAGACATATGTAAGTCGTAATAATAATTATATTATAAAAATTATGAGTAGTTTTAAGAATGTATTTAGTATTATATAGTGTCATATGTTTAAAAATTTAAAAATCTAACTAAATTTTAATTTTTTTAAATAAGGAAGGAGATGTGGTTAAGGTACTATGATAAATCAATATAACAGAAATATTAAATGATATCATCACTCAACGTGGACTCCATATAAGGAGTAGAAATAACATCTATTTAGTTCAGTAATATCATATTATATTTATAGAAGATACCATTCATGTGGCTCTACCTGGAACCTACCTGGAACGTCACAACCACTATATATAAGTCTCCTCCAAACCAATAAAGAGAGAGTTATTAAACTGCATCAGTGAGTTTAATTTATTGCATTATTCAAACTTTACAGTAGAGGCCAATTTGTCCTTCTCTTCCAAGTGAACATGAAATTGCACGTCACTCGATATGTCGACGCCGAGGAATTCGATACTGGCTGAGGCAACAAGGGCTTGAAACTGAGGAGATAAGAAAAAGAGGTTCATTTTAGCGGTAAACGCACAAACTTGTGTTTTCTGAGATTAAACTGAACTAGATTTACCTATACCTCAAAGGTAACTCACATAACTCTTTACAAAATTTTTTTTAGATTATAGATAGATTAGAGATAGAAAAAACAGCTATTTTATAGATCGGAAGTTCGATCATCCTTTTTTGCCTAGATGAGGAAATGAATACGCTGAAGCAAGGATGATTTCCTTAATCGCCTTTCAACAATTTCATTGGTGATGGCGGAAATCGAACCCGAGCTTCTCACGTACTGTGAAATCGGTGAGCGCTTGGTTCCTGCGGTCTCAAGGCTCTCGTACTAGTAGTTACAAAACTTCAACACTCCATTATAACGATAAAATTTATAGTCATTTAAAATTACAGGGTATTGTAAAACATGGTCCTTAAATTATCGGACTAATTACAGTTCAATCAGTTGCTAATTACAGTTCGAGATTGGATTTACTGGCAATCGATTCACATGGTAATGAGTAATTAACGAGAAATTATTGAAGAAATTTTCGATAATATTTATTACAATGCAATTGTCAAAAAAATTATGCAATATTTTCAATTTATGCGAACTAAACATTGGATATAATTTAAAATTAAAAATTTTGTACAGCCGACTTCAATATAAGTTATTCAAGAATAACTCAAAAACTATTGGTCTGACGTTGATCAAATTTATATGGGACTACACGATAACTATCATCTTTCATATAAAAAAAGAATCATCTAAATCGGTTAACCCAGTACAAAGTTATGAGGTAACACACAAAAAAAAACTACATTCGAATTCAGTACCGTCTCCTTTTTCGTCAGCAGAAAAGTAAGGTCACGTTTTATCGTTTAATTTTACTTATATTAATTCCTGACGTTTCGGATGCTTTAAGCTCACGCATGGTCCTCCGTACTGTATAGCACATTTTAACGTGGTAATAAGTAAAATTTAATGCGATAAAATCCATAAGATTAGTTTTATTCATGCAATAATGTATAATTTGGAACGAAGTTCCCTATCTCACGGTACGAATTTGGCGGATGGGGGCTAGGCGAGAAAAGTGTAAGATGTTTCCGTTACGACCCTAGAGTGCAAGCGAGATGGAATGGATCCATCTCCCTTGCACTATTTCTTATCATGCCATGAAAGAAATATTATTTAAAATGACGCTTCATTTAATAGACGCTAGTAATTCATTTATTTGATAATACCTTTATCAATAATAATATACTACGAAAGGAACTTAGTTCCAACCGAGTGTTCCATGACACTCACAAATGTTTTTTTAAATATATTTTCAAAGTTCACTGCTGAATATAGGCCTCCCCGAAGGAACACCACAAAGTAAGGTCCAGAAACACCTGTATCCATCGACTTCCTGCATGTTTACCAGGTCGTCACTTCATCTAGTGGGGCGACGCCCTACACTACGTCAGCGGGTATGAGGCCGCCAATCGAAAAAAAAATTCCCATTGGTTATCGGTTCTTCAACCTATATGGCCGGTCTATTGCCACTTCAGCTTACTAATACCATTTGGCTATGTCGGTCACTCTGGTTTTACTGCGGATATTCTCACTTCTAAGTTTATAACGCAGAGAAACTCCGAACATAGCCTTCTCCATAGGTCGCTGAGCGACCTGGAGTTTCCTCATCCAACCAGCAGTGAAGAACCACGTCTCAGTTCCATAGGTCATCACTGGCAACACGCTCTGGTTGTACAGTCCCGTTTTCAAGTTTTGAGGTACAACCGACGAGAAGGTGTGCCGTAATTTCCCCAACGCTGCTCAGGCGAGTTAAATCCGTCGGTTGAACTCTCGGTCGAAGTTTGACTTACCTTTTTTTTTACGGGGTGAAATCTTCATGGACTACCTCCGCCTAGGGAAAGGCGGAGGGGCATGCCGGACTCTTACCGGAAAAAACCACCCCGGTGTCTCCTCACACGTGCACGTGGGGCCGGGGGAATCCAAATTCTTCCGCAGCCCCACACTAGTGCTGGCCCGGTCTGTCCGGGCCTCGTCTCCTGCACGGGGTAGTGAGGTGTTCAACTACCCCGTGTATCGCCTCAGGGGCGCGCGCCAATACCCGCGCGCGCCTCCGCCTCGGGTCCATCGAGTAGGAGTGGCGGCGGCTTCCCCAAGTCTCTCGCCCCTGGACCCATTCATGGGGGCCGGAAAAGAGCGTTGTCCGCCCTTCTCCTGCGCCCGGTGCGCCTTCTGCGGCCAGGGAAGGGAGTCGAGATCTCCCTTTCCCGTTCCGCAGTTTCCTTCTGTGACATCACTTCTTCGCAGAAGGACACCACCGCATCCCACGACTCTGCGCTACCGACCATCTTCCACACTAAGGCCGGCAGCGACAGATCGCTTCCTACTTTATTTGTGAGGACACGGCGCTGCTCCTCCCAAGCTACACACTCGGCGAGCGTGTGTTGCGCCGTGTCCTCCCCGCAATGGACGCAGTGGTGGCACCGAGCGTCTGGCTCCCTGTCTATGCGGCACAGGTACTTGCCGAAGCAGCCATGCCCCGACAGCACTTGCGTCACCCTAAATGACAGGTAGCCGTGCCTTCTCCCGAGCCAGTCGTCGAGTACTGGCCGGATCGCCCCGACGGTAGCGAGGCCGGCGGTAGGGCGCAGAAACCTTTGCCGCCATTCCGCCACCAAGACCTGACGGAGCTCCTCTTGGCGCAGCGCTATCTGCCGCTGCACCGGCCTCGAGCCCCGTGCCCTCTCTTCCTCGCGCCATCGATATAATGACGCGAGTACTTTCGCCTCTAGGTCCCAGGGCGGAGATCCAGCCAGGACGCAAGCCGCCTCGTAGGAAATCGTGCGATACCCGCGCACAACTCTGACAGCCATCGCCCTCTGCGGTTTGCGCAGAATGGCGAGAGTGCTGGCCGTCATGTCCATCGCCCACACAGGGGCCCCATACAGGGCCATGGACCGCACGATTCCCACGTACAACCGCCTACAGGCGGCGCTCGGGCCCCCCAAGTTGGGAAGCAACGTTGATAGCGCGCCCACTGCACCCATCAGCTTGGGCGCCAGCCGCCGGAAGTGAGGTCCGAATTCCCATCGGCTGTCGAGCACCAATCCCAGATACTTCATGGTGGACTCGACAGCTATCCGGGCCCCGCTGATCACGATGTGTGAACCCGGCGGCGGCGCGCGTCGAGGGCCATGGAACACCAAGGCCTCCGACTTGTTTAGGGCCACCTCCAGGCCCAGGCGCCAGATGCGGTTCACCACTTGTGACACCGCAGCCGTGGCAACCAACGCTGCTTCCCTGTGCGAACTCCCACGGGCAGTGACGAGCGTGTCGTCCGCATAACACGTCAAGTTGGCGCCCGACGGGAGTTCACCTCTCAGCACCCAGTCGTAGCCGATGTTCCACAGGAGCGGTCCCAAGACCGATCCCTGCGGAACACCGCACGACATGACGCGCCGACCAGCGCCGTCACGTCCCCAATAGGTAACGCATCTCTCCTCAAGGTAAGCCCCTATTATGCAGCGGAGGTAGGGAGGCACGCGATGGTAATTCAGTGCCTCCCGAATACAACTCCAGGGTAGGGTGTTGAAGGCGTTGGAGATGTCTAAAGACACCGCCAGCACCACCCCACCCCGGGATATTGTCTCCTCCGCCAGGGCCCTCACGCGCGTAATAGTGTCTATGGTGGAGCGCCCGCGACGAAAACCAAACTGGTTCTCGTCCAGGTCCGGCCCCTCTCTGCACAAGTGGCTGACGAGGCGATCTGCGATGATACGCTCAAGAAGTTTGCCCGCCTCGTCGAGCAGCACTATGGGCCGGTACGCGGACGGTGAGTCCGCGGGGCGCCCCTCCTTCCTGAGCAGGACCAGCCTCCCCTCCTTCCACACACTGGGAAACTGACCCTGCTCGAGATATGCCGTGAAGAGCCAGGACGAGAGCTCGACCAGGAACTCCTTAGGGTCCGGGCGCTGTGTTCTTAGCCTGGAGTCGCGACACGGCCGCTCTCGTCTCTTCTTGCGTCACCTTGGGGACATCGGTGCTCTTCTCTTCTGGAGAGTCTGTGGCTGAGGGCGAAGCCATCGCCGGGGGAACGTGTCCCGCTCGCTCAGGGAAGAGAGCCGATACCACTGCCTCTAGTAACTGGAGTTGCATCGTTTGTGTTAGTGGAGGCGCACAGGGACGCAACTTGCCCCGTACCCAACGGTAGGGGCGCCCCCACGGATCCCGATCTAGGGACCCCACCAGCTCTTCCCTGGTACGCGACTTTGAGTTGCCGATGGCCAGCCACAGAGTCTCCTTAGACGCGCGGTACACCTCATACAGCGCGTCCTCCTCGGTGGAATCCCTTCGACGCCGCCTCCGGTATCTGGTGTACCGGTGACGCGCCGCAACGCACGCTATGCGTACCACCAGTACACCTGGTGCCTTGCGGACCGTTGGCGGACACGGGGCATGGACGCGTCGCAGATCTGCGTCATCGCCCCGCGAAACCATAGCGTAACCGCTTCGACGTCGACGGGGCCGTCCGTCGTCGACTCCCAGATCCAGGACTGGACTAAGGCAGCTTCCTCGAGTAGTTCCCTGTCGATGCGCTTAAGCGCCCAACGCGGGCCGTCATTAATCGGGGTTGTTGGATGGCGGCCGCTCGCAGTTTGGGCAGAGTCGAACTATTTGTCCCAGGTTAACATACTTGTCAACAACTTCGAACTTAGTGTTTCCAACAACTACTGGCATAGGTGTGACATGGACATTAAACATGATCTTTATTTTGTCCATGTTCATCTTAAGATCTATCCGTTGGGAAACACTATTGTGGTCATTGAGAGTGCTTAGGTACTCCAGCGATTCTGCCATGAGGACTATATTGTCGGCAAATCGAAGGTGAGTGATGTACTCGCCGTTGATTGAAGTTAACGGATAAATAGCCACTAGATAACCTGGCAGAATCGTCTTATTAGTAAGCTTAATCGTCATTATATAAATTATAAATTATATTTTATTATTTTATTATCTTTATTATATGCGCGTTTTGTATGGGTAAAAAACCTCAAAACCAAGTTAAAAGAGTAGTTTTAAACTAGATTGTACAACCACACACTGGTTGTACAATCAAGTTTCACAAACATTCCATACATTTGCCAGTGATGAATTACGGATCTGCGACGTGGTCCTTCACTGCTGGCCGGATGAGGAAGTTCAAAATCACTCAGAGAGCTATAAAGAGGGGTATGCTCGGCGTTTCTCTGCGTGGTAGACTTAAAAACGAGGATATCCGCAGTTGAACCAGAGTAACCGACATAGCCCAAAGGATAATTAAGCTGAAGTGGCAATGGGTCGGCCATATAGCTCGAAGAACCGACAAACCGACAACCGATGAGAAAGAAAGGTGCTCGAGTGGCAGCCTCGTACCGGCAGGCGAAGTGTAGGGCGTCACCCCACTAGATGTAGTGACGATCTGGTAAGACATGCTGGAAATAAATGGATGCAGATGGCTTGGGACCGTGCTTCGTGGCATTCTTTGGGGGAGGTCTATGTTCAGCAGTAGACTTGTGAAGGGATGTAATGATGATAATCTATACATATAATAATAATGTAAATAGCAGACGCCTGTACATTTTATATTTTTGTAATAAAAGTGATTGAGAGATATTTTTAGTATTTCTACCATTTTTAGAATTGTATGTCTCTCTGTCTGTCTGTCTATTTATTTGTTAACGTATCACATATAAAGTACTAAATTATATCATGAGAATCGTTAAGGAAATTATAAAGTGTATCTTCGGGTTACATTTAGTCTTTGTTACGGCCCCCAGCTGCCCCGGCAAAAGTCGACTGGGCTAGGGCCCATAGTAGCCTACTCAACGAGCAGCCGAGGGTTCGGGCCCAATGGCCTATGGAGAATTCTAAATTAATGGCAAATAAGCAAGCACGACTTATCGAGTTCCAAAGGTAGGGTTGACCAGAGGGTACCAGTCAGGTGGTAAGTGATGTGCATGTAAGTAGTGTGTAGTAGTTTGTACATGTGTAACTTGACATCCCCGATGTAGTCGGACTGCAGATCCAAAGGCGCTGCTTCTCTCCAAATGTGCGATTCCTCCAGTGGTCGATCACCAATTGATAACTTCTGCTTTTATTTCACTGTATTAGTTTATCAACTTTATTGTACATTTAATTAACTTCAAAGTCAACCAAATCAACATTCATCGAAATTAAAACAAGTGACCCACAACACAAGTAAAAAACAGTCGGTCAAAGTTCAATATTCAATGTTCCAGGTTCACTTAGCACAAAATTATAAGCACGAGAACGAACGCGGTCTCTTCTCGAGTTACAAAACTTTAGAGTTCTCCCGACAGCAAATTTCATATTACGCTATCAAATTACACACAACAACCCGTCGTCGCAAACTAATGGCAATCAGTTACCTTAATCACTCAAAACTCAAATTAGGCCTCGCTGTCACGTAACGCTCAAAGCAGACACTCTATTCGAGGCGGTCTTAACTAGACCCAAATATTCAATAGTAAATTCAAAACGACGCGCACCATTAGTCTTTATCCAACACGAAGCGATTTTCCTCTCGGGTCACACATTCTTAACGTTTCAAAACTAAAAAGGGCCTCTTGTCACTTAAAGCACGAAAAGACAATCAATAAGAGGCGTGTGTCACGCGGCCAACCGCTTCGTACGTAACCGTTATACTAAAAAGGCGCGGTCGCCCGATGCGACGCGTGCGCGCAACTGTCTCAGGCGGTGACCTCTAAATTCCATCAGACGACACGCAGAGGCGTCTTGAGAACGTCTTGGAATGCAAGTTTTTACAATGTTAATTATTTGGCCTAAACAGTCTTTATTTCATTAAAATCAGTTCATTCCATCAAAAATTATGATAAATATTCTGAAGTATGGATACGATGTATATGTACGAATTTGTTCAATGGTAGCGTTGATTGAGTCATCAAGTGCAGTTTAAACTAATATCATATTATAAATCATAAGCAAATTATGTTAAATGATGTTCTATAATGATATAATTATATCTAAAACGCAGTGAACAAAAGTATTAAAGGAAAAGAACGTTATAAGTATATACAAAAATATATTATTATCTAAGTCTAAAGTACAAAAGTTAACCAATATCATCGATAGATGGCGGTGTTGTAAAAATGTAATACAAAAAGGCAGGTTGTGCTTTTTTCCTGTAGATGAGTTTTCATATTTGCTGCTAATCTTTATATTAATCGTTGTCCTACTGTGTGTTGACAAACCCAATTATTCTTTACCGCCGAGTAATCTAATTGGTAAATAAAATTTTAAAAGAGCTATTAACAATTTTGTTGGTTTCGGCTAGGATCAAACTTTCTTTTTTGCTTACTATGCACGCACTGATTTATAAGTGTTTTTATATTTTATATAAGGTGTCAATTGCGTCAATTAATCTCTTTTAATTTTAGAATTGATGTTAACAGCGCTATCTCTCTTTAAATCTATACATATAATAAACATGGTGATAACATGTTGTGTCTGTTTATGTACATTGTATAGTAGGCATGTTTGTGACGAAAATCATTATGGGAACTGAAAATCATTAAATAAGTACATTTTTATATCTTTTAGAATTGTCTGTCTGTCGGTCTGTCGGTCTGTCTGTTTGATTATGAACGCATAACGTTTTGAGTAAACATCTTTTTTGCAAAGAAGTCGTTAAGGAAATCATAAAGCGTATATTCGAGTTCATTTTTAAACTTTGTTTTATTAAAATTGGTTAATTCTATCGAAAGTTATGATTATTATTTTGAAATCTAGGTTCGAATCTGTTTTAAGGCGCCATAAAACTCAGAAATAGTAATAAAACGATTCGTGTGTAAAAAACAACGTTCTATTATAATATACTTAAAACACAGTAAACAAAAAATATATTTTGCTTAAATTAAAAAAAGGATGTTTTCTCACAAAGGACGTAATAGATCGCATTGCATAAATTACAACTTTTTCTGAATTACGGTGGCGCCCCTTTTTCCTAAAGGAGGTCGCGTCCGATTTGGCAGACAGGCCATAATGGCCAACGCCAGTTCCACAGCTGGTCTTTAGTGGGTAGGCACTTCTTCAAAGTGAGTCCCACATAACCACGCTGCCGGCTGCCGTGGTATGCTATGAGCATTCACCACCTCCCTCCCCCGCGTCCAGAGGGTAGCCTCGCTTTGGGCGCAAAAGAAAAAAGAGAATTAAGGTGTTAAGATTTTTCGCTTATTTTTAATCGTATTGAGACGCACTGAAGAAATTTGTACCCATGAGTACGATGAAGTTGAAAGAGCCGTGTAGGCCAACAGCACCAATATCACCAGAAACCAGAAAAGAAACACGCCCACCCAAGCTATGCAACGAAACTCTATTAAAAACTAACAACATTGCAACAAAATGTCGTGATATTGTTTTTATACCCAGAATCCATCTAATCCCAAATAACTTTCTTTTCAGTTTTAAGCGTGTTCAGTTCCCAGTCAGCGTGTGTTATGCGACGACCGAAAATAAAGCGCATGCTCAAACTTTACGCGTTCCAGGAGTGGACCTCAGTACTAACTGTTTTACACATGGGCAACTCTATGTTGCTTTTTTCCGCGTTAGTAGGCCCCATAACCTATTTGTGTACCTACGCTCCGACTGTCTTCTTCTAACGTCGTTTACACAGAAGCTCTATCATAAACGACTTAGAACTTTGAGGATAATGATTTATTTTGTTACCACTTATTGATACAGTAATGATATAAATCGTTTAATATTCTCTTAACTAAACGTCAAATTTTTTAAGTAAAACCTATATACGCAAGCTAAGCTGCGGGCACAGCTTGTGTAAAGTATGGCTATATGTTTTATTTTACTTTATATTTAATTTTTATCTTTCGTCAACTTCAACACCCAATTCATTTCATATATTTTATGGTCGGTTCAGTACCACTTCAGCTAACTGGTTCACTGGGTTATGTCAGTTACTTTTGTTCTTTTGCCGATATCCTCGTTTCGTACATCATTCTGTAGAGAAATTTCAAGCATAGGCCTTTCCATCAAACGCTGAGTTATTGATCTTCATCATACGGCCAGCAGTGACCACGTTTCATATCCGTAAGTCATCTCTGGCAACACGTACCGGCTGTACGCCATAAAAATATTTAATAAAAATAAATTGCGGTTGCCACTCTGCTAGTCAAGCATGGCAACTATGGCATATATCCCCTCTATGAGAGCTATAAATAATGTTTTGTATGAAGTTAAATAAATAAATAAAGGTAAATCTGTATGTAAATAAAAATAAAAGTAATAAAAGTATAAGAGGTGTAAGAATATCAACTACCCTATAAGGGTAGTTGATATTCTTACACCGGGTGGGTCTATAAGAGGCGACAGAGGGAAAATTAACCAGGAAAAAGGCAGCGGCGTCGTCCTGATAACATCTGAATAAAAAAAAACTGCGGTTACCAACCCACTGGCCAAGCGTGGCAACTATGGCAAATGTCCCCTCTATGTAGGCACTATGACGTCTCAGTTCAGCAGTGGACTTTTGATAGGCTGTAATGGTATTGTAAATGAAATAATATATAATACTTAATTCTTCGACGATAATAAAATACAAATTAGTTTATAAGTAATGTCATTTTTGAATCATTAGCTTTGTCATTTAAAACTATAAACTAAGTCACCTGCTATACGTCTGCTATTTTTCTTTCTGTAAACGAGTAAAAAATATTAAAAGATTCTATTGCAGCCATCAAGGAAATATTTTAGCGATACTCTTTTCTTTTGTAAACTTAAAAAGAAAATCCAATACACAATAATTATCGAAAATAGTTATTCAGTTAATTTACATTTTTACAGACGTCTTTTTATTAATGGCTCCACTAAATCTGTGACTCGTGATTTTCTTATCGAAAATTTCTTTAATTAAGAGAATCAGGCGTTAGTTTGCGGAAGTCCATTATATTAAAGTTGGTAAAAAATTAGTTCGCGTACATCCGTTCGATAAAATAAAATTAATAAAAGTCGTTAGTTGTTGGTTTCTAACAGACTGTTTTATTCAAGTCATTCATACATAGACAATAGACAAATTTTCACCTCAATGTCTCATAGATGGCGCTTATATTAATTAACATTATATTTGATAATATTCTAACACCCCCACTTTATCAAAATAACAACACTTTCAAAGTATTAGAAACAGTGGAGAGGTAAAGCTACACAAAAAAAAATGTATTTTAAACTAAATATACAATAACAAATACAGTATACAGTTCTACCTTGGCTATTCTAAATTAACAATTCCAAAATCTTTCATGAACTTATAATGTTTAACAGCTGGCAGACCTTTGGTTAGCAAATCAGCAGGCATGTTAGCTGTTGACAAATATCTAGCTTCAATTATATCATTTCTTAAAACTTCTCTAAATAAATGATACCTGATATCAATATGTTTGGATCGTTTATGTGACTGATCATTATTTGCTAACTTTAATGCACTCTGACTGTCATTGTACAATTTTACTACAAGAACCAATTATTTTAAACTCTAACTTCTGTAAATATATTGCTTCTCGACATGCTTCCGACAAAGCCTTATATTCTGCTTCACAACTACTAAGAGCAACAGTTATTTGTTTCTTGCTCTTCCAAGAAACTACAGCACCTGATTTAGTGAAACAGAAACCAGTATATGAGCGTCTATCAGTGGTATCACTTGCCCAATCAGCATCCACAAAACCTACAAGCTTTGCACATTCTTTGGAATATTTTAAACAATAGGTCTTAGTCTGTGACAAATATTTCAGAATTCTTTTTGCATAATTCCAGTGTACATAAGAATAACAGTTGTTAAACTGGCTTAAATAACTGACTGAATAGGAAATATTAGGACAAGTTAGGACAGCTAAGTACATTAAAGTTCCTATTAATTTTTGATAAGGTAGCTTTTGTTCACATACATTTGACTTATCAACATTCAATTTACTATTTTATCTATAGGAGTTTCTACTGCATGACATTCAGACATATCAAATTTTTTAAGTAACTGATTAATATACTGTTCTTGATCTAAAGTAATTACATTTGTGCTTTTGTTAATGTTAACTCTCATGCCCAAATAATTTCTCACTTGACCTGAATTCTTATTTTAAATTTTTGACTCAAAATCTCTATTAAATTATCAGATTCAGACTTACAATTTGAATATACTAGAAAATCATCGACATGCAATCCAACTATAGTTTTCTTACTATCACTATGATTTTTAACAAATACACAGGGTTCTAATTTACATTTTCTAAATCCTGATTTACATAGTATTTCCTCAACCCTCTGATACCATGCTAGAGATGATTGTGTTAATCCATAAACAGCTTTTCGTAACTTTAAAACTTTATTTGAATTATTTATGGGAAAACCATTAAGGAAAGCTGTTTTCACATCTAGATGAGTGATGTCCATGCCTAACTGGGCACTTATGGCAAACAACAAACTCAGGGTTGAATGTCTAATCACTGGACTGAAGGTTTCTTGGTTATCAATACCAGCCTTCTGGGTAAAACCCTTGGCTACAAGCCGCGCACGATATATCACTTTATTGTCTGAGTCAAACTTTTTTTTAAACACCCACTTACACTGCACTACACTCACGTTGTTGGAAGTATCGACAACTTCCCTTGCTTGATTGTCTTGGAATGACTGCAGCTCCTCTGCCATGGCCTGCGACCACATCAGTCGCTCTGGCCCACTGATGGCCTCTGCATATGTTAGTTCATCTTCTCCTGTAGCTGTAGCACACATGTTGACGATACCGTATCTATCTGGCTTTCTCCTCTGATGCTTCTCTGTTACTTCTGGAACTGGTGTAGTAGAATGTGCATGTGGTATATCTGAAGCTTCTTCTGTACTCTGTGGAGCTGAATTAGTCTGTTCAGTGTTCAGGTTTTCTCCACAAGCTTCTGACTATAAACTTTCTTCTTCAACATCCAAGTAATCAGACTCTGAAGAACTTGACTTTTTCAGGTGTTCAAGTTTCACCACAGATTCCTCTACCAACTCCCCCATTGAATCTGTGCTTTCTAGAGAATTAGTTACTGTCTCTAGATGCTTAGGTTTTTCTAGTATTATATATATTAGTATTATATATTTTCTAGTATTATATATATATTATATATTTGTTCCTTAATGGGTCATATATTCGGTTACCTTTGACATTATCACTATAACCAATAAGTGTATGTTTTCTTCATGTTCTGTCCCACTTAGCTCTTTTTTCTTTTGGTGTCTGCACCATCACTGGACTCCCATATACACGTAAATGTTGTAAATCCGGTTTCCTACTAAACCACATCTCATAAGGGGTCTTTTCAATACCTGAAGCTGTAGACCTGTTTTTGAGATATACTGCGGTATTTGCAGCTTCTGCCCAAAATTTTTTATCTCATTCTGCTTCAAAAAGTAGGCATCTAGCTCTCTCCACAATGGTGCGATTGCTTCTTTCGCTGAGTCCATTCTGCTCTGGTGTATAAGCATTTGATTTTTGATGAATTACCCCTTCATGTTTCAAAAAATCTCTAAAATCATTGCTGCAATACTCACATCCGTTGTCTGTGCGCAATATTTTTATTTTTCTGTTTTGAAAGTTCTCCACCATTGACTTAAACTCTTTAAAACAAGTCAGTGTTTCACTTTTACACTTAAAGAAGTATACGAAGGTCATTCTGGTGAAGTCGTCAATAAATCGCAAAAAATATCTTGCACCACCAATGGATTTGCACTTCATCGGTCCACAGATGTCTGAGTGCACAATTTGCAAGATTTCTGTAGCTCGTGTACCTGTCGTAAATGGTAATCTTGACTGTTTGCCTTCACAGCAAATTTGACAGCTAGACTTAGTTGTCACAAATTTGTCTGAGTAATCCATTCCATTAACTAAACCTTGCTTCATCTTGTTCATATCTGTGCTGTTTAAGTATCCAAGCCTTATATGCCATGTTTGTCCATCTATTGTTGATGATGATAACAAACAAGTCTCATTTTGCAAGATTAATTTGTATACATTATTTACAAGTTCAGCTTCCGCAACTAAATTGCCTAATCTGTTTTTTATGAGGCATCGGTCGGGTTCAAACACAACACTATTTCCATTTCTTATCAATTCACTGACTGATAATAGGTTAGTCGCCAGAGTCGGTACGCACAACACGTTCTTCACTGTAACCTTGTAACCGAAACTCGTCGTGACATCTACGTCGCCGGCACATAATACAAGCACTTTCATGTTGTTTGCTACTGTGATTTCAGGTAAACTTGTCGAATCCGTCCTATTTGTCAACCAACTTTCGTTTGTAGTCGTATGTGTACTGGCTCCCGAGTCAACATATCAGTCACATTTAGTAAAGTTACCGCTCAAAAAAACAACACTGAATGCATTTGCTTGCTTTTTCTTCTCTGTTTTTTCGTTTCTAAATGGACATTGAGACTTGAAATGTCCAGATTGTTTGCATTTGTAGCATGTTATTGTTTTGTTATTTCTGTCATTTGAGTTTGACATTGACGTACTCGGTGCATAGATATTCGGAGTCGGTCCGCCATGTTTGCTATTGCTGCCAACTTCCAAATTTCTTTTTCTGCCAATTTCGAGCAATAAATGCTGAGTTTTCCCATTTTCACTTCAACAGAGCCACCATTTTCCATATCTAACAATTTTATTTTTATGGAATCTGCCGTAATCTGGATCCCGGAATGCTCTATTGCCATGATCATTGGCATAAACTTATCTGGTAAACCAGCTAGTAATAATGACCCAACACAATCATCGTTTATAATGAATCCAGTACCGCTTAATCGTTGCGAAGTTTCCACAATCTACGTAACGTAACTAGTCATATTTTCACATGTTTCTAGTCTGATGGATATTAAATGACGTAACAAAGTTATTCTTCTTGAAAATCCCGCGTCATCAAATAGAGCTTTGAGTTTTGACCATAACTCCTTTGTTGTCTTTGTCTCCTTTATGTGCACAAACAATGATGTATCAATAGTCAGGATCAATTTTGCGCGTGCTCTGGCATCTGCTACTCTCTGTGCTACATCTGTCGCCGTTGCTTCTTGCTTGAGGTACTTGTCCGTGTCCTCAAGGACTAGCAAGTTTTGTACGGCGAACGCCCAGTCATCATAATTTTCACGACCCTTGAGCTTTGGCACACTCGCAATAAGACTTGAGTTCATCTTGATTGATGTCACACGCGTAAAACAAACTAACAAACTAACAATAACTCTTCTAAAAACGCAATAATTTTAATTTACTTTGCAAAATCTGAGTAGCCCATAACCTAATAAAAGTTGTTGGTTGTTGGTTTCTAACAGACTGTTTTATTCAAGTCATTCATACATAGACAATAGACAAAGTTTCACCTCAATGTCTCATAGATGGCGCTACTTGTATTAATTAACATTATATTTGATAATATTCTAACAAAAATGATGTGTCTTACCTAGTTTGAAGAGCACCTCCCGCCCTCCCTCAATTGCGCGCACTATCACCGTCACCACTAATCCCAACACCACTACTTCCAACACCTCTACACTAGGAAAGACACACCACTGACGACAATACGACATATGTTTCGCCTCTACACGAGGCAACTTCAAGGATGTACGCGAAGTAATTTTTTACCAACTTTAATGAAAATCTATTTTATTTTCTTTTTTTTTAGTTTCGTTATCCCACACTTAGATTTTAGGATTTAGGATTTTCTTCTGTATCGTGGAAGCAGTTTACAAATATCAGCTGCACAAAGACTAACATCCAGACCATGAACAATTATTTGTAGGCCATACAAATTCTTGTTCCGTACAGGATTCGAACCCACGGTCCCCAGCTCTGCAACTCATTGCTAAGCCACGGAGCGATAGAGCCGTCTCAACACAATATTAAAACTCCACGTGAAATAATTTACTCCAAATTGGTATTAGTTGCGTCTTAATTTTAAATATAATTACAATCGCAGACTTAATTATCTGCTCTAAGATAATCCACGATAATTATCAGAGTGTATATTTCTAGACTATCGTTTATCATTCGTTATTGCTTGGTGAAAGAGTTGTGACTTATTAAGTAATGAAAAATAAATATGACAAGTTATAACTTTGTTTTTAAATTTTCTTTTATTTTTTGTTTTGAAAAGATCGCTATTTCTATTGTATAGTGGAGGTGATTTAGGAACATAAATTGCACAAAGACAAATATGACCTGCAATATTTATTTCTAGGTCATACAAGCACTTATCACGTAGAGGATTTGAACCAGAGCTAAAAGCACTGTGCTACGGTGCCAATAAATAATAATTTCACAGGATTCTCAATCACAGAGTGCTTATAAAGTTAAACACAAAATAAAATAAATATTTTTTTTAATATGATGTAAGTATTTTATTTAAATGAAGAACTGTTTATTATTTAACCAAGAAGTAACATAACATAATTACAAACAAGATTTAAAGATTTACATTCATATTGAATTTTCTCAAGGGTGCCTCGTTTAGAGCCGGGGCGGCATCAGAGGCAGCTGAACTAAGTGGCGCAAATATGAGTCTCTGAGAGATGATGACATACTTGTGCCATTTGCTGTAGAGAATATCAGTCCATGGGGTCTAATTTCGGTGAAGTTCCTAAAGGGACTCTATCCGCGACTGACCATTGCTGCTTGTGATAAGAGGCCTGGTTCTTTTCTCGCTCTAAGGCTAAAAAAAGTCATTCAGCGAGGAAACGCAACCAGCGTTCTTGGCACGATACCACGGGGAGTAGGAGTGTACGATAATTAAGTTATTAGGTTTAGGGTTATTATTATAGTTCTTTAATATTGTGTGTAATCAAATATTGTATAATATAACATATATTGAATTCACGATGTAAAATACCCTTATCTAAACGTTTTCAATGCAAGATGTGCAAGATTTATTGTTTCTATTTCTCACATTAGGTTGGTAGATAGATGGCAGGGCCAATATAAAGACAAATTATTTTAATCTAACTGTTTGCAATGAGTTAGTTAATGTCAATTACGTCCAAGTATATATAGGCAATTAAAAAAATTACACATTTTACATATATTACCAACAATACATATTTTAACTATTTATCTCACCATTTAATAGGGATATCATGCCTCTTGGGGTTCATGTTGTATTTTAATACGTGTCTGTGTTTATAATATTTTCAATTTTATATAACATATTATTCTCAATTATCATTATTTTTATTATCATTAATCCCTGAAAAAATCTGGGAAAATGAAACAGGATATGGACAGCAGCATCATCCTGATAACAACTCAAAAATAATATGAGACAAGTGTATGTTCAGCAGTGGACTTTTATAGGCTTTAATAGATGGATGGATTCAAAAATGTTGGCCAATGTTGCCTTTCTTGGAGGCAGAATGCGGCCTGCAGTAACAACAAAATATTACAGCTTTTCGATACTTAATTACCACAACAAAAAAGTCCAGGCCCATTGGAGATTATTACAAGTTGAATGACCACAATCGTAGATTGACTTGAGCGAAATCTCTGGCGCACGGCGCCTACGGTGAACTTTATACTGCACAAACAAGTGGGGCTTTTTTGATATACCCTCAATTCCACCTCGATCCAACCGGGTAAGAATTAAGGTAGTAATTAAGAATAAAAAAGGTAGACGTGCTAACAATGTTTTTCTAAGATTCTATAAAAACGGACAAGTTGATTCGAAAGATAATATGTTAGTTATCTCTTTTATGGACGCGTGTTAAAGAACACATAGCTGATGTGAAGAATCGACGTTCCGGGAAGTCTGCAGTATGTGAAAACGTACAGCATCACCCACATTAGATTTGATAGACCACAAATCCTCGCTAAAGAACACCGATTCCTTCCAAGGATAATTAGCGAGGCTATTGAAATTAAAAAATCATCCTAATTTCAATAGAGAAGATGGCTGGGTGCTACCATCTGCTTGGGATCCTAAAATAATTTTTAATCTGGAGGTAGCCTTGGTTAAAGCTATGACATTGGGACATCATGCACCTTAGTCTCCCCGTGACCATGGGTGCTGTAAAGTACTCGAAACGTCGGGAATATAAAATAAGATAATATACGCGATCAAATCCGTAAAATTAGTTTTATTTAAATGTGTAGTCTTCGCGTAAATATAAGAAATCATTATTTTATCTATTTTACTCCTTTATTTTATGTTTGTTAATAGTTAGTTTCCTTGCAAGCGATTTGTAATCTTTTGAGAAATTAACAAGATCTTAAACTTCAAACGCAGATATATTGTCAACCCTGATGCTTAAGATGGAATGCCTCCTCTCCACTAAAAAGGATCTCCGTTTCTCTCCACATACCAAACGCAACACAACAGCATTATGCTGCTATAATACACTTGAATTCTGTGGAAGCGTGATCCTTCTCCGTTCGAACCGACGCATTCGTGCTGCTACAATAATATAACTGTAGCGTGGCTATAACACGTAAAAAACGAAAATGACTTTGTAATGTAATAAAGTAATTTTAATTTTAACACAGCACCCTTAAAAACAATTTTTTTTTCTCTTCTCGTAATAATATCTATTACGATATTTAATAACGTTTTAGGACCGGCGAAAATGCCTTTCACAAAAATTTGCATGTTCGTAGTCTTCTCCATATTTTTCCATTTTCGTAGCCTTCGCTATCCTTTCATATTGCCTAAACGTAGAAGACATGTAATTGACGTTATCTTAAACGAATTTTTAGCGCGCTTTTACTCTTGGTACTAGAAATAAAAAGAAAAGCAACTTAAAAATAAACACTGAATATCGTCTCTATATTTTCAAGTAACTAGTGGGTGTTGCCACAATGTGTCACGATTTGAAACGTAGTCTTTTACCGCTAGCCATAATATAAGAAAGCAAAAATTCACTCAGCTAGCTATACAGAGGGTCATGCTGGAAATATATATGCATGATAGATTTAAAAAAAAGTAGAACTAGAATAACCGTTATAGTGTGACGAATCAGTAACCGAATAGCTCAAATAACCTACAACCTGATGGAGATAAAATGTTCTCGATTGGTAGTCTCATGTAATGTATTTGCAAGCGAAGAATAGTACGGTGGCCACCGACTAGTTGGAGTGACGACCAAATACGGAATGTATAAGTCAAAGAGCTTTAGGCTAATTTTTGTCGCATCTCTTGGGGAAAGCGTATATTCAACAGTGGACTTATGAAGTGATGTAAGAATAATTATAGTGATGATTATTTTCAGGTATTATATTGTTTACGACAGTCTTAATTTTATGAATGAATCCCTTTAATATCGCATAAATAAAAAAATACTAACGGATTAAAAATATACTCAGTTACTCTCTATTGAACTCTTAGCATAAATTTGAGGGAGAAATAGAGTCATACAACCTGGATTCGGTAGGGCGTAACATAACAATGCTGCCGTGTTTCATACTGTGACGAAAACTTGAGACCTTTTTTACTGGTAATAAGGCATCTCAGCCCTCAAGTATGACACTGTATCTGTATTTAGATTCATAAAGGATGATAAATGTAAGTTACTTTGAGCCACAACACTCACATTCACGATCGGGTGGACTGTGTGCACGTTATATACCGTTTTTTTTTATATGAATAAAATGAAATGTTGATGTATAAATTGAAAAGTTATAGTGAATGGATAAGAAATTGATGGAGATTCAACTAGAGATTCACTTAATAAGCAAAGTTCTAGTTTCACCTTCCGAAACTGTAACAATATAAAGTTTGTTCAAAGCTTTCCTGAAACGCTAACTGCATAAGTTTTGACGTTAAGCTTGTTAGTTATTATAAACGACTGAATGACGTCATCTATATTATCTAAAAACATTTATTACTAGTTCATTCTAAGAAAGATATTAAATATCTTTTTAGTCCTGAGGGGTGCATTTTGATTCTTAATCGAGGATTGACGTAGATGTCTACGGGCCACAACATCCACGTATCATCAGGTGGACTGTGTGCTCGTTTGTCACCCTTATACTATAAAAATAAATTTATTTTGTCTTATTTTATATTCTAGCGTTTATAAGCTAACATGGCTAAATAAGGTAAGCATTTTATTGGTATACAATTAATTGCATTTATGGGATACCATATTATTTAATAATATCGAAATATCCATATATATTTAATAATATCTGAACAAACATACTCTTTCAATATAATAACTGTCCCTAACCTAAGAATCCTAATTACTGTGTGGACTACTAAGTGTTTTAAATAAGTAAAATTTTTGTTATAGTATACGAGTGACAAACGAGCACATAGTCCACCTCATGGTAAGTGAATGCTGTGGCCTATAGACATCTACATCTATCCTCGATTAAGTATCAAAATGCGGTTCGTTGTTACGCCTGAGGAATGCCTCGTTTCCAGTAAAAGCTTCTCTGGTTCTCTACCCTCACCATAAAAACCGCACCCACCATTTTATGATCATGACCCATTCGTACCTCTAAAATACTCGTAGCTACGGCATGGCTCTACCATGTAACGAAAATCTATCTATTCTATCTAATCTCAAACTATAATCACTTAAAAAAGTAAACAGTTGTGTAGTAATTGCAGAGTGTAGTTGTAAAAAAGGGCATATATAAAATGTATGCATATTATACAATAAAAAAGCAAAGGCCGCGCATAGATATTATTTTTTTATATATTCATAAGCGCTCACAGGTTACGAGTATAGTCGAGTAGTAATAAGAAAATGCAAAAGTTTTACTATCGTTTAAGTTTTCACAAAGTTGTGTCTTTTTTAAACTTATGCCTTGTTTTACTTATATAGTTTTTGAAATTTCCACTCATAAATAAACCGACGGAGACGAATAAAAACTTGACGCTACGAGTACATTATCATTATGCTTTCATCTTCAACGTTTAGAAATGTCTTGCTATATTATGTATATTTTTTATTTATTTATTTATTTATTCTTTATTGAAAATTACTCAGTATGTAAGAAACAAAAGGCGGTCTTAATGCTAAAACATTCTGTGAGACTATTTTTGTTTTCTTTTAAGTTTAATATATCTATTTGAACTATGTCAATATAGTAGATATAATTTAAACTTTGTAAACATTGATTTAATGGTTATAATTTAACCATCTAAAAGTAATTCAGTTATTCTCAGAAGCTATTATATCCAAGAATGTCAGTAATATTAAACTTAGAATAAAACTTTTTAACATTTCATTGAATTTTGGACCGAAGTTCCGGTACGAATTTGACGGATGGGAGCTAGGCGCGAAAAAGTGTAAGATTTTTCCGTCACGACCCCCTTTCTATAATACGAGAGACATGGAATAATATCCATCTTCCCCGCACTTTTTCTTATCTTGGCATTAAAGAAATATTATTTAAAATGATGTTTCATTTTAATAGACGCTAGTAGGTAATTCATTCATTTGTATTTGTTAATTAATAATTGAATACGTTTATCAATATTAATATATTACGACAGGAACTTCGTTCCAACCCATTGTTCCGATACTCACGCATAATTTTTAAAATTATTTTTTACTCATAACATACAGACTGCTTTGCAGCACCCATGGTCATTAGAAGTAACTAAGGCGATAAAATTTGATAAAGTAGTTATATTCAATGTATTTTGATCGCTTTAATATAAGAAATTCTAAAATTAAAACGATATAAAAAGCCTGCCCCAAATTTAACTCGCATCAAATATTTATTAAGCATAAATAAATAAAATAAATAATGACCCACATTAACCACAATCACATTTAACGACGCCATAACTTGTAGACACTAAATTTCCCGACAAGACTATTTATACGTCTTTCAAAAAGGAGGATGTTAGAATTAATTTTTTTTTCTTATTTTTTCAAAGAATGATTTACGATATCTTTGAAGTTGATTAATTATTGTTTTTTTAATTAGATAATATCAATAAAACATACTTTTTCGTCACGTTTAGGCTATTGACGCTACTCTCCATTGCCTGTCTAGGCATTCTGCATCTGAGACGGAATATGTAGTTTTTCTGTATCTTTCCCATAATCGAAACGAAACGAAAACGATACCAATGGGAAAAAATAGACTAATTTATTTTATACGCCTGACCGCACAACTTCGATATTGTTTGCATTTGATAATTTACATCGGTATCTACCCTTACTTAATAATCCGAAAATTGTTTCCACATTTATGAGGAAAACACAAGCAAGCCACTGGTTATATCCAATAGCTTATTTACAAAGGTTGCGTTGTTGACTAAGACGGCAAAATTGGTATATATTTTGGTAGATTTGCTTGAAATAACTAGTCTAATAACCGAAATTATTTTTTGTCAAAATAATAATAAGTTTGAGGAATAATAATTTACGCTAAAAGCATGTATGTGTTATCTGTAAAAACACTCTACATTTTCAGATAGTACGTAATTTACTCATGAAATATGATGCTGCTTTCATTATAAACACGCATAATATCATGAACCCTTATCTATGTAAATCTCACTTCTTAGAAGTTTCGCACACTGCCTTAAAGATAGGAGAATAATTTTATCACAAGGGAATACGAATATGTAACGTTACATGAGTTGCTTTGTGGTGGTGAGGTAAAAATATCAAGGGATCCATTTCTTTCCTTGGTTATTCTTACGATAATCATTAGAAATTCCAGAAAAATCTTATGGCTACCGATCACTGGAAGTACAACCAAATTGTTATTTTTTAGCTATTGTAAATCTTTGTAGCTGTTGCGAATGTAGGGATGATAGATGTCTAGCATTTACGTCAGAAGTGTTAATTGGAGAAGTTTTTTGCTTAGCATATACATTTTTATAGAAATTTGTTGCTATATATCTATATATGTGGTAGTATGGAGCTGTTTTATATATATATATATATAAGAGCTCCATACCACCACAAGTTAGCCTGAAAGGCCGCGATGCTTGTATTAGATAATGCTGCAAGAGTCATATGCCTATACTGATAGAAGATCTTCCGTTTTCCTTCCACGTCCGAAATGAAATAAATGTATCGAAGCGGAAAATTTTCTTAACATGAATATTTAATGAATTCCTGAACATAATTTCTTAAGAAAGTTATGTGGTTCTTTTAGGTTTAGTTCTTTATGTCAGTTCGATATTATTATGAAATCATTATTTCAAACATCTTTGAGTAGTGACTAGAAAATAAATGAAAAAAACGTACGCAAATCTCAAATTATGTAAATTCAAAACTTGTAACGTTTATTTTCAGACAACAGAAGATGCACAGCAGCAACTTCCTATTTAAAGTAAAAAATTAAAGTTACAACCTATAAACGTCCTACTGCTGGGCACAGACCACCCTTTATTTTTGAGAGGTTTTTAAGGCAAGGAAGTGTCCGCCGCGCTGCCGCGATGCGTGTTGCTAAACTTCACATTTCTTCAAAACTTGAACTTCAGTTTTCTTCACCGCTGAGTACGTGGTAAATCAGCATTTAAAATTGCAATTAACAATTTCATTAGTGCCTGCGGGGATCGAATCCAGTTTGCTCGCATACTGTGAAATTTACAGCGAGCGTTAACCACCTGAGCTTAATTTAGCTAAGCTTTAATTACGGGGGAGAAGAAGCTCTGCTTCAGTGCCGTAGCTGGCTCCGCGCATGTAGGAATCCTATGAATGTGGAGCTTATGCGGCTGGTCCACCGGGAACTAAGGTAGACTATCACTAAGATGACATGTGGAGCGCAGCTGAGAATGAGACCGAAATTTTTGGGGTTCATCCACAAGCCAGGTTGGATTCTGGTAACGTGCCTAAATAAGGCAAGCCAGGACTGGAATGTGGGTGACGTCGGAAAAATGAAAACCTGGCTGGAGGCAGAGCTCTCGATAATACCCGAGAGCAAAGTGCCTAAGCCTCAGCTGGGCATCACCTTTCTACCCCGAGGCGGCTGTGCTGTTGAAGGCACAAAATGAAGAACTCCTTACTGAGCTTTGGAAAATACTCGACCGTAGGGACAAGGAGAATGGGTTTCTAGTAACCTTTTCTCTGGACAACCCATCGGCGGAGGCTCTCCGGGCAGCAGGCAGCAGGGTAGTTCTTTGCTTGAAGATGATAGTTTTCAAGGTCAGGGAAGGCTCTAACGCAGCAATGGAGCCTGAACTGGGCCAACTCCAATCCTCCAAGCTCTCTACCTTGCGGGTGAGACCAGAACGTCATCAGCGAGAGTCACTGAGACCCAAGGCGCTGATCTTGCCTCGGTCCGAGGTTCTCCGCTGGTGTCGGCCAGGGTTAAGGGGAAGGGAGGGGGAAGGGATGGACAGAAAGGTGCGGCGTAGGTCAAGAGCACCAGTTAAGGACGACGGTCAAGTTCTGGGGTTGCCTGCGGCCGGTAAGATCTTAGTCAATATTAAAGGCAGTAGACCCGAGCTTGTATAATCTACAATAAAAATATTGAACTTTTAGCTGTTCCAGAGTATTGCATTGGCGACATGGTTACAGCCTTTATACATATCAAGGGACGCATAGGGGCCAGAGTAATCATTTGCTCAGCCTATCTTCCCGGAGAGAACCCAGAGTGGCGGAGTTCGCCCGTAAGTAAATCTCTGAGCTTGTGGTGGTATGTGATGCTAGTGTTCACCATAAAGCACGGGGAAGCACAAACATCAACGAAAAAGATGAGTTACTTAGGCTGTGACCTTTGTAACGTGTGCTAGGCAGGAAGTTTTAGATATGACCTTTGCTACCAATAACATATCCAGGCGGATTATTGACTGGCATGACACATCAAGTATGTGATTAGAGCATCATCAAACTTTTAGGGATCCAAAAGCGACTTTCTGGGATTTCTAAAGAGATAGCCTAAGAAGAAATTTGGAAACGTTTCCTAAAAGCATAAAAACGACTGAAGGTCTGAAGTTAGAGGCGGAGACAGTAACCATAGGTATCCGTGAAGCCTTCGAAGACAATAGTCCCGTCAAAACCAATACCTCAACATGAAAAGTTGCTTGGTGGAAAATCAAACAAAAGAAGCTTAGGGACAGGACCAGGAAACTTATCAATTGGGCTAAAAATAATGGGATATTTATAGTGCAGCCCTAACCGATTATAATAAATAAATAAGGAAAGCTAAGAGAGCATCGTTGAGGAAGCTATGCGAGGAAGGTGAGTCTTTGTCTTGCAGTGCAAGACTACACAATATGCTATCGAAAGCTAAACCTAATCAGATCGGGCTTCTTAAAAAGCCTGATGGTTACTTCACTAATAGTGAAACAAATACTGGAGCTACTAGCGTCAACCCATTTCTCAGAAATGTTCACCATACTACACTGTGTGGAAATCAATTTGCAAAAACACTATGTTAACTATATAATCTATATTAACACTGATAGCCAACCAGCAATGCAAGGGCTGAGATCAAACTTGGTGAACTCGACTGCGTGACTGCGGAACTGCGCGAATCGTCTAAACGCCCTTGGAGGTAACGTGGGTATTTTATGCATTGAAATTGCCGACAAGCTCGCACGGGAGGGCTTAAAGAAAACACAATTTGGACACCAGCCATTTTGTGGAATCTCGAAAAGACTCACTCGCCTGATTCCAGAAACTTTTTACTATAATAAATCACTTAAGATATGGTCTGATATACCAGGCTTAAAACATTCTAAAACATTAATCCGGGCTTTTAGTAGAGATAGTAGAGTCGCTTCGGAAACCTTGAGATTAGGTAAAAATATATTGCGCATTTAGATGAGAGCCCTGACTGGACACTGTTGTCTCCAAAAGCACATGTCTATCCTGGGACTAAGCAACTCAAGAACGTGGATTTTCCTCCATAGAGGAGAAAACGGCTTTACACATACTGACTAATTGCGGACTCTTAATGCGCAAACGTAGCACTCATCTGGAAAACTATGTACTTCGCACAAAATAAGTGAAATCGCTTACATCTAAGCAACTCCTTATATTCATTTAGGACGTAGCGCTTAGCAGTTAACAATAGACATAGCAACGATCAAAATAGATCTTTTAGGTCGCAGTGAAACTGGTTTCTCTAGACCTCTCGTACCTAATTAAAATATAACCATCTGAGCTACCAAGGCTCTAACTTCCTAGTAACAACTTAATATTATTAAACAAAACTGCGCTTGCTAAAAAAATACCAAAAAATACCCTTTTTACTGGAAACAAGACATTCCACTTCAGTCTTCTTCTTCTATCTATACGCCATAGCACCCACTTACCACGAAATAGGTGGAATATTATCGTCGTTTGTCACCCTTATTATATATAAAAATATCAGCCAAAAAAGACAATATAAAGTGAGCTCTATGTTCAGCATTGGAGTTTTGATAGGCTGCATATAAAATGTAAATATAAAAAATCAGCTAAAACAATCTTAAATAAGGAAAATCATACCTACAACCGGAAAGGTCCTACAAATAACCTACAAAAAAAAAACCCTACAAAAGGAAAGTACAGCAGTTTAATTTTAAGGACCGATGAAAAAGAAGAATGGTACTGTCGTTTTTAAATCTCATCTCCTACTTCTTTGCACATTGAAATCCATGGTCAACGGCTGCAGATATCTATGCTTGTACACGCACAAAAGTAGAAATATACATGGGAGTGACAGCTGTGCTTCACTACCATGTATATTACTCGCCACATAACGCTGAGCGTTATTAGGTAGTGTATTACTCTCGACACGCCAAGGACAAACAATTTTATGGTCTTAAAATGACTCTATCTTAACCATATTGCACTTATACGATAATATGAGTAGCCTTATATCAAGAAAACACTCTAATTATTCCATCATTAATACATCTAAAAAATCATTTTATTTTGCTACTTTCATAAAAATGTCTTGCATTTTTTTATCTGGATGTTGATTTTGTATGTGGTCATTACAACTCCCGGAAAAATTAACGTATCAAGACTGGGTTTTCTTCATTAGCTTCAGAATTACATCAACTGGTTGCTTAGTTCATATCAACAGCCTAGTACGCGTCGTTTGTTTATTAAATGATTTTCAAGTTTTATAAATTTCATTGCTATTAAAATTTTAAGGGCGCTTTCAATTTCTTCTTTAGCCCTTGATAGACAAAGAAGAAATGTGCCATACAGCCTATGTCGATTTTATATTTTGTCTAATCGATTTATTTTCGTAATTATTATTTTCATCTAAGTTATTTTTATACGTGGTAGAGCCATGCTGCAGCTATATTTCTGGTATAGTTGTAACACGAATTGGTCAGCTCGACCAGGGAAGGACCACGCTCTCACAGAATACCAGCGTAAAATAGCAGCTTAATTCTGCTGTGTCTCGTATGGTGAGTGTAGAGAACCGGAAACCTTTTTTACTGGACAAGAGGCATTCCATCTTAGTCCTCACGGGTGACAACGCATCTGCATTTTGATTCGTAATCGAGGATAAATGTAGATTTCAATGGGCCACAGCAACCACTTACCATCAGGTGGACTGTGTGCTCGTTTGTCACCCTTATCCTATAAAAAAAAGTTAAATGAAACGCTCGTGAGGCGTACATTTTTAGATTTTCCAAAATATTTTGAAATTTTGTAGACGTATTTCATTACTGGTTATCCAATACGTAGTAAAACAGCATTTATATTACGATTAAAATATCTAAACAATCGATTTTATCGAACATGTGTTAGTTATAAACTATTTAATTTAAAGGCGATCTCCCAGCTCGTAGTAGACTAAACTAGTATTCGCCTGACCCGAAAAAAATGACTGGAGTCAGTAGTAGCTTGGAGAGCCTAGGCAACGTATATACCACTGCATCAAATTCTAATCAAAAGTTAAATTTTGTGAGTGCTGGGTAAGTACAACCAATTATTACTGATGATAGAAATATTTCTGGCCACTGCTAAACATTTGTTAAATAATAAATGGGTAAAATTTTATTAAATTGTTGCTCATTGTTCAACAACTTCTAATTATACGGTTATAAATTCATCATATATAATAATTATGAAGTCTTTTTAAAGTTGTAAAATAATTTAATAGCAAATTAAGATCCTTCCACGAAGTCTTGAAATTTATATGAGAAGGACCTTATCAGATTTTATGACCTAATAAAAACGTTCACGAACATCTGAGTACCATTTCTAACCCTGATATCACTTAAGGTTTTGCAGTACATTGAACCAAATTAAGTATAAGAATCAAAAACCCTAAGCAAAATTGCTTTATATTTAAAGTTTTTTAAATAACTGTAGTTGGGTTTTATTATGTTGATAAAAAACGTTCAATAGAATGTCGCATGGTTTTAGTAATAACGAAATGTAAATTGAATTTGACCATAACTTTTCTAGAAAAAT
Organism: Parnassius mnemosyne; assembly: GCA_963668995.1. Taxonomy (NCBI): domain Eukaryota; kingdom Metazoa; phylum Arthropoda; class Insecta; order Lepidoptera; family Papilionidae; genus Parnassius; species Parnassius mnemosyne. The sequence continues at coordinate 27,522,386 of CAVLGL010000084.1, forward strand.
AAAACAACGTAATAATCGATCTATCGATCGAACAATATACTATATATTCTCCGTGTATTGGCGTAAGTGAATTCACCGTTATGCCGTATTATTGGCAGCAATATCTTTCTGACCCACCTGACAAGCGTGACAAATGTAGCAAATATTTCATACAACCTAGGCAACTTATGTGCTTGTTTACGTTAACTCACGTGTGCGATGGTGTGAGCGGTCACGAAATATAAAAGACAGCATTATAATATGCAAATTTTCACGTACAAAACGCACGTGCGATGGAAGTATCAGGCAAGATGGCGACTAGTGCGCGCGGCAATATCAAACGTATGAAGTTCTTTGTGTGTGTTCATGTTGAACTAGCGGCGGAACGCGCGATTGAATCGCAACTTCACGTAAGATCAACAATTGGGAACTTGTCGCTACAAACGATCGACCATTCAACACAATGGACTCGCCTCGCATAATTATTCTCCTCTGACAGTTCTCTTTATTAATTTTGTGCACACCAATTCTGCTTTTGTCATATCCCACTTTAATTAAGAATTTTCTATTAAAAATTAAAGTTCGTCATCCATGTTCACACGCTCTAAAAACAAGTCACACTCGCGCAAACGCCTGGTGGCCAACGTGAACACGAGCTCGTCCAAACAACCGCGCCGACTGCCGCACCCGCGCCCGCGTAGAACACGCGGGTGCGGGTGCGGGTCAGGTCGTAATTAATTACGTAATATTCATACGCAGTGGGCGCCTATTACTGCATTGACATTATGTCCGTTCGTCTGTACGTCCGTCCACGGATTTACTCAAGAGACCCTACGCACAGTTATTGACTCTATCTATAACTGTGAAATAAAATCGGACGGAGAATGATTTTTTTTCCGCCTATTCCATCGTATATGGTACGGTTGGATAGGTTTTTCGAAAACGCTAGGGATGTGGAACAATATATTGTCGTTTCAGAGGTCCGTTTGCGAAATATTTAGCTTTATACTGGTATTATTCATCAGTGTCATGTGTCTCCCCCCCCCCCTCTACCAACTAAACCGCTACTAAAAATTTGTAATTAAAGTTGGTTTATACGTTTCAAAATAATTTCATTATACAAGTGAGTTATTAGTATGTATGGTCAGCTACCTCACTCAAGAACTTATATTAAATTTCCCTTTTTGAAATTGTTATGTTGCAGCATCACGTCCGACCACGGGACGAATTTCGTAGGCGCATCAAACGAAATACATAGGCTCTTGCATTCATCGAGTATTGCATCTGAAATAGCACAACAGGATATCGAATTTGTTTCCACGCCTGCTTATATCACACATTTTAATTCTAATTTTAAGATTCTTAAAGCTTACCCATTATACCTTTGAGGAGATGGCCTGTTGAGACTGTAACGATATTTCAGAACTTAATCCTTCTCACGTCCTGATTGGACGAAATATTCTATCTGTACCACAACCCCCGGTGACTGGTGCCAACATCACGCGGCTGGATTGCTGGAGGAGGGTCCATACATCAGACAGCATTTCTGAACCCGCTTTCATAATGAATACACCTTTCCGCTGCAGTCCAAATCCAAATGGTTTCATTCCAGAGGTGAAATGAAGGCGGCGTCTTTAGTTGCATCGCGACCTGATCGCCGCAACGCAACGCCGTTGTCCTGGTCTCTAGGCCAGGTCATGACGACCTATCCCGGCGTAGATGGAGTCACGCGAGTGGCTGAGTTGAAGGCAAAGGAAGGAATCATTGGCTGTGCTTTCAACTGCATTTGCCCTCTGTCAGTTGAAGATTGAAGACGTCTCTTCAACCCAGGGAATATATCGGCACACCCCGTCGCGTCTCGGGTCATAATGGTGGACGAGCGAGCGCGCTGGCTGGTTGATGACTCCGCGGAAGTGCGAGCGCTTCCGTTCCTCAATCAGCTGTAAGACGCTGTAGCAGACGGGTATTTCACTTTTCAATTTATAATACGTTTGTTTATATGTTCAACGGCATTAAACCTATTGTTAATACACTCCACTCGATTTATTTCTAAAAGTCGCGTTATGGCCTAAACAAACTGATTTTTATTAGCAACAGTATCTGTTGATGCAAATACACGTTGTCACACCTAAAAAAATTATTTCAGAAATCTAGTAATTTTAGATGTCTACAAAATTATTTATGACGATAGTGTTGAGATGCGTTGACTCATGTCATGCTACTTTGTATTATTGTTTCTTTACGACCATATGAAAACCATTGTAAAGGACTCTATAGGAAACGGCAGAAAGCCATTATGCACTAATTTATATATTATTATAGACTAGAGATACGAAAAGTTCTTTTGGCGATGTAATACGGATTTCTCAATTTTATTATTATTTTATGTTTAAATTTACAGAAGTCGGCAGGCAAGTTAACTCTATGGAATATGAGCTAAAATTGACTTCGAATAAACTCTCTGATTTGATCACCATAAACATCATTATTATCATTATAAGCTATCACAAGTTCACTGTTGAACACTAGCCTCTCCAATAAGAGCCACGACGTACAGTCCTGAGCCACCCGCATTCATAAGGGGTACTATTTGGCAAGGAATAAAGCAATGCAAGCAACAAATATTACAAATAGATACAGAGTGGTATATCCATTCCATTTGGAAATGCCTAATCTAACAGGAGAATCTGTGGAATAAACTGGTGCACATGGGTACAACATTATTACTGCTAGGGTACTTCTGTATTCAAAAGTCAGTAAGTATGCGCAATAGTGTTAAAACTTGGTTGCTATGACGGTATAATGAAGCTAAAATGCAGTCAGCAAAATGATAACCATGCCGAAAAATTGAAGCGATTTTTTTTGTTGGATTCAACCCAAATAGTCGCTCCTGGATAGTGTGTTTCGAATATTAAGTATTACGGCTTTCTACCACACTACAAATTTTAAGGTTGGAGCACGGTAAAGAAAATTGTGGGAAAATTCAAAGTTCAGAAGGGCATGAGTGCGTGAAAAGGGTACATTGGGTAGAAAGTTAATTGATCAATGTCAAAACGTAGCTTTTATCCCACAAAGCAAGCGTGGAGCTAAGAAACATCTATAAATTTCAAAGTTAGCGTGGTGCCAGCAAATCTAAATCACTGTAACATTCTGTAACTTTTGTTGGCAAACTGCGGCTATTAGTTTTGAATTTCGTACAGTGAATTAGGATTAGTAACCACCCTTATTTTAAACATTAACATGACATCTGGTGCTCCTTTAACCTATATTAAAATATTAGCATGGCAACTAGTGAGCCACCCCTGAGCCTCTGTTAAAAAAATCCTAGGTATGTTTTTTTTAGGTTTGACTATAAAACTTACGTAACATAACATACATAAATTCATACTTGTCATCCAGACATGTAAGCAGAGATCATAGATATTTTACGATAAGAAACAATGTGTTAGACCTCTCTAGCTTTTTTCACACCATCTTCAATTTATCTCTATTTTGGTTGATAAACTTTCATCTAGGGCGTCACTACATACATTTGCTGTATATATTTGCTTTGTCGCTCCTTCATCATAAATTTTTTCTAAGTTTCCAAACATCATATGATCCGCTTTTAGTACTAATGAATTTATAAATAAAAAATAATAGCCCAAATACACCCTTACTATGAGCGCAGGTGCTCAGCTTTTACTTAGGTTTTGAGTCAGGTAAAAAATTCGCATTTCCTTAAAACATAGACACTATTTTCTTAAAAATTTGGTACCCCACACTAGGGTTTTCTCCTGTTTCGTGATGACAGTTAACATACATAAATTGCACAAGAGCAAACATCCACATCCAGAAAAATTCAGAAACATTCCGTGCAGGATACCTCAGTGCCGTAACTCAACGTTAAGCCACTGCGGCACGAAATCATAAAATGAAAACTTTTGTTGAAAACTTTCACTTATAGCATTCCTCAGACAATAACGTTTGCGTACATTATTGAAATAATATTGCGTTGAAATCTTATTGTAATTACGCGTAGCATTATTCATAATTGAAATAAATAACGGTTTATAATTATTACTTTGTTTATCTTCTTAGGGTAGAACTGGCTCAATATTTAGAATTTGTTTTAATTATAATATTTTAAAAATAATTAACTTCGCACTTATAGATCCGTAAATACAGACGCACTGATTTTTGTAACTTATACATACACTGAGATGTGTTGTAAGAAACGCAAAAAGAGATGATTAAAATAAAATAAAACTTACAATATATATATCTGCATAAAATGTTAGCTCCGGGCTGTAATTGTAAATAATACCTACTAAATCGTAGCGAGATATCCAACCACTACGCTATAAAGATCACAATGTAGTAAGTAGTACAGAGGAACATAGTAAGAATGTAGCTACTAATTTTTCAAGGATAATAAATAAAATCTTGCCCGGTTTCTTGCTGATTCCTCCCAGTGTAAAAGTATTTTTCGTACCGGTGGTAAATAAAAATTGGTATTTAATAATATTTAAGTAAACATTTTCTTCTATCACTATTACAACATTATGCCAAAAGTCAGTAGAAAGACAGCAGAATAATGCTGCTGTGTGCTTTTGTGTGGTGAGTTAGAAAACTGGAGGCCCATTTTTCTGGATACAAGGCAATCCATCTTAATTTCAGGGGTGATCCGTCATCTGCATTTTAACTCTTCTCAACAAGAATAGATCTATGTAGATGTCAAAGTATCCACTTAACATCAAGTGAACTATGTGCTCGTTTGACACCCTTATTAAATAGAAAAGAAAAATAATACGTAAATCGTTGAATACACTGGAAAATGTATAAGGAGTTTAATTTTAAAGTTTTCTTACACATGAGAATATAAAGACATGAAGTATTAAGCAGTTAAAGTTTTGAAGTTAAATTTCTATGACATTTATAATCTGATGAAACTTTGTAACCGTATTGTTTGTAGTTTGTAGAATTCGTGACAATATCAGCAAAAAAATTCAAACTTATTTATCAAATATAAGTTTTTTATGTACATATCAATTATATTGTAATAAAAACATCTATTTTAAAATAATTATAAGATCAATAAATAAGCACTAAAGTGGCTTCTGAATATTGTGACAGAGCATGGGAATAGAAAACGTTGTGTAGTGGATGCATTGCATCGTTATCGCATCGCGTTGGGTAATAAAAAGTCTATGTTGCCAATATCGGCTATATATGCTGCGTATATTTTAACATCGCTAGTTATAGATAGATAGTTAAAATGACCTAAGAATATTGAAAACTAATGACATAGTTTATGACTCTAAAATCAGTTCAGATAATGATTTTTGCGTGGTAGAGCCTTGTTGCAGCTTTATTATAGTCGTAGCACGAATGGGTCGGCTTGACCAAGGAAGGAGCACGCTCATAAAAAACACGAGCGTAAAATAGATGCTTAATACTGTTTTGTTTCGTATGGTGAATATAGAGAACCGGGTGCGCTTTTCAGTAAAAAAGAAGCGCTCCATCTTAGTCCTCAGGGATGACAACGCATCTGCATTTTGATTCTCAATAGAGGATGAATGTATACGTTAGAGACACAGCATCCACTTACCATCAGTTGGACTGTGTGCTCATTTATTACCATTATTCAGAAATATCCCACATTGTTCTGGGACTGAATAGATTCCGTGTTTATGGTAGATATAAGAAAAAGTATGTCCCAACTGTGTTACTAGCCTAGGATGTCGTAAACGGCGACAAATGGAACCCACAGACTTACGGACAGCACCATTACAGTGCGGTGGTAATCAGCGCTCAGCTTACTAAACCACCTGTTTGTGACTACTGTAAATTCTTTTGAAGAAATTCTTACTTATATTTATAAAAACTGCACTGAAGTCCTCCAGACGGAATTATGGTCACGGCAGCTAGTCTCAACAGGCAACTCAGGCGACTAGATATCTGTACAGGATATGATTATATTAGCCAAGCGTACGCGCAAGCACGTGTGCATTCTTTATTTCCTCACTCTCATAGTCCGACGGGAGAGAGATCAGGAGCCTGACTAATAGTTTTACGTGTTTTCCAAGGCACGGGGATGACACCGGCAATTTATTGATTCCGGACTGCTACACAACATTAATAAATAAGCGGCTGAATGGATTTTCATGGAATTTAGTATATAGTTAAAACATGTTCTGGATTACTAGAAAATGAAAAATACCGCGAGAAAATGATAATAAAGAATCTTTTTCCATTATAGTAACGGAATAATTGAATAATTTAAAATAATATGATTTATAAAATGTTACCTTTTGACATACCGACACAAGTTGTTATAAAGATACAGCTAATAATATACAGAAATATACAAACACCTCACGCAGACACGACATGTTTGCATTTGAAATAATATTATTCAGATTAACATATGAAAGGATCAGAGGGAATTCGTATGTATCCTTTATACTTCATTATAATCTACAACCGTAAATGTTATACATTTTTTTAAATTTAATAACCTACTACAAAGAGCTCAAAATAATAAAATAATTTCCACATAATTTATTAGTTTCTGAAGTCAGTTTTTACTTTATTTTGAGTAGCCTAATTACAACATCGAGGTTTTTTACGAATACTGAAGTGATAAAAGAACTGTTAGTCCAACTGATGGTAAGTAGCTACTGCAGAAGGCTAAAGCTAAAGAAGGCTTCAGATGCGTTATCACATCTGAGAACTAAGATGGAATGCCTTTGAATTGTCATCATTTACTTTCCATACTTCACCCCTCATCATCGCCATCATCATCATCATTATTACACCCTAATAAAACTGCTGAACTAAGCCAACCCAGGGATTGTTCAAAAGACGGATACTTGCCATAGATGGCACGCTTGGCAGGCAGGTTTGCAACCTTGGCTGGGCAAGACATAAAAGGACATAAATAATTACTATTCTACTTTCACTTGGCAGAAAGAATTATACGGTAATTTTAAGAGCGTATCAAGACGGAATAAAGCCTTAGAGCCACAGTTCATATTATAAAGAAAAACAAGAGGCAAATATTTTCATAACCAATCACTTGTTAAAATAGAAACTGCTGATAGCAATAATTATATTAAAAACGTATGTACTCAGAAATATATGGTGTGATTTCGTTCGCTTCAAAAATTATTTCAATTCAAAAATTTATGTTTCAATAATTGGCGTCCTACGGTGCCTTCATACGGTTTGCGTAGACAATTTTCTTCATAAAAATGTGCTCGTTAAAGCATGATGTTGTGACTATATTATTGTAATAACTTACATTTTGCACTTCAAAGTCTGATAATAATTTTAGACAAAATCTTCACTTGTGGCAAAATCGTATGAATAGGCGAAGAAACGTATTAGTTTTAAGCCACTGTAAAGATCTCAACAAAGATAACGATTAAAAATTATTAAGATGTGTATGAGGATTTTGCAAAGATTTGTAGGTATATTTCTCGGTCTCTTTGACATAAGTGGACCATTTTCATTCTTAATATGTTGTTAAGTTTCATTTATCATCTTTTTTATACAATCTTTCATAATCCACTTCTGAATATTGAACATTTCGAGACACAAACTAGCATGAATTGAAAGCATTCTCATTGCCTTTTTACTGCTAAGGTGGGTTTGTGAGGTGTATTCGATATCCTTGCACTAGTAATTCTACTCCCAATCATTAGTCTTTGAGATTTGGGTTCTTTATTTAGAACGAAACACCATTTGCCTGTCTGTGTATTTAGTAGGAATCCCCATTCACATATGAATTGACTATGGAGTAAAAGTTGTAACATCCTTTAAACTTCAGAAAACTTCTGACACTCAATATTACCTTTTCTAAGATATTTTTTACTCTAACCCATTTTATTATAAATTTTAGTCGCTTATGATTCCTCGATTATTTATATTCTATTTTATTTCTTCCATTTAGAATTCGTATATTTTGTTTATGATTAAGAATAACATACTTCATATTAAATGTTACATATCGTTAACAACTATCTTCTTTCGAATCTCTTGCATCCTATTCGCTTTTTTCATAATTATTATCATCATCATCATCATTATAGTGCATCACATGTTCACTGCTGAACATAGGCCTCCCCCGAGGAATGTTACAAATTACGGCCCCGGATTACCTGCATCTATTGACTTCCTACATGTCTTACCAGATTTTCACTCGATCTAGTGGGGGACTAACCTAAAATTCGCATACAGGTACGAGGCTGCCACTCAAGACACCTAACTCCCACATTCGATAACGGTTCCTAGATTAGGAAAGGACCACGCCCTCATAGAATACCAACGTAAAATAGCAGTTTAATACTGCTTTCGTATGGTAAGTGTAGGAAACGAAGGCCTTTTACTGCTCACTTGACATCGAGAGTAACAGCGCGTCTGGTGCCTATGGACCAAAGCATCCACTTAATACAATGGATTTTGTGTTCATTTGTCACCCTTATTCTATGAAAAGTACGTTATAAACCTAAATGTTGTTTTATTACACAGTAAAAATATTACATAATTACTTATTATGAAAATTCAATTACATACACCTGTAAAGTCCCACATTTAATATACCACATTTAAAAAAATTTATACAAAATAATGTGATGAATTCCTCATTAGCCTTGCATTTCTTTTTGCTAAATTGCTCTGCCCACATTATTACTGAGCACACATAATATATGTTTAATTGAAATTGAGACAAATTTGGTTAATCTGGCTCAACGTCACTATGTTTACATATTAATCTAAAGTCATTACTAGATTTATTATCATCACTGTCTTATGTGACAAAAGTTATGTCAAACTAAGAATTTCAGTAATCGTTTTAAAATTAAATCAGTTTCAACGTTGTTGTTATTTTTTAATTTCTTATACAAAAAATATTTAACATGATACTTAAGTAGTAGCAAGGATTAATAAAATTTATTGAATTACGTACATACGTCGCAAATTAAAATTTGTGTTTCTGAGAAAGGGGAAACATATTTCATCTTAAGAACATTGGTACAATGACTGCGAACTCAGCAGTTCAAAAGAAATAAAGTCGTTTTGATTAATGAATTCTATAATATTAATACTTCGGGTCATAAATTCAAAAGATAAGTAACTTTTCCTAAACTTACTGATTTATATCGATAGCGCCAAATGCATTTAGGCGTTGGTTCTCTTACTTCAATTCATTAATAATAAACAGATAAAGATGACGGGACAAGTAGAAGTATATAGTGACATTTAAATCATCAGTTGTTAGTAAAAACAATTTAGTGTTCTTAAATAAAATTGATAAAAATTATCATAATTAATATTACAGTCTAGTCCGTCTACGAAGCGTGACGCGCAGAGGCCCATGACCAGCTGTGCACTTTTGCGCGCTGATTCTCATCAGGTGAAGAAAAGTATTAGGGACTGATGACAACTATCGGCACATGTGTGACATGGATATTACACATGACCTTTGTTTTGACCGTGTTCAGCTAAAGGCCTATCCGTTGGGAGGCATTATTGAGTTCATTGAGAAAAAATAATAATATTGTGTAAAATGTAACATTGTAAATAGCAATTTCAAATACTGATTTACCACATGCTTAACTATAAAGATAAACATCGCGGAGAAACTTGCCTATGTTAGAAATAAAAAAAAATCATAGACTTGTGAGGTCGCAAACACGCATTGGTGCAGCACGACAGACATTTTCTTGCATAGTCTCTATCAGAAATGACTCAACGTAAACTTCATTCATTTCTAAATTAATTGAAATTGGCTGTCAAAGACTAGTCGAAGACTGAGCGTAGAAACTTCCTCTATTCTAGCATGCAGCAAAATGGTGATACGGCAGATACAGCATGCATGAAAACACTTTTACGTAGTTATATAACGATGTCCTGAGGGATGACTGAAATACGCACGTTGCATGTGCTGCAACACCAAAGTTAGATTATCTCTCTCTTGTCAGAAAATTGGACTGACTCCGAGGTATATAGGTACCACTGTACTCTTTTATTAGTACCTAAATATTAAAGAAATTTTAAAATAACTTTACTTATTTTTTTAACAGTAGATATTCATTACTCTTTGCAATTGCTGACATTTGGTAAAAAAATTATATCAAGTCTATTAAACTCATATTACGTACGTATTATTGCAAATTGAGTTTAATAATCTAGTCTATTAAACTCAATTTGTATTAATACTCTAAACATACAAACAGATTTTACACATTGTATTTCGTGTATAGTGTGAATATTCAATTTGATAAAGAACATTCACACAATACACGAACAAGGTCCGAAAGTTCTCAAGCTTGTCACGACTCATAAAATCGTGTTTAGAGATAGAGAGTACTGGGACTCTTCCTGCAAACAAACTTATTTGAACTTATATTCCCTAAAGTAAAGTTGAGTACACAAGTTACTGACCTTAATTAATATAGATTAAATGTCTAGTGTATGTTACATTACAGAAAACAAAATGATCGAAACTCTTAAGAAATAATATCGGAGGAATGATAATATGAATTATAACGTTTTTTTTTACGTTAGCGTCAACGGAGTAAAAGCAACAATAGATTTTTTTTTGTTTGAAATCAATGGGTTTCACGGAACTTCATCGCTGGCACGTCAATGGCAGTCGCTGACGCATCTAAGGTATGGCAAATCTACTATGATAGTCAAAACCATTTTTTAAGAAAAAAATATAGAAACATCGAAATCGAAATCAAATAAAGTCTACATCTGTATGCACGCTATCCGTGAATTTTTGCAACATCAGGGGACTTCATTCCAACCTTAACGCTGTCCATTACCATCTAGAGACGGTGAAGCCGGCTCTTTTTAACCGAGACTCAGGTGTCCTCTCCGGCTGATACTTCATATCTCTCCTATCCGGGGTACAAATTGGAATACTCCTTTGTGCCCCGGGCTGGAGTTTGCGTATACGTCAGAGAGGACATCTGTTTTCGACGCCTCGGCAGTCTTGAAGGTACAGACCTGTCCATCCTATGGCTGCGCGTAGACAGCGACGACCATCCCCGCGTCTACAGGTGCCTCTATAGGTCCCATAGCGGTAATGCCGACACAGACCGACTCATCGACCACGTCCAAATGGCTGCAGACTCCGTGCTACAATAGGTCCCATCCGCAGAGATCGTGATACTCGGTGATTTTAACGCCCACCACGCTGAATGGCTTGGTTCTCGTTTAACCGATCATGCGGGTAGATCTGTCTATGACTTTGCTTTGGCATATGGTCTAACACAACTGGTTACTTCGCCTACGCGGATCCCAGATGTGGAAGACCACGTACCTTCCCTGTTGGACCTTCTGCTGACCTCTCATCCGGACGGATATCAGGTCTCCGTCGATGCCCCTCTGGGCTCTTCGGACCATTGTCTGATCCGGAGTACGGTGCCACTCACGCTCCAATCGCAGTCGCGATCTGCAGCTTGCCGCCGTGTTTGGCACTATAGGTCAGCTGATTGGGACGGGATGCGGTCTTTTTTTGCATCCTACCCTTGGGGGTGGGTTTGCTTCTCGCCGGAAGATCCCAGCGTTGTTGCAGATTCTGTTGCTGATGTGGTACTTCAGGGTATGGAACTTTTTATTCCATCCTCTGTGGTGCCCATCGGAGGCAGATCCCAGCCATGGTTTGGTCGCTCCTGTAAAATAGCATCACGCTATAAGGAGGAGTGCTACCGGGCCTGGGCTAATGCATCAACGTCTCGGGATGTAAACACCAGCGCACTTAAAAAGAAGTATAATTCCACCTCCAGGTCCTTCAAAAGCGTCATTGCCAAGGCAAGGTCTGAGCACATCGGCAGAATTGGCGAGAAGCTAGTTCGCCTTCCTTCGGGAACCCGCGCATTCTGGTCTCTCGCCAAGGCTGTCTTCTGTCAGCCATCTCTTCCATCTCTGCACAGGGAGGACGACTCACTGGCCCATGCCGCAAAGGAGAAAGCCGATCTGTTGAGCTCTCTTTTTGCGTCCAACTCGACTCTAGATGACGGGGGGAATACACCGCCGACCATCCCGCGATGTGAGTGCTCCATGCCGGATGTGCGATTTACACAGCGCTCGGTTCGCAAAGCACTCTTCTCCCTGGACGTCAGCAAGTCGAGTGGGCCCGATGGAGTCCCTCCCATTGTGCTGAAGACGTGTGCTCCGGAGTTGGCACCGGTTTTAACGCGTCTTTTCCGGTACTCCTACTCCCAAGGCGTAGTCCCGAATTCATGGAAGACAGCTTTGGTCTACCCGATCCCTAAAAAAGGCGACCGCTCAGACCCGTCCAACTACAGGCCTATTGCCATCACCTCCTTGTTCTCCAAAATAATGGAATCCATTATAAACTGCCAGCTCATGAGGTACCTTGAGGATCATCAGCTGATTAGTGACCGCCAGTACGGTTTTCGTCGAGGTCGATCGGCTGGTGATCTTCTAGTCTATTTGACTCATAGATGGGCGGAGGCAGTAGAGTCCAAGGAGGAGGCATTGGCCGTTAGTTTGGACAAAGCGAAGGCCTTCGATCAGGTCTGGCACAAAGCGCTTCTTTCGAAGCTTCCTTCCTATGGGCTTCCCGAGAAATTGTGCAAATTGATCACCAGTTTCCTTGCTGATCGGAGTATCAAGGTCGTAGTAGACGGTGCATGCTCTGATTTCAAGCCTATCAACGCTGGTGTTCCACAAGGCTGCGTGCTATCACCAACGCTGTTTCTCCTGCATATCAATGATATGTTGCTAACTGGTAGCATTCATTGCTATGCGGACGACAGCACTGGTGATGTCTTATATACCAGCCGTGCCAACATTTCTCGGGAAAACGTCGCTGAGTACCGGGACAAACTTGTGTCTGAAGTCGAGTCTTTGCTTAACAAAGTCTCAGATTGGGGCCGACTAAATCTAGTCCATTTCAATCCCCAGAAGACAAGTTTGCGCGTTTACCGCTAAAAATAACCCCTTTGTCGTATCTCCTCAGTTTCAAGGCACTCCCCTTGCTGCCTCAGCTAGTATCGGAATCCTTGGCGTCGACATATCGAATAGTGTGCAGTTTCGTTGTCACTTGGAAGGGAAGGCCAAATTGGCCTCAAAAAAGCTTGGCGTGCTCAGCAGAGCGAGACAGTATTTCATGCCGGCACATCGCTTGCAACTTTACAAAGCGCAAGTTCGGCCCCACATGGAATACTGTTTTCATCTCTGGGCCGGGGCACCCCAGTGCCAGCTCCTTCCACTTGACCGCATCCAGCGCAGAGCGGTACGAATCGTCGACGACCGAGTTCTTTCTGATCGGCTCGATACACTGGCACTGCGGAGAGATGTGGCACCTCTTTGCGTATTTTATCGCATCTATCACGGGGAGTGCTCTGAGTAATTGTTCGGACCAATCCCAGCCGCTCAATTTCACTATCGCACATCGCGACAAAACTCGCGTTACCATCCATACCATCTGGATGATTGGCGGTCCACCACTGTGCGATTTAGAAGAAGTTTTCTCCCTCGCACAACTTCTTTGTGGAATCAATTACCACCAGCGAATTTTCCGGACCGATACGACTTAGGAACCTTCAAGAAAAGAGCTTACACCTTTCTAAAAGGCCGGCAACGCATCTGCAATTCCCCTGGTATTGCAGTTGTTCATGGGCGGCGGTAGTCACTTACCATCAGGTGAGCTGCATGCTCGTTTGCCCCCTCGTCTATAAAAAAAAAAAACTTACTCTTTTCCTACTATGGATTAAACTAATTATGTATAAAATATATTTCAAAACAAGTTTCAAGAGTAAATAGTGAATGCTCTGAGGAATTGTTTTGATTAATTACAGCCGCCAAATTTCACGAACGCACATCGCACCATTTGGATGCTTGGCGGTCCACCACTGTGCGTTTTACTAAAAGTTTTCTTCCTTGTACAAATTATTTGTGTAATTGTTTACCTCCGGCGATTATTCGGACTGATATGACTTAGGGACCTTCAAGAAAAGAGTTAACACATTTGTAAAAGGCCGGCAACACACCTGTATTCGCTTGGTGATGCGGTTGTTCATGGGCGGCGATAGTCACTTACCATCAGGTGAGCCGCATGGTCGTTTGCCCCCTCTTATATAAAAAAAGATAACAATATCGTTATATGGAATATAGGACGCGGAGCTAGTATAATTGAAATCGCCAATTGCTAATCAGTAACCTGAAGTTACCGTGCTCATATATGCTAGAAGAACTGGAAAAGGGAGTGACGACATGGACGAAGTGCATGTAGTTGTTAGTGCTTTTGTGGTAATCTGTAGTTAAACTTAATTTATTCAGTAGTGTACTTGTGATGATGATAATTATGATAATGGTGACTGTGAACAATTTCTGGTTAATTGAAGTAAAAAATAGGAAGCATATAACAACGACATTAATTTAAAATAAGAATAATAATACATTCTGACGAGATCAGATGGTTCATTCTATAAAGACGGTATCTCTTGCGATAAAGGGCTTACCCCTCTATCGTTAGCCGACGAGCAATAACTAAGGATAAATGTGTAAGGGAACCCAGTAGTACAGAGCATTTCCGACCGAGAAACCATGTGGAAGGATAGTTCTACAAAGCTCTTCATGAGCCTTTTGTAAACACAGTTGCCTCCATCCGATGGGTATATTTTGGTGACCTCTTTGAAAAAACTGAGATTTTTCTCTGTGCAATACAGGATCAGGTTATTAAGACCAACAAATATCGTAGATACATTCTAATGGATGGCACCGTCGACATCTGTTGATGTCGGAGCTTGGAGCCTTCTAAATCCGAGTAGCAAGCACAACCTTTATTAGTAACCAGGATTTTACACTAGGAGTGTACACGCCCCTAGTTGCCACGACAAAGGTCAACCATACAGGGGACCATACAGCTGTAGATTCGACGGACAATTAAGGGTGGGGCTCAAAATGCCTAATGGACAATTATCCTACACAATAGATGTAAGGCAAGGTAATTAATAAGAACTTACCTGGTTCCGAATCGAGAACCGGCACCAAGGCGCGGTCACGCGTTAAGTATGTGCATGTAAGTAGTGTATAGTAGTGTGTACAATGTGAGACCTGACTTAACCGTTGAAGTCGAACCGCACCGCAGGCGCTGCGTTTCTCCAAATATGCGATATTCCAGTGATAGTTTACTTTATCTGAACTCCAGTCTGACGTCACTTCACTATTTCAGTCTATCAACATTGTTGTACATATAATTAACTTCAAAGTCAACAAATTCAACGTTAATCGAAATCAAACACGTGACACACGGCACACGGCCGTGGTGAGAGCTGGGGCGGCAGCTAGCCAGGGCTGCCTCCATCAAAGGGGGGACGGCGATACCCCAGCCACGGCCACTCAGCTTACGGGGGTGAGAAGGGTCTAGCTGACTGCTGAGTGACCGTGAAGTTCCTCTCCACATGCTGAGCTGACGCCTTTCAAACCTAGGGGCTCGGTAGCTGTCAGGCGAGCGCCGAGCGTCGCCCGACAGAGGGCGTGTCTAAGCGCCCCCGCCCATGGGGGTCGAAGGTCCGGCAGAGCCCCAAGAGGAGACGCCGTTCGCACCCAGGCATAAAGCTGCATAGTGATTGCCCCGGCAATGCGGACATGGCCGCTGGTGCGGGCAGTCTCGCTGGAGGTTCCTTTCCAAACAAGAGTAGCACCAGCGGTGCTCCTTGGCGATAGTTCGCCTAGCCGGAACCGGCTTACCTAATAACTTCGGGCACGACGTCACCCGGTGATCGGATGCTCGGCAATAGGAACAGGGGGGCGCCTTCCTGACCACTAGGCCACTGTAAGATGGTAGGGGGCGGCGCCCACTCGCAGGAGCTCCGATCGGCTTTAGGGGGGTTGACGACGACTTGCCCGGCGGATCCCGCCTCTCACTGGGCACGGCTCGTAAGTCAACAATGGTGCCCGCCGCGTTCTCAATCTGCCGGCATTGCTCCTCCGAGAACCGCAACAGGACACTAAAGAGCGGAATAAAGGAGGTACTGTCCCCGCCATACCTCTCCTCAAAATGTATCCTAAGGTCGAGAGGCAGGCGGGACAGCACGATGTGGAGCAACAAGAACGACCATTCATCCACCGGTAAATCTAGCCGCCTCAACGCATTACAGGCCACCAAGACTGGATTCACGATGTCCGGGCGTAGTCTAACCCGGTCCCTAAGCAGTTAGAAGCTGCCTGAAGTATTCGTCCGCAATTCGCCGGAAGTTGGCGTATCTTCAGGCGAGGAGGTCCCGAGCAGTCTGGTAAGCGTTGTCCGACGATCTCAAATGGCAGGCGACACCCAGGGCCTCCCCCTTCAGTGAGGCTAGGAGGTACGCCATCTTCTGGCTTGGTGTCAAGTCCCTCCGGGCGTACACTAGGCTATCAAAAAGTCCTACAAAAGTCATCCAGTCGGAGAGGACCCCGGAGAACCTTGGCAGGTCCAGAGTTGGGAGTCGTCCCAACAGCTCCTGCTGAGTAGGCCGCTTCCTAGGGGACTCGGGCAGGCCACTCATCAGAGCTTCACGCACTTCCTAAGCATACTTGGCCCCGGCCTCGATCAAGTCGATCGTGAGCGAAAAGAACTGCTCGCAGTCCGCGAGGCAGGAGTCCAGGACAATCTTTTCTACATCCGAGGCCTCGAGCTCAGCGTAAGCCTCCTCCACTAGGGCCCCCCAGGCCGCAACCTGCTCGAGCCGCTTCTCCAAACTATAGACCCTTTCCGGTCGCCCTATCAAAGCATGAGCGCTAGCGGCCCAGCGCAACTCCGCCTTCAGGTGACGAATCGGTAGCCTGTGCGATGGCATCACTACTAAATACATATTACTACGCGGCACAAATACAAAATATCAAATTAACAAATAACAAATACAATTACTATCCAATCAAGTTAAATACAAATTACACAAATACAAATTACTATTTATTAAATTAAATACAAATTACACTACAAATAAAGGTACACACTACAGTCGATCAGCAAAGATGCCTCGCCCTGCGCGATCGACCCTTCAACAATTAATCTACTATAGTTATACGATAACGATAATTATCCCATTACGTGATAACAATTACCTACCTCCTCAAAATACCTGACGCGTACTTAGCCCTAACAAACTCCTGCTTGCGCAGCCTTACGGGCGTGGTTCCTAAATCTACCCACCTATCTGCTAACAAACAAAGGAACTTTCATTTTCACTTAGCAACAAAATTCTAACCACACGTAAGAACGCGATCTCTTCTAGAGTCACAAGGTTCAGCGTTTCAAACAACAAACTAAATTCTATCGTACGACATTAAAATACTACGCCCGCAATAAGAACTCAAAATCAGCCTCGCTGACACGCAAAACTAACTAATTAGTCAACACACAAAAAGGCACTTAACGCGACGTTACAGTTCAACATTAACTTCCAAAAACAATTAACCGGGCTACACCTTCGAAATGGAATGCGAGCATCAAATTCCAGACCGTCTGTCCACTCGGCGTGCGCGCAAGGTTTCAAGTCACACAAGCAAGTTAAATATTGCAAAATGCACTTCAACTTGCAATCACTACATATACTCGTATACAAATTGACGTAATTACTTGCAAATGAAATTACTTAAATCACTCAAATTCAATACAAGCCTATTGTCACGAAACGTACAACTTAGACAAACTAATTCGAGGCGGTCTACTCGAAACCCAAATATTCAATAGCAAATTAAACGCGCACAAATACTCAAATTCTAGACCACCAAAACCAAAAATTGGCAGCGCGAAACCGATGCAGCGGTCACAAATAAATACGCTAGTCGCCGGAGCCGCTGCTGTCAAGCTACTGATCAGCCCACCGGCCGGAATCACGGGAAGCCGGCACACGCCCCCCCGGCGGCGTTTAACTCACCTTGACACCATCGGGTGATGCACTAAGTCAAACGCGATTGGATGCCGTTTCAAATGACCATGTTTGGGCCTAAACAAGGAGCTCCACTGAAATACTATCTCTTGGATCGGTAACTGCCTTGTTATAAGTACTTGCCTGAAATAATGCTCGAAAATGATCGCTCTAGGCTCTATTGTGACCGGGCCGTCTTCACAGACAGGACTATTCTTGCAAATAAGCCTGATATTGTGCTGATAGACTAGAGGCAGTCAAGAATTTTTTGGTCGACATTATCATTCCGTATGACGAGAACCTCGTGAAAGCCGAAATAGATAAGCAAACAAAATATCTGAAATTGATGATTTCTTATATTTATGCGAACAATACACATTAAAATAAAACTAGTTTTAACGGATTTTATCGTGTTTATTAACTTACTTTAAATTCCCGACGTTTCAAGTACTTTACAGCACTCATGAGCACGGGAGAAATTGAGGTGTTTGACGTCCCAATGTCATAGATAACCACGGCTTGGAGGTGGACTTCCCGGAGGGTTGATTCTTCACAATATGTGTCATGCTTGAAATAACTTGTGATCTTATAAAAAACCCTCCTAAAAATGAAACCTGGACGTAAAATTGAAAATACGTACGTGTGCCAAACCACCGAATTTAGTAATAGCAATAGTGAGCCAAGTCGATTCACCAACTTACAGATTGGCTCAACACTTAGCGAAAATAGTCTCAGTGCTCATGGGACTTACAAGAGCACACACAAAGAACCCCTAACATTTTGTCTGGGACATACAAGAGCACACACAACGGACCCCTAAATTTTTTTCTACGAGATTAAAGAACTACGATGCAACTATCGTCAAACGTCATTGGGCCATAGGTGCTGTAAAGTACGCGAAACTTTGGAAATATAAAATAAGTTATTATACGCGATAAAATCCGTAAAAATATGTTTTATTTAAATATCTGGACCTATCTCATGAGGTGACTGACATGTGGGGTGACCTGTAGACCGAAATTATTCCTGTGGTTGTCTTTGCGAATGGGCTAATCCCGGTCAGCCTCTCGGGTCATCTGAGGCGACCGGCTCTCCGTTACGGACCTCTCCGGGCTCAAATGCAGAATGTGGTGCTCCTTGATATTGTCCGCTGGTTTCTTTCCCTTTCCCCCTAACCCTCGGCTGTTTGGACTCCCTTGCCAAGGGCTTCCATCTGGTTAGGCTTTTATTTATTTATTAATCATTTATTTATCTATGTTATGATTATTAAGGTACATTTATGTATATTTATCAGTTTATCTTAAATCTTTATTCAGATTTATTTAGATGAGAATGCTCTATGATTACCCTATAATATTAATAATAATGTCTTCCAGACCGAATTTAGGTCACTGCGACCAGCCTCAACGGAGACTAACCATTGGCGCAGGACAGGGTTATAGTGCCCAAGTGTATGTGCAAGCACAGGTGCACTCTTAATTCCATCACTCCTATAGTCGGATGGGTCAGTAAAACGTCACGCAGGGAGAGAGATCAGGCACAAGACTAATAACTTTGCATGTTTTCCAAGGCACGGCGGTGAGACACCGCCATTTTCTTGACTCCGGGCAGCTTCTGAGAATTTCTTGACAAAAAAAACTCAATAAATGTTTTTTTGGTTCGACCTGGGATTCGAACCCGGGACCTCATGATCAGCAGTCGTGTTTACAACCACTAGACCAACGAGGCAGTCGACGGGCATATAATATAAACTAGGTCACTTCACATTTCAAGGGTTGCACATCTAAATGTATATTCTGGTTACGAAAACATTGCCGGCACTTACCGAGCTGGTCTCTTATAAATTATTTATTCACCTCGTCTACATCAAAGAGAACTCAACTGAGGTATGCAGACTTAGCATCGGAAGTAACCGTATTTTTATTATTATTTATCTGAAATATTTAATTTGAATTACTATCTTAATTTGGAATAGTTACAGTAAAAATATTATATATATGTAGTAACATTTAAAATTTAGTACATATCCCAATAAAATATACAAAGTAAGACATTTTAAAAGTATTATTCTAATACGATTTCAATATCCTTCTAACATATTCCTTAAAAACTTGTATTGTGTTTTAGAATTTATCAAGATTAAAAATAATATTTTTAAAATTATTTTATTCAGTTTTAAATTATGCAATCTCAACAATTTTCAGTTTTCAATATGGCTCGTTTTGTACCTGTAATATTGAGCATGAATAATAATTCACATAAGGTATATGAAAATATATGATTAAAAATAAAGATTAATTTTAAACGTGTTCTGGCGGTGTGAGAATATCAACTACCTCATATATTCCCATGTGTATCATAAGAGATGACAGAGGGAATCATTTCATGTTATAGGTTGCAGCTTCTTCCGAATAACGCAAAAAATAAAAATAAACTGCTGGTAACAACCCGCCAGCAAAGTGTGGCAGCTATAGCAAATATCCCCCGTGTGTAGCAATCTATGGGGCAGGTTTATGTTATGCAATTGACTTTTTAATAGGCTGTAACTGTTTTGTACATCTTTGTAAAACATTATCTACCGACTTGAAAAAGGACTCCTCCTTTCAATTCGAGTTTTTATGTGTTTTAATTGCATACAAATTTGATCCAGGTCTGACCAATAGTTTTTGAGTAATTCTTTATAATTTATATTGTAATCGATTCTACAACATTTTTAATTTTAAGTTATTATTTTGGTTAACAATTTCGATGTGTACATCAATTTATTTATTTATTAAAAATAATTATTATAAAATGAACGAAAAAACTATTCCTGAAATCGAAAAATATTCTTTAATTTTTACATTACTGTTACGGACGGCGCGGGGCGCAACGGGGTATGAGGGGGCCACCGCCCCGTCGCCCCTTCATACCCCGTTGCGCCCCGCGCACCCCGAACACCGCCAGCAGACAACGCGATGTCGCCGACCAATCAGCGCGTGGCACATCTTGCAATACCACTCACATGCCGAGACACTCTCTTTTGAAATATAAGAAGGGCGTTTTGACAACATCAACAGAAGAAACCTCAAGAAAAATCAAGAGAGAAGAATTAATACTCCATTGAAGATTGAAGATTCCCCTCTGTGTATATATATAGTTTAGTGAAAAGCCGCTTGTAAACAGTTTAAATATATAATCGTCTATAGTACCATATTTTCTTCGACAGTCCCTATGGTATAGTTTACCCTACATAACGTCAGTCGTCACACACAGTTAGTCAGTCAATCAGTTAGTTAAAATCATACAGTCCACTGGAGTCCCCTACAATTACAATTTTTGCACTAATACATCAATTATTCATAACCAGTTCAATGAATAAAAATCCCAAAAGGTAATAATAATTTATGAATTCGATATCAGTTGTAACAGAATACGATTAAAGAAAAGTTTTATTCGAAAGAGTCGATGCTAAATTTCTTTATTAGTAAGTATTTCTGACTGTCACATGTTTAGTTCGTTAACATACGCTCAAAAAATCCATTGCTAGATTTTGAGCAGTTCAGTGATGTTCACTTGTAAATTATTGTTACTCAAGGCACAATAATATATTGTATTCATATAACTAGAACAAAAAAAGGGCAATAGTCTTTTACCCTGCCATTGGTGTCAGCAATCTTTTCTATGTTACATCCAACAAGTGTCAATTTTATTGCAGAAGTCAGATGTGCCAGCAACTGATTATGTGTCTTTTTGAGAATTTTGGATCGCCTAAAATCAAAACTGTTGTCGTAGGGTACCATAAGCTACCCCGAAAGATACAAAACAATAATTTAAGTGAAATTAAGATCGACAATCTTTTTCATATGTATTATATATGAAATTTCACCATTACGCCAAAAAAACACACCATCGTCGATAATGCGACACGGGTTTCGCCTATGAACAAAACACTATCAGTAGAGATTCCTAGTGTAATTTTTAGGGTTGTTTGACTTATTTGTGACAGTGATAGTTCATGTTATTAAGGGTAAAAAACAGGTACTCTTCTAATAATTACCTAACTATGAAGCAGCAAAGATCTGCTTTGAAAATCAAAAGAAAATAGTGGGTAAATTTAGTTTAATTTTTATCGAGTATGTTAGTTTCTTAAATTTCACTTTATTGTATTCATATTAATGGTCGTTATAAATAAGGTAAAAGCTAATAACTTTTCCCAGATAAAACCCTGAATCCGCATAATAACGGACGCTATGAAACACGATTAGATACCCTCCCTAACACGGATCGTTGGTGTAAAAATGTCAGCGTTACACTATATGCGTTGCTTTATTAGTGTGTGGGGCCATTAAAAAAGGTAATAATTTATTTTTATTGTCAACATATTATTTTAAGTTTTTTATTAAAACGTTATTATTCAGATAAAACCAAATACAATTTTGTATTTCAACTTTGTCGGGATATAAGAGAATTATAAACTTCCCCTTCCACCTTCCAACTTATGAAAAAGTATCAAAATAGCCATCAGTTCTACATATATTTGATAATTTCGATCCCTACGTGCAGTATGACTATGGCGACTATTCCTAACTTCACTACTCCCAACACAACTGCACCAAGTAAGACACACCACCGTCTATAATTCGATACGTGTTTTGCCTTTAAACGAGGCATCGCCATGAGAAAAAGGCAGTGCGATGGTTAATCGCTAGCTTAGCCTTTTTAAGTGTATTGGTCTGTAAAATAAAGGAAAAATAAAGATTGGAAAATAAAAATTTTATTTATTAAAAAGTAAATTAATTTTATATCCGAAAACAGATTATTAGTCAAGTTAATCAATGTGTATTATAAATTACAGATTATACTATTATTTAAACTTTTTTGATCAAATAATTTTAACCGAATACTTCGTAGCCCGACACGAAAACCGCATCAGCAAAATAATTAAGTATGTAGTAATAAAGATCGGCTGATAGATAAGCATGCTTAATGACTGTCTGTTACTTCCTCTCAACTTGCTTGACGTTCGCTACTTTGCATCTTTTAAAAAACTTAATAATATAATATGGTGTAATGCTTTTCGTGCGATTATTCCTGTGACAGTTTATTATTTTAACTGACCAACGAGCACATACTCCACCTGATCTAAATTAAACAGGATTAACTCTAAATAATAAAAATGTGCAGTTGCCAACCCACCTGCCAAGCGTCGCAACTATGACAAATATCCCCCTTATGAGACAATCTATAGGAGAACCCTAGATCAGCATTGGAATTTTGATAGGCTATAAAGAATGTATGAACACCAAATTATTAGGTACTAGCAGACTGACTTTATTCGAGACTTACCGCGTGGACAAATGTCGATTCTAAAAACTCTTATATCAATAAAAAGCTATTTATCTCTGAGTGAGTAAAATTTTTTGTTTGTTTGTTTTTATAGGATAGGGTGACAAACGAGCACACAGTCCACAGATGGTAAGTGGTTGCTGTGACCCATAGATATCTACATCTATCCTCAATAGATAATCAAAATGTAGATGGGCTGTCAACCGTGAGGACTAAGATGGAATGCCTCTCTTCCAGTGAAAAGGGTCTCCGGTTCTCTACACTCACCATACGAAACACAGCAGTGTTAAGCTGCTATTTTACGCTACCACGCTCTCACAGAATACTGTGAGAGCGTGGTCCTTCCGCGGTCGAGCCGCCCATTCGTGCTACAATACTAATATAGCTGCAGCATGGCTCTACCACGTATAACGTTTTGGGAATACTTTTATTGCACCTATAGCTAAAGAATGGTATCATTTAAGTCAAGGCTGAATAAGTTAACTCTAAGCAAGCGTTCTCCATCGTTGACCTTATCATCGCTTACCATCAGGTGAGGTAGTGGGAGCCTATATAATTAAAAAAGATTATGATACATAAATAGTATGGATTATAAAATCGTAAATTACCTCAGCGCTTCTCTATATAGTAAATATTTGTTGGCTTCTCGTAGGAAAATGATTGATCCTCAGAAGATCTCACTCGAGACATAACCAACATATAATTGCCAATGCTCAAATCATTATTTTCCCACGTCGATGTCCACGAGCGAGAAAGTTCGCCCCTGAGACTCATTTATCGTGTGGGTAAACGTTATTATAACAGGGAATTTAAAAGGTAGGTCTGTCAGTATCATCAGAATACGTGGAATGTACGCAAGTTGTCCGGCTTTAGCGTGAGAATGTTTGCAATAATCACATTGTCTTTTAGATATTGTGTTACAAGTCTTGTGCAATTGCACATACTAGGTAAGCTAGAATGTCCAAGTATTGTAATGGGGTCACCGAATGTTTACTTCAGGACGGGACGTGTGATGGCAAACCTGCTGGATTTCATTTAAAAAGCTCTTGTGAAAAATGTCAGTATCCGCTTCATTTATGATAAAAATATATAATACATATTTGTACTTTAAGCCTATATATATTAGGATACATCAACTATACTATACTACACTATTAGGATCAAGAGATTGGCAGCAGCGTCTTCTTAATAACGACTAAAAACTGTGGTTGCCAACGCGCTTTCCAAGCGTGGTAACTGTGGGAAATATCCCCATATGAGCAATCTATGGGGAGGCCTATATTCAGCAGTGGACTTTTGCAGTTGGTATTTGAATAGACAGAAATTCAACCAATGATAGGTTTTACAAACCGAAAGAAGAAGTTGTCACACAGAGGCATTTTACTTTCGTTTAATATTTTACTGTCGTGAATCGTCTCTAAACGAAAGGTCCTATTCGAATAATTTAAAGAGGAATCTACATCTACAGAAACAACCTTGATTATGAAATTTTTATCCGGATGAGTTTTAGTACCATGATATGAATGTCATCATCTTTTATTTCTACCCGTGTATTAATTATCTTTTGGAACAAAAAAGCTGTTATTTTCTCGTTACTATAACAGTAAGACGTATTGTCTTGCTGACTATATAGTATTCGCAGCGGACGCCAAGTAATGACTTTTATAGATAAATGTTTGATACCTTGGCTTACACTATAAGGATTTCCTTAGGGATCCCTTTTTAAATAAAATATAGTCTGTCACTCACCAACAATGTAATAATAATAATAATAATAGTAATAATAACAGATAAGGTGACAAAATATCTGGACCTGGCTCACGAGGTTACCGGCATGTGGGGTGGTCTGCCGACCGAAATTATTCCTGTGGTCGTTTCTGCGAATGGGTTAATCCCAGTCAGCCTCCCGGGTCATCTGAGGCGACTGGGACTCCGTGACGGACCGCTCCAGGCTCAAATGCAGAAGGCGGTGCTCCTCGATACCGCCCGCATCGTCCGCCGGTTTCTTTCCCTTTCCCCCTAACCCTCGGCCGTCTGGTCTCCCCTGCCGAGGGCTTCCATCTGGTTGGGTTTTATATATATTTATGTATTTTTTATGTATTTATTTATTTTATTCATATTTATGTATGTTTACCATTTTCATTTACAATTATATATTTATACTGCCCAACCAGATGAGAAAACTTTATAGATACCCCAAAAGTAATAATAATAATAATTAAAAGACCCAAACATGCAGAACGATAGCTGTAGAAAATGTCACCGCCTACCCGAAACTATACAACATATCACCAGTGCTTGCCCTAGCCTAGCACAAACTGATTACACCCACCGGCATAACCAGGTTGCTAATTACGTTCATCAAAAGCTTGCAAATAGATACAATTTAATCCCGAACCAACTACTATTGCCATACTATCAATATACCCCTAAACCTGTTCTGGAGAGCGACAGTCACAGAATGTACTTTGATAGAGCTATTCTTACCGATAAAACGATTCATTACAATAGACCGGATATAACTTTAATTGACAAATTAAATAAAATAGTATACCTAATTGATATAGCAATCCCAAATACCCATAATCTACAAAAAGCCATTGCTGAAAAAATTCTTAAATACACAGAACTAAAAGAAGAAGTAACTAGAATCTGGAAAATGAACAAAGTATACATTGTGCCGCTGGTGCTCTCCAGTACTGGTGTGATCCCGAAATGTTTGCCCCACTCCCTTAAACTATTAGATCTCCCTGAAAAAAGTTATATTACCATGCAAAAAGCAGCCATCCTCAACACTTGTCGTATAGTCCGAAAATTTTTGCAAGAAGACACCTCAAATTTTGATTCCCAAAGGGACGCGCACTTGGCTTAGGCCCGTGAGCATTTCTTAAAAACTAAGATCTTAGAAAATCTTGAGAAAAAAAGGAGTAGAAAAGATAATAGTAATAATATAATAATAATATTTATTTATTTCCCCCATTTTTTATACAGTTTCATTTCTTACATAAATAGTTTAAGAGTTTTAAGTTGTTGTGGGAGACAGGAGCCCAAACTAGGTAACCCTGTGCTATGGGTCTCCTGGGTCTCCTGGCTCCCCCTCTTGGCTTTATTACAATTCAATGAATATATACCTATACATGAAGTGAGCGTTGCCTGTGAAGATCGAATATAAGATTTCTTAGGTGTAAATAACAATGAAAGGCATATTGATTATATATAGCATGCAATATGTTTAAAATTGAAGTATATAATCAAAATGTTATATAAAAGCATATACGCATACATATATAAATATACATGAATGTGTGTGTGTGTGTGTGTATGTGTATGTGTGTGTGTGTGTGTGTGTGTGTTTGTGTGTGTTGTGTGTGTGTGTGTGTGTGTGTGTGTGTGTGTGTGTGTGTGTGTGTGTGTGTGTGTGTGTGTGTGTGTGTGTGTGTGTGTGTGTGTGTGTGTGTGTGTGTGTTTATATCACACTGGGTTAAATTTCTTATGTGTGCTTTGAATTTAAGATTATTATCTATTGTTATACCTAAGTATTTAATTTCTTGTGTATTTATTATATTAAACCAGTTGCAGTTTGAACTAGGAAATTGATTACACGAATGAGCTATAATTTTATAATTGTTAATATATTTTGGTAATTTGCGAATCGAAAACGTAATATATTTGGTTTTATCAACATTAAGTGAAAGTGAATTTATGGCTAGCCACTGACCGACGGTATTAAAACCTTCTTGTGCAATATTAAAAACTTCTTCCCATGAATCCCCATCAAAAGTTAGTTTAGTATCATCGACATACGATATTATTTTACAATTTTTTATATTTAAGTTACAAAGTTCATTAATGTAGCATAAAATCAGCGTTGGGCCAAGTATTGTGGGATGCTGTAACTAATTGATTGTTCATCGCTTACTATGTTACCTATCCTAACACGCTTTGTTCGATTATGTAAATAATCCATAAGAAGAAGTAACTGCTTATCCGTTATGCCCGACATTTCTAGTTTTTCAGTAAACTTATCGAAAGAGACAGTATCAAACGCTTTTTGGAGGTCAATAAAAATGGTTAGACATTTTTTTACTATCCAGTTTCTCAACAATAAAACTTGTTAAGGTGTGTACAGCATCAGTTGTTGACTTTCCCTTTCTAAAACCGTATTGAGCATTCAAAATTATTTCATTTGCTTCAAGATATTTAATAAGCCTACAGTTAATAATATTTTCAAAGATCTTAGAGAGGGAAGGTAATATTGAAATAGGACGATAATTTGAGACACAGCCTCTTTCGCCAGTTTTAAATATAGGAATGACTATAGATTTCTTTAATTAAGGAGGAAAGATGCATGTTGATATACATAAATTAAAAATATGTGCAAGGGGGCGTACAATTAAGTCTTTAAGAAGCTTTGATACTCTAGCAGAGATCCCATCCCATCCTGCACCGCTGTCTGACTTAAGGCCTAAAATGTGCCTTCCGATTTCTTCTTCACTAGTGTTTAGGAGAACAAACGAGGAAGGGAAGGAATATTTAGTAGAATTTTATTCGCTAATTCAGCACCTATTATAGCGAAGTATTCATTCACCGCGTTTACAGATTTAAGGGGACTTATTTTAGCTTTGAGAAGTTCCAGTGGTGAATTCTTAGGATGGTCAAGATTATTAATTTTTTTTATAGCACTCCATTTTTTTTTATTATCATTACCGGCTATTTTTAATTCGTTGCTTTCATAATTTCTTTTACATTTTTTAAGAATGTTATAACAATAGTTTCTATATCTTAAGTATGTGATTCTTAGTATCTCATTATAGGGGTTTTTTTTAATTTAAAGTGCATTCTGTCTCTTGTTCTTATGCACCTAAGTAATTCTATTGTTATCCATGGTTTTACTGTTATTTTACTTCTAGATATTTTTATGTTAATAGAATTTTTTTAAATCAATTTTTGTAAGTTTTCAATAATAAAGTTAATGGATTGACTTGGATTCTCATCATTGTTAAATATTATATTGAAATCAAAATTATTGCAGCCTTCAAGTAAAGTCTCATAATTAATTTTTTTAAGTTTTATTTTTGATTGTATCAATTATTTTTTTGTATTTAAACAGAAGAACACAGGTTCATGGTTTGTAATGGCAGATTGCAAAATAAAAGTATATGAATTTAATTTCGTTTTTAGTATGATATGATCTAAACAGCTATTACCTCTAGTAGGTGTGTAGTAAGCAGGGGTCAAACCAAGAAAAGATAAAGTTTCGAGATAGCTGGATGTTGTTTGGTTTAGGTCTGCAATATTAATATTTATATCCCCTAGAAGTTGTACTAAAGGTAGAATATCCTGGCATATAAGGTAGGTTAGTAACATGTGAGAGCCAACATTCAGAGAGAATTATAATGTCACAAGTAAATTCTAATCTTCTCAATAAAGCATTAAAATTATTATAATTTTTGTTTATACTTCTAATGTTTTATTGTAAAATTTTTAGGTATAAATTAGGGTTCAGTATAAAATTTTTGCAATGTTCCGGTTCGCATACTTCAAGTTTCGTTATTTCATAGTCGTAGTATTAATAAGATTTAAGTCCTCGAACGATCCAAATAAATAAAATTAGGCTACTGATAAAGAGTTTCAAAAGCAAGTTTTTTAATATTTTACAAAATATATTAGTTTTATATATGAAGAGTTTTCATATACTTTTCTATGTGTTAATAAATACGTCTTTATTATTTTTATAATTATTGTAATTAGATGAAGTCTTGGAAAGTTGATTACAGTTAAAGATGTCATTACAGTACCTAAGAAAGGTATATTTTGAGATTGTATACTTGTGGGTACATGGAAAATACATTTTGTTAGCGTTTTAGTAAGATTTAACGTGTATAACAGCATTTTGAGTTGATTGAATGAATTATAGTGTATGGTAAGTAAAGTAAATAAATAAATTGTATACAAAAATATAAGTGTGTATGAGATATCTATGTTATTAATTCTTATGATGTTTTTATTTTCTTGAGGTCTTGCTCGTTTTTTATACGAAATAGTGCTTCGCCTTCTTTCATTCGTAGATATATGGTACCTGGCGTGGCCCGACAAAACTTGTGCTCGTTTTTTGCAGCAAAATCTCTTGCAAGAAAATGTAGGCGTTTCATTTTAGGTGTTAAGAAGTCCGTGATAAATATTGGTGTATGCGGGCCGTCGAAGTTTAGGTGCTCTGTACTGAGCCCTTTTCCATTGTTTTCCTTTTTAAACATTTTTAATGAATTTAAAAATTTGTTTTTTGTCATAACCGATGAAAAATCTACTAGAACTGAATTTTTGGACTTACTTTTCGTATAGATTTTTTGAATATTACGTCCTTTTTTTATAGGATACGACAAACGAGCACACAGTCCACCTGATGGTAAGTGGTTAATGCGGCCCATAGACTTCTACATTTATCCTCCATTACAAATCAAAATGTAGATGCGTTGTCACCCGTGAGGACTAAGATGGAATGCCTCATTTCCAGTAAAAAGGGCCTCCGGCCATCTGCACTCACCAAGCGAAACGCAGAGGTAAACCTCTACTTCACGCTGGTTTTCTGTGAGGTCGTGCTACCACCCCGGTTCGAGCTGGCCCATCCGTGCGACAGCAAAAGCTACCGCGTGACTCTACCACTATAAACGTATGTCTGTTTGTTCCAATTTAATTTTTAACACATTTCCAATCGATGTTACCAAGTTTTGCAGATCTTGGACTGTTTCTCTTTTTATACTCGGGATATTTCTAATTTCTATGCATGACGCACGATTTTTTCTCTCTCGTATTTCAATTTTATTTTCTAGATTTTCAATATAAATTTTGTCCACTTTTTCTCTTGAAGTAATTTATCATATTTATCTTTTAAACTGTCACATTGTTGAGAAAAAAACTCAAGGGAGGACGATATATAAGTGTTTTGGTCCTTAATTGTATTAATTGATTATAATAGTGTTGCGTATTTCTCGTCCTGAGTTGATGTCCAATTAGAAAAAATACTTTCGAATTTCTGCATAAGAAACTCCATATCATCGCCTTGCTTCCGCTTCTGAGGTCTCATAGTTACATTTCTGTCTCCCGATAAATCCGCGGATGACGAAGAGCAGTGTAACTGAATTTTAGACGGTGAACGTTCAATTGGCTTAATAAAGAATAATATAAACTCCTTTCTCCTTTGTGTTAAATTTATATACACAGCGTTTTCTATCACTTTGAGGTGATCTAGTTACAAAAAAGTGTAAGCCTATTTGTGGTGCAAGATGCGACTTTCCGACAGCAAATCGTTTATTCCGATGGTAATGGATAGGTAATTTATAGCAAAAAAACGAGATAGCTGTATACACTTTTAAAAGACCTTTTGTCAATGCGTATAAGGGCGTTATTCCGATTTAATCATTAATTAGATTAGATGGGAGCGGTTAGGCGATTCTTGTTTCTTAAAGCTTGGTAAAAGTGCTATCTCACTCACCAATATATCTTCGCTCTGTTCAAATGCAGTACGACACTTTTGTATTACACTTGCATTTCTAATCTCCTGGTATATGATAGATTAATTACTTACAGTTTCACTATTTAATTTAAACGAAAAAAATATGTATATGTAGGAAGGGTAATTGAGTAGTACAGAGACTGATTTTGTAGTTAGGAATAATAATTAATTCGTTTACACGAATTAATTATCCAACGAGTCGAGGATAAACTAGTAACGGAATACGACAAGCGCACCGTTCCACGTCAGAGCCAAGACTGCTCTAACGGCGGCAGCTCCGTCCGTTTTATACAAGCTTAGCGGGCGCCACCGCAGGTGCAATGGTACAGGTGTGCGGAGCACGTGTTATTTACAAGAATTCTGTCTAGCTACACAGACGCCGTCGCAGGTGCAATGGTGCACGTGCCGTCACGGCCATACTGACATGCGTGCGTCCTCGCACGCGCTCCATCACAATCTTAGTTATCTGTAGACAGAAAAACATCGTTCGGTTCTCCTGACAAAACAGCGTCTGGTCCGGTCTATATTGACCCTTCAGACTGGGTTGACAGTCAGTTTTGTTCCGGCAGTAAGCCCTACAAAACTTTAATCATCTTTATGTTAGATCGGAATGATTAGTCTATTTTCTATTTTCTCTTTTTTTTTTCAAGTACTGTTTTCGCTAGTCCGGAATAACTATTCCCTATAGCCATATCATTGGACCGGCACAAAGCCCTGCAATGATAGTAAGAACTATTTTTTTCTTACGCTTTTTTTTCAAGTACTATTTATGCTAGTCCGGAATCACTATTCCCTTTAGCTATATCATTGGACCGGCAAACGCCCTGCAATGATAATAAGAACCACTTTTTTTTCTTACTCTCTTTTTTTTCAATTCAGTATAGAACAGTTACAGACCAACCATACCGCAAACATGTCCCCGTCATAATCACACAAAAGTGTATCGTGAGGAACGTAGTGACACACGATAACACCTAAGTATGTAAACCAACAGCAACTCGACACATATCCCAGTGCAGCACAGACCAGCCTCCCTGCAACTTCATGTTCCTTTCCTGCACTGGGATAATAACTTCGCTGGAGTGTTGCAACGTCTCTAGTATTTTCTAGATGCACAGACACGGCTACCTCTGACTGTCGCACGTCTTCGTGCGGTTGACAGTGAACAGCATACGGTCTATCAGTTAACAACACTTGCTAACAGATATTAACTCTGGTTAAATATTACAACGGTCGACTATCCCAGACTTCATTTAAGTCTGGAACGCGCGGATATGGCTACCTTCAGGCAAACGCATTACAGCTTTTCGTTCTGCTGCGATCGTGCCACATTCGCGGCAGCAAGCCGTCGCGCCGTACTAGCGCTAGCGAATCGTCGCACTGCTTTGCGAAAATTAAAAGAAATCGAGATAAATGTATTGCGAACCATGGAATTCCGAGCTTCCGAAATTCATACATATTCTCTTAAGAAACGGCAACTGCACGACATTTGAAAACATTGCAAAAAAAATGGAAACTATGTGTAGAGACAGATACCACAACATATTTCGAAACGAAGGAAGAAACTGCGCAAAATCTACGAAAGCCGTCCATTTACAGCGCCAAAGCACCATTTGTTCGGCGGCCGCTTGAATTGCCCTGCCGTAAGATCAGCCGATAAGTAACCGACTGTAGCGGTGTAGGCTCAATCTAACCAGCGCTCGGCCGTACCTGACCATGTTCGATTAGCCATCACAACGTCTTCCTCATTGATCATTGTTGTAGAGACTTCTACGAATCCCTCGAAATCAAACCCCAATCTTGTCAACGACACAATATTCGGAGCAATCTGCAACACTGATCAACACATAAGAACACAAAAATGTTACTTATTATTTTCAATTCATAGCGTGTTAAAGTTAATCCTTTATTGTAGTACAACCCATAAAAGTTTTGAACTTCAAAATATAGCAAATGATAATCATGTTTCGCATGAACTATCAAATTACAACAAAACGAGAGCAGCAGGAGCACCTGAGGGTTCACAGGAATCGTCGGGGTTGTAGTCATCATGATCTGCGTGAAAAATAAATTGTCAACTATAAGGACAACATACACAGTTGCCTGTTCTCTCTTCTATCACACATACGAGGCCCTAAAACAGAAATATGTTCTCATACCTTGGACTATAATAAAGCACTTCGCTTTCACAAGTAAACATAGGTCTTCATACGAAGTATCTGACACATACTCTTACTTGAACTTGCGAGATCCCACGTTAACTACGTGAACCACATTAAAAACGTGAACCAGGACAGCGCCTGCCAGGACAGAGCCTAATACATGTTCAGAAAACATTACCGTGCACACAGCATACGACTTCCGCGCACACAGTGTGACCCTCACGCATACAGATTACACGACTTCCGAGGCATCGCCATGTACAGCATACGCGCGCTCCGGGATGGCGCCTGCGTATACGCGCATACGCATCTGCCGAAACCAGGCCATGTTACAGCTGGACCTGGCAGTCCGTTACGACCAGCAAGGCACACACTCACGCACTTGTAATCACATCACACGTGCTACTGTAACACATAAAAGAAAACATTAAAAATACTCAGTCGGAACTTGATTTCAAGGAATGCAGCACTACGCTTGGTACACCATTCGCCTTTCTAGGGCACCAAATACTGAGCTGCGGCTACACGACAACCTCTGGTATGGTCCGATCCTCATGTGAACTTAAATACTCTCTTCAATGTCAGAACTAATTGGCTCTACTTCACTTTCATCAGTTATACTTCGGTTTTCCGGCATTTTTCGCAACCAATTAAAAATGTAAACACTCATTCTTACAAAATAGTTTCTGAGCCAATATTAAGGATAAATTTACTTTCCTCATGTATCTAATGGTGATCAGTAGCAGCGACAAATAATAAGTTCGCGGCGTCATAAGCCGACAGCATACTCAAAAGCGAGCGCTACAGCTCCACGCTTTCCACTAAACCATTCCAAGTTTGTCGACTACGTAATGCTCGGAGTAAACTGTAACACTTATCATCACATTAGATCGCAAAAATACTACTTAGTGTTTTTAAGTCATAGCACGTTAAAGTAATCATGTTCTTTTTTTCGGTACATCGTTTAAACATTTTGAACTTTTAAACTAGGCCATGTAAATTGTGATAAACCTCGTGTATCAAATTATAACATTACTTGAGCAAGTTAAACTTCCACTGAATGCAAACTATAACTCATTCAGAATATCTCCAACATTTCTTTCGACATTTGTTATTATATTTGGGTACGTTAAGAAATAATGAAATTACTTGCGGGTACTTTCTATTATAAATTGAATAAAAAGATTTATCTTTTGACTTAAAACATTTCACTTTAAACTTTTACTCTACACTTTAATGATTCTTCAATGTCGTAAATACGACAACAAACTTGATTTAAGAAATTGAACACAAAAACAAAACGCGAGGCGCATTATAGTATTTCACCAACGTAATAACCCTTACACTATTCAAAGGTTATAGCAGGTGGGCAGTAACAGGGACTTTATCCCACTTCTGATGTAGGAAGGGTAATTGAGTAGTACAGAGACTGATTTTGTAGTTAGGAATAATAATTAATTCGTTTACACGAATTAATTATCCAACGAGTCAAGGATAAACTCGTAACGGAATACGACAAGCGCACCGTTCCACGTCAGAGCCAAGACTGCTCTAATGGCGGCAGCTCCGTCCGTTTTATACAAGCTTAGCGGGCGCCACCGCAGGTGCAATGGTGCAGGTGTGCGGAGCACGTGTTATTTACAAGAATTCTGTCTAGCTACACAGACGCCGTCGCAGGTGCAATGGTGCACATGCCGTCATATATATAAAAAAATATTTATTCCGGAAGTAATTATTTAAAAATAAGTCTGAGGAAACAAAACTAGAAAAAATGGCAAAATCTATAGTTGAATGACTGTGGACACGTCCGCTCTGTGTGGGATCCAAGAGAGGAGGGGAATGTAGCTTTCTATGTGTGAGAATTATTAAAATCGATTTAGTTGTATTAGAGTTTATCGATTACAAACAATAAACAAATTTTTCTCTTTATAATAATAGTATTAGTAAAGATTTGTAACGTGTTGAAATCAAATTTACAACACTCCATTTGTTTTGATTGCACTGCACTCCGTAGATCGGTATTCCGGTCACGCTTTCCCGATAGCGTGTTCATTGTAACAGTCTTCTTTAAAATTTACTGAGTCAGCAAGCACTTCGTCAAATGAAGTTTAAAATTGCCCTTATAAAACTTTTGATACTGATTAATACATTAATATTGATTATTGTTATAAAAACAAAATTGAGACTGTGAAATAGTGTCATTAAAGACAGCTTTGCGGAAAATCTAACTAAGATGTTAATAATGTTCTCTAGACTGAATCAGTCACTACGCAGGACAGGATCACAGTGCCCGAGTGTGTGCGCAAGCATAAGTGCACTCTCTATTCCCTCACTCTCATAGTTCGATGGGACTACAATCTGACACAACTGTTCCGTGGCGTAGTGGCTTAGCAATGAGTCGCAGGGCTAAGGGTCGCGGATTCGAATTCAGCACGCAACATGTATTTTTATAGCTTACAAATCACTTTTCGGGTCGGGCTGTTTGTCCTTGTGAAATTTATGTATGGGAATTTCCTCCACAATACAGTAGAAAATCCCGGTGTGGACTTATCGTTAAAAATAAGGTCAAAGGATCAAAGGTTTTACGTGCAGGCACGGGATCAAACAACTTCCTGACTGCAGGGTGCTACTGAGAATTTCTTGACAAAAGAAATCAATAAATAACTGATTTTCTTGACCTGAGCCGGGATTCTAATAAGTTACTTCATGATCAGCAGTCATGTTTCCTTCCACTGGACCAATGGGGCAGTCAGCTATCTTTAATATAAAAATGATTCGCCGAATGTGTTGCTAAGCGCAAATCTCGAGAGCAGCTGGACCGATTGCGCAAATTTTTTTTTATAATATTCCTTGAAGTACGATGATGGTTCTTACGAAGAGAAAAATTTAAAAAATTGCCTGAAAGTGTCTAAAACAACACTTTTCTATATTCCCATACAAAAGATTCGTAATAATACTTAAAAGTCAATTTGAATTTTAATACCAAACCATAAAGTTGTGTGTTAGTGGAGGGGTTCCGGGAAGGCAAAACAATTGAGTGACGTTAGTATCGTATAAATATAAATATCAATATTTGTCAATAGTCTTTTATAATTTTTATTTTTTGACATAATGTAATTGTTGACTTATCAACTTTCTTTTTTATCTTACTAGCTGACCGGATGTCCCGAATAGCAGAATAAGTATTTAAAAAAATAATTAAAGAATCGACTGGTAGGCGGTACGAAGTTCGCCAGGTCAGCTAGTATAGAATATTGTTAAAATATCATTTGGATGTTAGTTTCTTAATCGCATGTGAACGACTGAACATATTCGAATGAAGTTTAGCATAGCAATCGATTACGAAGGAGAGTTAAGATTCTAACTTGGTAGAGAAAATTAACCTGAATTGCCACGTCTATCATGCTGATTTGCGGTCGCAATAACAGATGTCTCGCTCCTGTTACCGCTCTGAGCATTTTACGTCTGGCCGTAAACCCAATTGCTTACCATTTCGTATATGGATCTGACCGTACCTGTCGGAAGCCATGTTTTTCTTGTATTTCCCATTTTGAAAATGTTTCCAAAAATTTACATATTCAAAAAATCTACAAGTTATCATCTTAAATTACCATTTACCTTTTTATTGAAAAACAATAGGCGTAATACTCACATTTGATACTTATATAAGAATGAAACATATCTAGCCTGTTCACTGAACAGTGAATTCCTTAGTTTCATCGCCCCTTATAAATAGTTTACGTGCGAATGCTTTTCCTTCCTTGAATGTATAGGAAGGAGATATTACATAGCTATAAAATTGAGTAAGTTAGATGATTTCGCTAGCATCAATTGTATGAATACGATATGTGGGTTCTTTGTTTTATGAACCCCTAAAACTAAAATGCTGCGCTTGGCTGGAAGACAAAGATTAATAAATACGATAAGGAATTTACCTAATACATTCTTATTTTTTTTCACATTGCCGTGTGGTGGCAGCGTAAGAAATCTATCACCCCATTTCGTGTTATGGTTGTTGTAGAAGGCAACTACGATCGATGCCAGAATTTTAATGCTTCCGATGGTTGGCGGGATAATCATCTCAATCAATCAGGGTTATTTGTATGCTATTAAGCCAAATTGATGTCCAATTGTTGATTAGAGTGCAATCCTCGAATATTAGCGAGGTGCACTTTTAGTGAGAGGTCGTGCAACCGCTGTTTAACACAACTTTTCTTTTTAATGTCCATATTAAGTGTTGAGAGTGAATAAGGATATACAGTGACAGTTGAACGATTATGATGAGAATGAATCAGAGTAACTGTGCCCATGGGAACTTGATCTGGAGACTGTGACGCCCGAACCCACCATCCCAAAGATCGCAATCGGGTCTTCTCGCCCGGTCGCTAACCGGCACGATGGGGCCACCCTGTGATGTTACGCCAGTTGTCGGGGCAGCTTTTCATGAGTAGCTAATTCACTAATTGGACCCCTAACTACCTATGGTCAGCCAGCGGAACACTGTGCTTCGGATCCCGCTACCCTCCACGACCAAGCACCCGACACAGCAACAACTGACGCTTCGTACCCGGTTTACATAAACAACGCTACTCTTCAGACCCATTTTCCATATGGGTTCACCAAGCATCATGCCGAAACACGACAACGTCATTTGGCGGCAAGACTTTGCATTGGTGGGTTGTAACTGAAAAGCCAGCGGCCGAAACCTACCACCGGAATTGGTGGTGCTCGTTTAGCACTCCCTAACTACCTATGGTCAGCCAGCGGAACACTGTGCTTCGGATCCCGCTACCCTCCACGACCAAGCACCCGACACAGCAACAACTGACGCTTCGTACCCGGTTTACATAAACAACGCTACTCTTCAGACCCATTTTCCATATGGCTTCACCAAGCATCATGCCGAAACACGACAACGTCATTTGGCGGCAAGACTTTGCATTGGTGGGTTGTAACAGAAAAGCCAGCGGCCGAAACCTACCACCGGAATTGGTGGTGCTCGTTTAGCACTCCCCGTGGGACACTTGTTGGGTGTCAAATTTCAAGTATTTCCTACCGACGCGAGCAGCCTCGTCCCCTAAAAAGTGTAAAAATTTTAATATTTATATCGAGATGTTATTTAAGGTCTAAAGTTACTCAAATATCCATGATTGCTTCTTCTTGAGATAGGAGGGAACCACATAAATGATAAATGCAAGAGCTGTTTTTTTTCTTTTTTGTAAAAGTTATAGATTTACATTTATTAAGACTGAGTTATAATTTATTTCTGTTTCAGTACGATGTGAAACGGTTTAAATCATCCTAGAATTCTAAATGGTTATTAGTGTTGTTGATAATTTTGTATACCTTTAAATCATCAGCATATAAAAGAAACCTACTTCAACGGAAGCACTCGTTAACATTATTTAAACATTATAAATAAAAAAGGACCAATAATAGATCCTTCTGGCACGCCTGAAGTATTAGGTACACATTCCAATTCGTGACCTTTAATAACCACTTTTGCATTCTGTTTGAAATGTAAGACTTAAACCACCGCCATAGATTACGAGTACCTCTTATTCCGTTATAGGCAATTTTTTCTAGTAGCATCTTGTGGTCCACCCGGACAAATGTCTTGCGAAAATCTGTGTTGACAATATTTACCACAAAATAAAATTTACACACGAATAACTACGCTACTAAATAAAATTTAATTTTATGTAATAAAATTAAAATAATGGTAAAGATTGGAGGACTTGTTGGTTTCAGCAATTTAGTAGGTGATTGTTAAAGTGCTATATATTAATAAACTATGAATAAAAATAAAAGAAAATGCGGCTAGCTTAGTATTTTCAGCATTTTCAAATATACATTCATTTATTAATAAATAACTTCTAAACTTAGCGTTTTCTGTAATTCAATCGATCCGATCTGATATTAATCAGATATTAAATCTTAAATGGCCCAGCCATTTAAGATTTGGAATTTGAATCTGCTATAAAAAAGTAATAAATATTTTTTCAAAGTTATGAGTTTATTAGAAAGATTGAACCTTTTCATTTAGGAATGGAAGACAACGTCATTCAAATTACTGCCACGGCTAGCCTTATACGGCAATGAAAATTTCGGGAATCAAGGAAGTGACACAACATTACTATTTAAAAATGTACTTATTGCTTTTCGAAGTATTCTCCGCGAAATTTGACACATTTTTCCATACGATGGAACCAATCATTGAAGCAACCATTCCATTCGGAAGTTGGGGTCTCCAAAATGGCCGTTTTGTAGGTTTCCACAGCTTCTTCAGGTGATGAAAATCTCTGTCCACGCAATTTATTCTTTATTTTAGGGAAAATATAGAAATCATTAGGGCTTAGGTCGGAGCTGTACGGCGGATGGTCTAATAATTCTATGTTTTCTTGCTCTAAAAACTCTTTTGTTCTGTGTGCAGTGTGAGAACTCGCATTGTCGTGATGGAGGATGATGCGGCGGTTGCAGTTCTCTTTACGGAGTTCAGAAAAGACCTGCGGCAAACAAATGCTAGCATACCATTCTGCATTAACCTTTCTTTGTCCCACAAGAGGAATAGTCGTAACATGGCCGGTTTTGGAGACAAACGTGGCCACCATTTTTTTTGCAACACTCCGTGAACGAACAGTTTTTGTTGGCTTTAACTCACTTTCGAACACCCAAACTCGTGACTGGTTTTTTGTTTCGGGTTCGTACGCATATATCCCGGATTCGTCACTTGATGCGATGTTGTATACAGCATTTGAGGATCCTGCGTGGAATCTTTCGAGAGTTCTGACGCACCAAGTAACACGAGCCGCTTTTTGCTCTTCACAGAGCGAATGCGGTATCCATCGGGAAAACAACTTTTTTACACCTATAATTGTTCATGCAAGATTATTTGTATTTAACTTATGCCAATTCCTAAAGTTGCCTGAATTTCGCGGCATGTCACATGTCGATCTTTCTCAATCAGCTTA
This sequence comes from Parnassius mnemosyne, assembly GCA_963668995.1. Taxonomy (NCBI): domain Eukaryota; kingdom Metazoa; phylum Arthropoda; class Insecta; order Lepidoptera; family Papilionidae; genus Parnassius; species Parnassius mnemosyne. Next base: position 27,562,215 of record CAVLGL010000084.1, read on the forward strand.
CGCACAGCATCAACGTTTTCTTGGGTGACTGCAGTTTTTGGACGACCTTGACGGGGATCATCACTGAGCTTTGACACGTCTACGTTGAAATTCAGCAAACCAGCGATAAATTGTGGTTTTGGATGAAGCTTCATCACCAAATGCAGAAATCATCCGGTCAATACACTGTTTTTATGTTAAACCACTTCGAGAGTCATAATAAATCATCGCTCTTGAATTTTCTCGAGTCAATTCCATTTTCTTAACGACTAAACAAGTTTGACGAAACCTTGTGACAATACCGAGAATCTTTTTTTTAAATAAATAATTGGTATTCCATTTTTAAAACCAAGGATTTTCTAATTAAAAAGATTTTAATATGACAGGAACAGTGGAAATATTCCATTCCCTATACTTTTTGTGCAGCCTATGTAATACCCAATTTAATCAGTTTAATTTTTCAGTACATTTTCGATTGTATGGGCCTCTATTTCGTCAATGGCAAGTTCTATTTCATTTTTCAAACCTACAATCGCCTCTGTTGAGTTAGCGTAACACTTACACTAGCGGCTCCCCATGAAAAAAGCAAAATCAAATCGCGGCTTTGGGGTGGCCAATTGACATCGGCATTTCGGCTGATTATGCGGTTTTCCAAAACAGTGCACAAAAGATCGATTGTTACGTCGGCTGTGTGGCACGTTGCGCCGTACTGTTGAAACCAAATATCGTTTATGTCATCTTCTTTAATTTCGAGAAACAAAAATACTTTAGCATAGCGCGGTAGCGATTAATATTCACTCTAACGGCCTTTCCTTGCTCATTTTAGAAGATAAATGGCCCAACAATGGCGCAAGACCAAAATCTGCACCAGTCAGTCACTGGTTGTGATTGCATTTGTTTTTACACGATGACGTGTAGATTTTCTGAGCTCCAGATTGGACCATTTTGCTTATAAACGATTCCTCAAAGGTGGAAATGATCTTCATCTTCATCTGAAAAGTTGACTTTTTTTTAATTGGATAAGGGTGACAAACGAGCACACAGTCCACCTGATGGTAAATGGTTGCTGTGGCCCATAGACATCTACATTTATCATCGATTACGAATCAAAATACAGATGCGTTGTCACACGTGACGACTAAGATGGAATGTCTCGTTTGCAGTAAAAAGGGTCTCCGGTTCTCTACACTCACCATACGAAATACAGCAGCATTAAGCTGCTATTTTACGCTGGTATTCAGTGAGAGCTTGGTCCTTCCCCGGTCGAGCCGACCCATTCGTGTTATAACTATACCAAAAATATAGCTGTAGCATGGCTCTACCACGTACATAAACTTTGACTTTGACTTTTCTGTTAAAATGTTCATCTTCGATTTAGCGGTCTTCGGCCCATTGAGCAAACGGAAAATGCATCGGATGTTCATGCGGCTTCAGCTCTTGCACCAAGTGAGCTTTGTACGCATTCATACGGAGATCATTATACAAATTGTTATTATTTGCAAAACTTTTATCAAAGAAGTGCGTGAAATGTTCAATTCTTTAGAACGATGACGAGTTGATGTTGATGGTTGCCCATGCACACTCCGAGCAACAGCAGCGATGTTTTTGGTTGAGGGCACTGGACGAGTACGTACGTGGGTTCTTTTATCCAACATCGATTCAGTTTCACAATCTCGTTTGACGAATTGATCCACTAACTGCATTTTTGGCACATCCTTTTTGACAATTTTTTTTTTAGGTTTTTTACAGTTTGAGTAGAAGACTCACCACTTTGGAAATAAGTTTTTAATATTTTATAACTTTTTATAAGCAAAAAAAGATCAATTTCATAAATGCCAAACATAGACCCTAAATAAAAGCCTATAACCTATAGTTACAATTCCAAACGTTAGATGGCCCTCCCTGTAGTAATGAGAAGATGCATTCTATCATCATTCCCAACGGTCTGGTGAATACTAATGTTGAATTTTCATCGCAAGCTTTGAGAATAAAATATTTTTTGACCCAAAATTATCCTCTTTTACTTATCTCTCTCGTATATAGTTATTTACTAAATATTTCGGAAAGTGCTCTGCCTTATTTATAGAAATCTGTTTTAACTAAGTGACTACATTAATGTGTGTGTAGTGGCGGTGTAAGAATATCCACTACCCGAAAGTGTCACTATATATACCCACTTCATAAGTATGATACTTATGAAGTGGGTATATTTAGTGACATAAGAGTGGGTGTCGTAAGAGACGACAGAGGGAAACAAATTAGGAAATGGGCAGCAGCGTCTTCCTAATAACGACTAAAATAAAAAATAAAACTACGGTAGCCAACCCGCTTGCCAAGCGTGGCTATGGCAAATATGAAGCAATCTATGGGGGTGACCTATGTTCAGCAGTGGACCTTAGTACGCTGTAACGATAACGGTAATGTGCGTTAATGTGTGATAATTAAAATGAAATGAGAGGAAAACGTCTAGTCTAGTAATTTTGAATTATTATTTAACAAAACGCGACGAAGGATAGAGCAATAGCAATGCAGTTTTAGAATGCAGCATTAAATGCTTCGAATAAAGTAAAGCGAGCGGCGCCAAGAATTTGACTTCAATTCAGAATTCAACGCAGAATTGCAAACTAAATTACTAGATCATTCCAAAGGTCAGTGGTTTGTGGATTAGATAGACATAAACTGTTTTATGTTTGCAAAAAAGTTTTAGTACGTAATTTACGATATCTTAGTTATTTCTATTCTATATTAGAATGAGACTCTGACTGAAGACTGAAGACTGAAGTGACTGTATGTGATATATAATTTTTTTTAAACGCTACCCCCACACTAGGATTTTCTCCTGTGTCGTGGAGGCAGTTTACAAACATAAATTGCACGAGGACAAACATCCAGACCCGGAAAAATTATTTGCGGCCCCCAGCGCAACAAATCATTGCTAAGCCACTGCGCCACGGAGCCGTCAAACTTGTACAACGATTGTCGGTAAAATATGGGAAAATGTTGTATTAATATCGAGATGCGCGAGCGCTTACGCACTACCTGGCGTATTTGCTAACGCGCTCAGTGTCTGACCCGCGGCCGTACTGAAAGTGACCGTTTGACATGCCGCTCCTCGAACCCCGTGGTTCAAATGTTGTGTTGAGTTGTATGTTATATGTTATTTGTTGAAAATTTGTTCAGGTTAGAGTAGAATAAAGTGTCTTCCACGATTAGCGCTGCACCCCATTTCTGTCTGAAGTATCTATTAAATATATAGACAGCGTATTACCACTTCAGCTTGCTGATCCTTTAGGCGTATCTCTCTTGGTCATTATTTTAATATAAGAATTTCCCTACACTAATCAGGATTTTGATCAGCTTAGTCTAGAAGGGCTGGAGCAATTTAATCGAACATTCAACATAATAAACTTACTGATCCCTTGGGATATATCGGTTACTCTATTTTCGCTGCAGATATTATCGTTACGATTTCTTCATCGTCATAATGCACAGAAGCTCCGAGCCTAGTACTTTCCATAGGTCGCTAAGCAATCTTGAGCTTTCTCTCTCTCAGCTCTCAAATTTATAATATTTGGTTACTGGCAACATGACCTGTTTGTACACACGCACAATTCTAATGATGTCTTTGTTTTATTACCACGCGATCGTGGTATCATACGAATAGCGCCGCTGAGGGACGTGCTGATTGCCAACATTTATTAAGTAGCTTGGTCGACTAGCTTTCCTCGAAGCGGTTGACCCCCCTCGAGACTGCTAATATTTAATCGTAAAGTGGCGGTATAGGAATATCGATGATAGAGAGATACCAATCAGAAGATGAGCAGCGAGGACTTCGTTATAACAACTAGAAAATGAAAACTAGGGTTGTGAAACCGCATGCCAATTTTTACGTGGTAGAGCCATGTTGCAGCTATATTACTGGTATAGTTGTAGTACGAATAGGTCGGCTCGACTGGGTAAGGACCACCCTCTCACTGAATACAAACGTAAAATAGCAGCTTAACTCTGCTGCGTTTCGTGTGGTGAGTTTATAGAACCGGAGACCCTTTTTACTGAAAACGATGCATTCAATCTTAGTTCTCACGGGTGACAACGCGTCTGCATTTTGATTAATCAATTGAAAATAGATGGAAAGGATAGATGTAGATGTCTATGGGCTACAGCAACCACTTACTATCAGGTGGACTCTGTGCTCGTTTGTGACACTTATCCTATAAAAAAATGCCAAGGTAGGAACTACGACAAACATCTATCTTTCCTACGATGCAATCTATGGAGGAGGCCTATGTTCACCAGTGGATTTATGATAGGTTGTAACCGTATCTGTTTATTAATATATGGTGATAAAATTAAATCAGCTATTAAATTAGAAACGTTTTTTTTAAATGGTATCCACTTTATCGTTTTGATTTTTATTTTGAGAATAATATATCACATGAGTTAAGGGTAGAGAAAAGTGAACAGTGGTAAAATAAGATTACGAAGTGAGGCGTGAAAATAAAAGGAAATCTAAGTCAAGTTTCTCCGTTACATTGTTGTTATGCCTAACTTTTATACATTTTTATCTATATTTTGGTCGTAAATATCACTGAGACGGAAATTCAATTTAACGCCCGGATAAAACTCTAAGGAAAGTGATATTTTACTCCACCACAAATATAAAAAGTATCCCTTAAAAAGAAAAAAAAGTAATAAATATACTAACATCAAACTACATTAATGTAATGTAGGAATAGTGAAATAGCAAATAAAATAGTAAAACGTCACTGAATGTTAGATGACGACGGGATGTATTCAATACAAGTTTGTTAATGAATGTGAACTAGTTTCTTTTCTTATTTTACTTTTTTTCACTTTACTTCAGTTTTCTTCATTTCTGAAATCAAAACATCATACAGTTGTATACGTCACATTTCCTAATGAGACAATGTTCATAAATTTTTCATCATCCATCCACTGCTCCTCTTATAATAATCTATAGATATAGATACACAATACACATATATAAAATATAAGTGTCTGATAATGATATCAAAATTACCGACATCTATTTAACTCAGGGGGCTAGCTCGATACTACTGTCCGGGTTAATCTATGGAATGTCTGGATCTTGATATAACTTTACGAACGGATAGAAAGCAATCACGAGTGACTAAGACATATCTAACCCAAAAAACATACATAAATTTTGTATCTATAATAAAATAGCTAATCCAAACTCACGGTTTTCATTGAAATTTTGAAATTTTGAATTAATGTATCTCTGTTGGTACTAGATAAATTATTGTAAATAAATATTTCCCTTATTTTATACCGTATTTGTATATAAAGATAAAAATTATCCTATTCTATTCTACTCTATTAATAAATTAATTAATCAATATACAGTAAAACATGCATTACGTTAAACAAAGTCATGCTTACAAATTCATAGAATAATGAATTAGGGCTATTTGTAAAGGCTTCACATATTATGCTCAAAATAATAATGAGCACCAGTTCCATTATGCAAATAAAATATAAAGTATTTTGATGTTTGAACAACGTGTTTGCTGTACTTTCATATTCAATTCGATCTGTATTGTCATAACTCAACTTAAAAAGAACTTTGGCTCCGTTTATTTTATTCTGTTTTAGTGGAACTAAGTGTTTACTTTAACATATTGATTTAATAACTGGTAAGCCTGAAGTGATCATCAGCTATGGTTTCACCGCTGAACCCCCTCCCCCCATCATTTTATCAAGTTTATTATCAGAAAGATGCTACTACCCATCATAGATTCTCTTACTCCTTCATTCATACATCTCATTCATTACAGCCCTTCACAAGTCCACTGCTGAACATAGGCCTCCCCCAAAGAATGCCACAAAGCACGGTCCTAAGCCACCTGCATCCATCGACTTCCTGCATGTCTTACCAGGTCGTCACTCCATCTCGTGGGGGGACGCCCTACACTTCGCCTACCGGTACGAGGCTGCCACTCGAGAACCTTTCTTGCCCATCGGTTGTCGGTTCTTCGAGCTATATGGCCGGCCCACTGCCACTTCAGCTATTACACTGTATTACTACTCCTTCATTACACTGTATTACATTGACTCGTGAAATAAATTTTACATCCTTCTGTTTTCCGATTTTTTTTGCGGTTCATTTAAGCATTCCAGTCACGTGCCTCGAGATATCATTCACAATAGTCAAAAAATAAGAATTTTATAACATTATATTATGTTTTGACTTTTTTTTTATAGGAGAGGGTGCAAACGAGCATGCGGCTCACCTGATGATAAGTGACTACCGCCCTCCATGAACAACTACAACACTAATATATATATATAAGTACCGATATACACTATTTTTGAGCCGTTATACGTCATTAGTTGTTTACAAGTACTTGATAGCGGCTCATTTCTAAAATATTTTTTATAGAACTCTTCTGAAACAATATTAATTTTTTTTGCAAATATCTTTTATGTCTATGGCTCTAATGCCATCAAAACCAGGATTTTTCTAACTATTTAATGCATTAATAATTTTTTCTACAGAGTCGGAATCAGCCGCCTTAAATCTCATAGATAATTCAGCAGACCTTCTGTAGGCTGATTCATCAAGCAACTGTTTTGGGCAATTGGGAATTATTTTAAGGACACTTTTTTCAAATGTGGTAGCAAATGAATTTGCAATGTCTTTGTCTGTTGTGTTGTTGTCTTTAAATGCCTTTATTAATGTGTCATCTATACATGATTTAATTCTACCTGTTATTTTATTTAGTATTTGCCATAAGTGTCTAGGGTTGTTTTTACTGTTTATAATTTCAGCTCTTAATTTATTGTTTTTGTCTTATTTATTAATTTATTAGCATGATTTGTTGATTTATTATATTCTTTCTTTAAAGTCATATTGCCGCTATCCTTTATCCACCGTGTAAATAATTTATCCCTATGTTTACATGCATTTATAATTTTTTTATTTATCCAATCATTAGTTATTTGTTTTATATTAGGTTGTATTTTTATTTGAAATTTAGATTTTTCATAGCATTGTGTAAAACTACACTGTATAAATTTATATATCGCTGAGGGACATGTCATGTCATTAGCTTTTTCTAGAATAACAGGTCGGAGTGCTGACTGTGCATATGAGACTTTCACAAAATTTTGCTTTATATATTTTAGTTTTATATTTATGTTTATTGCTAATGTAGATGATAATGCCACCGCCTCGATGTGTTACTCGCAGGTTCTTTATCATTTGATATCCATTAATATGGTACAAACTACTGGTGTTATCTGAGATATTTGCCTCTGTTAATATTATAACGTCTAAGCATTTTGAACAACTAAATATACATTGTTCTAGATAGGAAAAGTTTTTTTATGGTAGAACGGATATTAATGTGCATACATAATAGGTTAATATTTTGATTTTTAGGTAGATAATTACAAAATTGATTTGCGTTTACACAGTTTGCGAATTTGTTAATTTCGTAGTCGATAGGTTCCATACCTTTTTTTTGTAACAAATAGGTTATCAATGATCAATAGCAAAATAATATACGAATAATAATATAAAATAAAAACAAAATATATATAAAAAATAATATACAAAAAAAAATCCTAAATAAAATGAAAAATTTCACAGCTTGTTATTAGCTAGTGAATTTATATTGTCCAAGCTTCTTAGAATGAAAACTTTACCTTTATCTTCTTTGCATGCCTTAATCAAACCCTTTTTGAACCAAACGTATTTGAAATTCTGCTTAATTTTTAGCTCTTGTTTTGCATGCCAGAAGATTTTCTTGTTGTGCTGTGTCATTTTTTCCCTTATGTACACGGAATTGCTGTTTTTATTTTCTCTTGGATGAATGTCTGCTACAATAATCCTGGTACTTTTTGCGGCCGCCATCCATGTATCCAACACACTTTCCTCTTTTAGCTCCACTTGTATATTTCCATTCTGATCGTTTTTTCCTTTTAATCTGTATGCTTTTTTAAAACTTTCCTTAGGTATATTTAGCTTTTCAGCTACATTATTAACCAGTTGCTTCATATTTTCATCTTTGTGTAGTGGTATATTTGCTATTTCAATGCATTTAGACAATTTACTTTGCTCCAATAATTAAATAAATAAATAAATTTATAATTATTACAATTTAATTCCTGTAATTTTTGTTCTAATGCACCTACTCTCGTTTCCAGATTGTTGTTTTTGTTGGTAAGTTCGATATTCTTTCTCTCTAGATTTTTTATAGTTTGCTTGAATGCCTCAATAGACATCATTACCTCATCCAATTTAGAACTATGAAATTGAAGTGAGTCGTTGACATCTTTTAATTCCTTGTTTATTATTTTATCTAATTCTTTTGATATATCATCTCCATCATCATCCTCTGGAATCACTATTGATGAATTTCGTCTAGAGGTCTCTTGCAAACGTTCTTGACATGTCCATCCTAATCCGGGTGCAGCAGTTTTAAGTGCGGTAAGCTGTTTGTTTGTTAGACCTGTACACTTAGCACTTAAGTGCACTAGGCGCTCACATTTACCACATTCTACTCCTGGATAACTTTTGGATATAGTTTTGTTATAATTATAACATTTAGTTGACATGGTGGGTAGTAAGTATAAATAGCTGACTGTTAAGAAAAAGCGATAGGTGTACCGCGTACGACGTTACGTCGATGACTCAACCACTGTCGGTCAAATTACTCGATTTACATTTAAGAACAAGACTTATTTACCGTTTTTAGCATTTCTACCGGCAAGTAAGCATGCTTTAGACAGCCATAGAAAAATACAGATGGGAACGCAATTACCCACGGTCCTCCAAACCGAAGATGTTCCACGCTTATATTGTCATATCCTATCGCCGTTCCTAGTTTCATCTGGCGCAGAGCATTAAAGATCATCTCTTCAGATACATGAATGTCCTTGCCATCTGCTACATGATATTGATTATGAGAAGTACAGTGTCCTGAACTTAACTCAAGAAATTTGTCCCTAAACAATTTTGCAATCGCCAGTGTGTCCGTCAGGCCATCCACACACTCCGCAATCTTCGACCCGGTCTTAAGTAAATTTCGCGTATCTTTCCAAAATTAACTAAAGTTTCTACTTAAACAAGATGCCGAAATCTTGTCTGAGATTATTTGATCAGCGGAATTATGGCAAAATATTAACCTACTTTTAAAAATAATTCGCGTTCTTTTCATTTGATCGAACAGCGGACTAGAAGAAGGCACCCCAGCCGTTAATCACCCAGCTCTTGCTTGCCGTGCCTTCATGTGTGCCTCGCGTACATACTCATTCCACCTCGGAACAGGTGGCATCTGGATGATATGCTGAGCCGCGCGACGTATGCCCGCGTGAATTATACAACTAATAAAAGAGTTATAAAAGCTATCTAGGTATTCGCGATGTTCAGTACACGTACAACTATAACATTCAGCAGATAAATGCCTTAACCTTTCCCAATCCAAGTTACGTATATACTCAGAACAAAGAGAGGAATAAAATTTAATTTCGAGACCATTTTTTTTTTCGTTACATTTCTGTAAAGGAACGTTATTATGCACCACCTTAAATATCAAATTAATGTTGCACTCAACACACAAAGGCTTATGGTCGGACCACATGACGTCTTCCAAAACATAAACGTTGGTTACAGTAGCCCATGCCTGCCGTGTAGTTACACAATGATCCAACCAACTTTTCGAACCATGAGCATAGCTAATATACGTAAAGACACCACTTTTGGGTCCCAGAAATTCATAATCAGCATACACCAAATTAATATCTGTTCAAAAATTAAATAACTCTAAACCAAATAATGTATTCACAACTGCGTAAAAATTACCTAAAATAAAAGCATAATTAATATCCTTATCTAAAATAATTGATTGAATAATACTTAAAATATTCGTAAAATCATTCATATTTTCATAATAATTTTGAGGCATATACACAGATACACACAAATATTTATAACTACACATTTCGAAAATAACTGCACATAAACTAGAATCGTTACAATCAACAATCTCCACTTTATTAAACATCGACGATATCCACAATAACCCAACCCCTCCATAGGGCCTACCCCGTAACATACCTTGTGTAACATCTAGAGCTGATATACCATGACTAGAAAATTTGGTATGTATGGTGTTTAAGTAAGGAAAAGCATCGGGTAATAACCAGGTTTCCTGCAATGCCATTATATCAAAGTCATTACATAATTCCCGTACTTGTTCAACACTACGCCTGACTGATTGACAATTAAAGGAACAAAGTTTCATAGTTAAACTAAACTAATATTGACTATATTAAAAATGCTACAGAAATTATGAAAATCACTTCAAATTCTTACTATAATTTGTAACTATTATATAATAATTACTTTATATATCTATATTACTAAAATTCTTATATAATTATATAATATTACAATTACTAATGTCTACTGAATTTAAATAATTTGAGACCCTTCTACACCCCTTTTATGTCTCCAGAAATTTACAAAACGCCAAAATGCTATTCCCTCTAGCAAAAGTCCTTATTTAGAAATATATCTAGTTTATTTCTAGGTACAAATAGTTTATATGCATCGTACTAGATTAATCTAACATTGAAGTGACCATTGAAAGAATGAATATGAAGATTAAAAAGGATCTCTTCTCTCTTCTCTCCTAATCCAGCTTCCTAATGCTTAAAATGAACGCATTACATTTTATATTTTTTATTGACTAACAACTCCGTGCAAAAATGAAAATGATATGCATTACCTTGTTTGAATAATTCCTCACACTCTCACTGTAGTATCGTTTTTACCACTACATCTGTGACCACTTCGCACACACCCACCAATTATACGATATGTGTTTCGCCACTAAACGAGGCATTAAATAGTAATGGCTAACCACTAATGGAGTTGAGATAAACATAAGATAAATTGGATTTGAATCTAAATCACAAGGAGAATATTATTCCAATCGATCAAAATGATCATCGCAGGCACGCACTAGAGCAGTGCAGCGCACTATGGGAAAACGGGGTGTGTTTCATCTCAAAACTTCATATTTCAGTTGTTTCAAAATGAATTAAGCTGTAGTTTTACATACATATACCTGGATATATAGGGTCTTAATTGAAAAAAAATTAATTTTAGTTAAAAATAAAAAATTTAACTCAAAATAAAAATTTGACCGAAATAGATATCAAATTCAAGACATATTTTTCTTGACACAGGTAAATTAGGTCTTGGGAACTGGTTAACAAATCTCATTTTATGTATAGTATGTACAGTGGGTTTTGGAGGAATGCATGGCTCTAGAGATATCCTCATACATTTCCTTCACCTCCTCATCGGTGGTAGCAAATGAATTTGCAATGTCTTTGTCTGTTGTGTTGTTGTCTTTAAATGCCTTTATTAATGTGTCATCTATACATGATTTAATTCTACCTGTTATTTTATTTAGTATTTGCCATAAGTGTCTAGGGTTGTTTTTACTGTTTATAATTTCAGCTCTTAATTTATTGTTTTTGTCTTATTTATTAATTTATTAGCATGATTTGTTGATTTATTATATTCTTTCTTTAAAGTCATATTGCCGCTATCCTTTATCCACCGTGTAAATAATTTATCCCTATGTTTACATGCATTTATAATTTTTTTATTTATCCAATCATTAGTTATTTGTTTTATATTAGGTTGTATTTTTATTTGAAATTTAGATTTTTCATAGCATTGTGTAAAACTACACTGTATAAATTTATATATCGCTGAGGGACATGTCATGTCATTAGCTTTTTCTAGAATAACAGGTCGGAGTGCTGACTGTGCATATGAGACTTTCACAAAATTTTGCTTTATATATTTTAGTTTTATATTTATGTTTATTGCTAATGTAGATGATAATGCCACCGCCTCGATGTGTTACTCGCAGGTTCTTTATCATTTGATATCCATTAATATGGTACAAACTACTGGTGTTATCTGAGATATTTGCCTCTGTTAATATTATAACGTCTAAGCATTTTGAACAACTAAATATACATTGTTCTAGATAGGAAAAGTTTTTTTATGGTAGAACGGATATTAATGTGCATACATAATAGGTTAATATTTTGATTTTTAGGTAGATAATTACAAAATTGATTTGCGTTTACACAGTTTGCGAATTTGTTAATTTCGTAGTCGATAGGTTCCATACCTTTTTTTTGTAACAAATAGGTTATCAATGATCAATAGCAAAATAATATACGAATAATAATATAAAATAAAAACAAAATATATATAAAAAATAATATACAAAAAAAAATCCTAAATAAAATGAAAAATTTCACAGCTTGTTATTAGCTAGTGAATTTATATTGTCCAAGCTTCTTAGAATGAAAACTTTACCTTTATCTTCTTTGCATGCCTTAATCAAACCCTTTTTGAACCAAACGTATTTGAAATTCTGCTTAATTTTTAGCTCTTGTTTTGCATGCCAGAAGATTTTCTTGTTGTGCTGTGTCATTTTTTCCCTTATGTACACGGAATTGCTGTTTTTATTTTCTCTTGGATGAATGTCTGCTACAATAATCCTGGTACTTTTTGCGGCCGCCATCCATGTATCCAACACACTTTCCTCTTTTAGCTCCACTTGTATATTTCCATTCTGATCGTTTTTTCCTTTTAATCTGTATGCTTTTTTAAAACTTTCCTTAGGTATATTTAGCTTTTCAGCTACATTATTAACCAGTTGCTTCATATTTTCATCTTTGTGTAGTGGTATATTTGCTATTTCAATGCATTTAGACAATTTACTTTGCTCCAATAATTAAATAAATAAATAAATTTATAATTATTACAATTTAATTCCTGTAATTTTTGTTCTAATGCACCTACTCTCGTTTCCAGATTGTTGTTTTTGTTGGTAAGTTCGATATTCTTTCTCTCTAGATTTTTTATAGTTTGCTTGAATGCCTCAATAGACATCATTACCTCATCCAATTTAGAACTATGAAATTGAAGTGAGTCGTTGACATCTTTTAATTCCTTGTTTATTATTTTATCTAATTCTTTTGATATATCATCTCCATCATCATCCTCTGGAATCACTATTGATGAATTTCGTCTAGAGGTCTCTTGCAAACGTTCTTGACATGTCCATCCTAATCCGGGTGCAGCAGTTTTAAGTGCGGTAAGCTGTTTGTTTGTTAGACCTGTACACTTAGCACTTAAGTGCACTAGGCGCTCACATTTACCACATTCTACTCCTGGATAACTTTTGGATATAGTTTTGTTATAATTATAACATTTAGTTGACATGGTGGGTAGTAAGTATAAATAGCTGACTGTTAAGAAAAAGCGATAGGTGTACCGCGTACGACGTTACGTCGATGACTCAACCACTGTCGGTCAAATTACTCGATTTACATTTAAGAACAAGACTTATTTACCGTTTTTAGCATTTCTACCGGCAAGTAAGCATGCTTTAGACAGCCATAGAAAAATACAGATGGGAACGCAATTACCCACGGTCCTCCAAACCGAAGATGTTCCACGCTTATATTGTCATATCCTATCGCCGTTCCTAGTTTCATCTGGCGCAGAGCATTAAAGATCATCTCTTCAGATACATGAATGTCCTTGCCATCTGCTACATGATATTGATTATGAGAAGTACAGTGTCCTGAACTTAACTCAAGAAATTTGTCCCTAAACAATTTTGCAATCGCCAGTGTGTCCGTCAGGCCATCCACACACTCCGCAATCTTCGACCCGGTCTTAAGTAAATTTCGCGTATCTTTCCAAAATTAACTAAAGTTTCTACTTAAACAAGATGCCGAAATCTTGTCTGAGATTATTTGATCAGCGGAATTATGGCAAAATATTAACCTACTTTTAAAAATAATTCGCGTTCTTTTCATTTGATCGAACAGCGGACTAGAAGAAGGCACCCCAGCCGTTAATCACCCAGCTCTTGCTTGCCGTGCCTTCATGTGTGCCTCGCGTACATACTCATTCCACCTCGGAACAGGTGGCATCTGGATGATATGCTGAGCCGCGCGACGTATGCCCGCGTGAATTATACAACTAATAAAAGAGTTATAAAAGCTATCTAGGTATTCGCGATGTTCAGTACACGTACAACTATAACATTCAGCAGATAAATGCCTTAACCTTTCCCAATCCAAGTTACGTATATACTCAGAACAAAGAGAGGAATAAAATTTAATTTCGAGACCATTTTTTTTTTCGTTACATTTCTGTAAAGGAACGTTATTATGCACCACCTTAAATATCAAATTAATGTTGCACTCAACACACAAAGGCTTATGGTCGGACCACATGACGTCTTCCAAAACATAAACGTTGGTTACAGTAGCCCATGCCTGCCGTGTAGTTACACAATGATCCAACCAACTTTTCGAACCATGAGCATAGCTAATATACGTAAAGACACCACTTTTGGGTCCCAGAAATTCATAATCAGCATACACCAAATTAATATCTGTTCAAAAATTAAATAACTCTAAACCAAATAATGTATTCACAACTGCGTAAAAATTACCTAAAATAAAAGCATAATTAATATCCTTATCTAAAATAATTGATTGAATAATACTTAAAATATTCGTAAAATCATTCATATTTTCATAATAATTTTGAGGCATATACACAGATACACACAAATATTTATAACTACACATTTCGAAAATAACTGCACATAAACTAGAATCGTTACAATCAACAATCTCCACTTTATTAAACATCGACGATATCCACAATAACCCAACCCCTCCATAGGGCCTACCCCGTAACATACCTTGTGTAACATCTAGAGCTGATATACCATGACTAGAAAATTTGGTATGTATGGTGTTTAAGTAAGGAAAAGCATCGGGTAATAACCAGGTTTCCTGCAATGCCATTATATCAAAGTCATTACATAATTCCCGTACTTGTTCAACACTACGCCTGACTGATTGACAATTAAAGGAACAAAGTTTCATAGTTAAACTAAACTAATATTGACTATATTAAAAATGCTACAGAAATTATGAAAATCACTTCAAATTCTTACTATAATTTGTAACTATTATATAATAATTACTTTATATATCTATATTACTAAAATTCTTATATAATTATATAATATTACAATTACTAATGTCTACTGAATTTAAATAATTTGAGACCCTTCTACACCCCTTTTATGTCTCCAGAAATTTACAAAACGCCAAAATGCTATTCCCTCTAGCAAAAGTCCTTATTTAGAAATATATCTAGTTTATTTCTAGGTACAAATAGTTTATATGCATCGTACTAGATTAATCTAACATTGAAGTGACCATTGAAAGAATGAATATGAAGATTAAAAAGGATCTCTTCTCTCTTCTCTCCTAATCCAGCTTCCTAATGCTTAAAATGAACGCATTACATTTTATATTTTTTATTGACTAACAACTCCGTGCAAAAATGAAAATGATATGCATTACCTTGTTTGAATAATTCCTCACACTCTCACTGTAGTATCGTTTTTACCACTACATCTGTGACCACTTCGCACACACCCACCAATTATACGATATGTGTTTCGCCACTAAACGAGGCATTAAATAGTAATGGCTAACCACTAATGGAGTTGAGATAAACATAAGATAAATTGGATTTGAATCTAAATCACAAGGAGAATATTATTCCAATCGATCAAAATGATCATCGCAGGCACGCACTAGAGCAGTGCAGCGCACTATGGGAAAACGGGGTGTGTTTCATCTCAAAACTTCATATTTCAGTTGTTTCAAAATGAATTAAGCTGTAGTTTTACATACATATACCTGGATATATAGGGTCTTAATTGAAAAAAAATTAATTTTAGTTAAAAATAAAAAATTTAACTCAAAATAAAAATTTGACCGAAATAGATATCAAATTCAAGACATATTTTTCTTGACACAGGTAAATTAGGTCTTGGGAACTGGTTAACAAATCTCATTTTATGTATAGTATGTACAGTGGGTTTTGGAGGAATGCATGGCTCTAGAGATATCCTCATACATTTCCTTCACCTCCTCATCGGGGTGTGCCGAGGTTGGTGCGTAAACCTGTATGACCTTCAGCGAATACCGTTTCGTGATTCTGAGTATAAGGTACGCAATCCTCGTTGACACACTCCCAATCTTTACAATGTTGTTAACGAGAGACTTGTGGACGATAAATCCGACACCTCCTTGGGACAGATGGTCGCCCTTCCGGTGATAGAACAAGTTGCCGGATTCGATGACTACTGTGTCCTCTCCCTCTCTTCGGACCTCGGATAATATTATGATATTCCAGCGCAACTTGTCTATCTCTTATTTCAACTCCAGGATCTTCTCGTCAGTCCTCAGGGTGCGTGCGTTATTAGTTGCCAGGTCGAGTCGTCGTAGGTGGCAACCGTACCTCCACCGGAGATTCTTAGCACCCCCTGCCCCACCGTTACCATGGTTGCTACCGTAGCCAGGAATAGCGGCGCCGCCGGGGACTGCGGGCCGTCTCTTTGTTACTCTTATCATTGGGGGGAGGGATGCCATAGTTGCCTCGTTTGGCAAGCGGGTTGGCAACCGCAGTTTTTTTATTATAATTTTGTTGTTATCAGGAAGATGCTGCTGCCCATCTCCTGCCTGTTTCCCTTTGTGGCCTTTTACGACACCCACGGGAAGATATGGGGTAGTTGATATTCTTAACCGCCACTACACGGCATTTGATCGATTTATTTCCTAACAAATATATATCATAATTACCTTTAACGCACAGAACACTTTTACTTTATGCTGATAGCTTCAGCGTGTCATTATTTTTTTTTAAATTAGCAAAATAATTTCTACGAAATGTACTTCTTTTTCTAACCAGTTCATTTTAAAATAATATTTACAATATTTGGCATGCCTTACAATAAATTCATTTATCCAAATCCGGATTTTATACAAGCCTTATAAATATGCATTACATAAATAATTTTAACAAACATATTCATGAAATACAGAATTAGAGTTAAAATAAACTCTGTCTACATAAGAATATTGATGAAGTAATGCTACCTTTATAAATACCAAATTGAATTTTTCTTAGTCATTTAGGATTAACTTTATACAAACCTTCACAACTCTGAGAACTACTCTGTCCTGGGTATGAGGTTCAAATTTTAACCGGAGCCAATATTTGTGCAAACATGTTTATGCATATAATATGTTTGCATACAAATTATTTATTTTGAGAGCACTGCGATTGTGAAACTTGGGTGAGAATCACACCATAAGAACAATTTTTTTGTTCCTTTTTGCAATATTCTGTTAGATATTATAATCAAAACTAATACATTTACACCAAACAATACAAAACATATAAAATATTTATAAGTGTCAAACATTTTTACTAATCCAATTACGATTCTCACCTGTGTTACACAATCGCAATATTAGTTGTGTAGGAGTTGTGAAGAATCAATTCAAATGAAAGTAAATATTATTGTATATTTGATTAGAGTTTCTCGTTTTGATTTTATGAGACAAGTCAGCTCATAAGTTTTTAAAAAACTACTAATTATTTATTAGTTTTATTAGTAGTATTATTTATAAGTATTCTTTAATAGTAGAATTATTTATAAGTCGCGTGTCCGAATTAAAAGAACGTGGTTTATTTTTACAGGAGAGGGGGCAAACGAGTATGCGGCTCACCTGATGGTAAGTGACTACCGCCGCCCATGAACAACTGCACACCCAGGAGAATTGTAGATGCGTTGCCGGCCTTTTAAAAAGAAGTAGGCTCTTTTCTTGAAGGTTCCTAAGTCTTATTGGTTCGGAAACATCGCTGGTGGTAATCGATTCCACAAGGAAGTTTTGCGAGGGAAAAACCTTATTTTAAATCGCACAGTGGTGGACCGCGAATCATCCAGATGGTATGGATGGTATCGCGAATTATGTCGCGATGTACGATGGTGATATTTAGCGGCTAGAGTTAGTCCCAACAATTCTCAGAGCACTCGCCTTGATAGATGCGATAAAATACGCAAAGAGATGCAGCATCTCTACGCAGTGCCAGTGATATGGAACGTACAGTAGGAATTTGCTTTTTGACATAGAATATCGATCAAACAAAAAAGTGGATACATTTTCAGCTACACATTTAACTGCTATGTTTTTGAAGAGTATGTAGGCCATAGAGTTTGTTAATAGTGATGTGCCTGCGCATACCTGTCTTGCTTTAGCAAAGTCAGTTTATGTCGTACTAGTACCTCTACTTAAATCCCATATAGTTTCACCCACGCTGTATGTAGGCAGGGATATGGCATCGTTTCGCACACATTTGTGGTCCCAACCTCTATTCTTACTCCGGCAAAGAGTGCCAGAACACAAGGCTCGCTTTACCTCATCTTTTCCATAGAAGATAGGGAGACCGGTGCCCAGCGATATCGTTACTTCTCTTCCACGCATGGGTGGAGGTAGAGTACCTAACAAATCCTGTTGTGTTTCTGATATTCACTATCACGTGGCTGTGACCACTCGCTATCATGTAAGCCGTACGCTTGTTACCCTATTCTTCAATGAAAAAATATAATTACATAAGTCAACACAGGAAAATACAATATGGGTATCAACATCGTTCTGATGATAACTCAAAGTAATAAGAACATAAAATTAAAGTGACTGTTTGTAATGTCAATAAAACAACTGTTCACTTAATGCAAATTAAAGTATTTACGGTACTTATAACAAAATAAAAAACCGGCCAAGTGCGAATCGGACTCGTGTACCGAGGGTTTCGAACAAATCTGAAGGTTTATTACTTTAAAATTATTAAAAATATTTTTATTATATGATGTAACTAAAAATGTATTCTTTTCGCAATTTTTCCTTTGTCTGTGCTATAACACGTTGCTTCGTACCAACTATTAAGATTCTGATTTCACGGGAAGTTTCCTGTTGGTTTTGATTCCTTTGCAAATGTCGAAAATTTGCGGCATAAACGGCTGTATCTTTTGATTGCGTTGACTTAGAAGTTTTATTTTTTCATAGCTCCAAGGGACAGTAGACTTTTTTTGACATTGGCAGATAGCTGATGTTATAAGGAGTTACATAGGGTACCTTTATTTTAGTAAAATAATTAGGGTTCCATCGCAAAAAAATTAAAAGCCATGACATCCAATCGCAACAAATTCTACGCGGGCTAAGACGCTAACTTTGGCACTTTATAACTGATTATTAAATGTAAAACACTGACTTAAAATTATATAATTATCAGCATTTTTGTAATTAATGGAACTTTTTAAAGATTAAGTTGAAACTCTACTGGTAAAAAAAAAACAAATATATATTGTTACGGCCTACAGCTGCCCCTGCAAATGTCGAATCTCCCGGGGCCCATGAGCGTAAGATTTAACGAGCAATTATGATAATCTCCAGCAGCGACACAACACGGTCAATTTCTTTCTTCTTCACTATGTCAGTCTATTAACTTTACCGTACAATTAACTAACTTCTCTAATGTCACAAAGTTCAGCGTTCAACCGATAACCGAAAACGTATCCGAACTATATCCAATGCCGCACGAGCAAATTAATATTGTCAAATGCACTTATATCCGCTATCAAATTTGAATAACCAAATTCGCGGTAAATTAAGCGCGCACAACCCACAATTCAGACGTTGATCTCAATAAATATTAATTCTACATAATTAATCAAACCGGCGTCTATTTGTCTGTAACAGAAACCTCGTTGTGACAACGATTTGCTAACAAAACTGACTCTAAAAAATGGAGGTTCCTGGGCGACTTCACGAAGTGCTCTCGACAGCACTGTATTCGAGCAACTCTTTTGCGCTCGCGCCCTCTCACCACAGCCACACCGCTCGCCCGAACATCAAAACCGGTATGGCCCCGAGCGGAGCACCCTCTGGCGTCAAATGCCGAAACCAGCGTTTGGGCGTGAACATATATATTATAGTTCTTGATGAAAATGAAGTATTTGCGTTACATCGTATCCCATCAAGAATTTCTAATGTAATTCTTGGTGTAAAGCTAAGACGTGATAATAACTGTAAACAGTTGAATAACAAAATGATGTAAACATTTGTAAATACTTGCTTTATAACCTAATAAATATTATTTGACCGTAATTAAATAAAACAAGGTAGTCTTCGGCATGAAAGTAAAAATAAATATTTTCGATTATTTTTGCAATATTAACAGCCGGATCAGCGCGCGATTCTGATCCATCTAAAGATGCTAAATTTCAACAAGCACTGTCAAATTCAATAGGAGTGTCAGAAAAATCGGTTCTTGATATAGAAGGGTAAATAAATTATTTAAACTATTAAGTTAAATGACTCTATTAAAAATCAAAATAGCCCACTGGCTTTAACATGAGACACATAATTGTACGAGTGCTTACAATACTTAACATTATTTTACTTAAATCTAGAAAGTTTTTTTAAATAGAATAAGGGTGACAAACGAGCACACAGTCTAGATTACGTATTAAAATGTAGGTGCGTTGTCACTCGTGAGGACTAAGATGTAATGCCTCGTTTCCAGTAAAAAGGTTCTCCGCTTCTCTACACTCACCATACGAAACACAGCAGGGTTAAATTGCTATTTTACATGGTATTCTATGAGAGCGTGGCCCTTCCCCGGTCGAGTTAACCCATTCGTGCAACAACTATACCTGCTACTAATATAGCCGCAGCATGGCTCTACCATGTAAGAAAAAATGACGTTGAAAATTTAAATATTTTCAGAAGCAACTTTGCAATTATTTTCTTTTGAGTGAATTTTTGTGGAATCGTGTTTTGCAAACCACCACCAGAAATACGAACAATTTTTTTCGATAACGACGTGAAATTACAAATCTATCCCCATGCATATCAATGTGGCTCTATTTAGCCTCTTAATATGGACATACTCGGGATTCAGAGATTTTAAAAGTTTTCATGCGTAGATAATGGAAGATATAATATTATATTATTACTGTCCCATTTGAGGTAACTATTATACTTATATACATATTCTCTCTTCTCTCCTAATCCAGCTTCCTAATGCTTGAAATAAACGCATTACATTTTATATTTTTAATTGACTAACAACTCCGTGCAAAAATGATAATGATATGCATTACCTTGTTTGAATAATTCCTCACACTCTCACTGTAGTATCGTTGTTACCACTACATCTGATACCACTTCACACACACCTCCACCAATTATACGATATGTGTTTCGCCACTAAACGAGGCATTAAATAGTAATGGCTAACCACTAATGGAGTTGAGATAAATATAAGATAAATTGGATTTGAATCTAAATGACAAGAAGAATGTTATTCCAATCGATCAAAATGATCATCGCAGGCACGCACTAGAATCCTGCACCGAATCGGGCGGGAGGAAACGCCCGGGTGCTCCCACTGCGAGGATCGATCGGAGGACACGGTGGAGCACACCGTGGAGGTGTGCCCTGCCTGGGCGGAGCACCG
This sequence comes from Parnassius mnemosyne, assembly GCA_963668995.1. Classification (NCBI taxonomy): domain Eukaryota; kingdom Metazoa; phylum Arthropoda; class Insecta; order Lepidoptera; family Papilionidae; genus Parnassius; species Parnassius mnemosyne. The sequence goes on from CAVLGL010000084.1 coordinate 27,583,690, forward strand.
CCGTGTCCTCGTAGCGGCGATAGGCGGCAGCGACCTCTCGCGTCCGGCCCTGGTCGAAGCCATGGTCCGGAGTGAGACAGAATGGGATGCCGTCACCACCTTCTGCGAAGCAGTGATGCTAGCGAAGGAGGTGGTGGAGCGGGAGAAGGAGAGAGCAGCAGCTTTCCTTCCCGGCCGCCGCGGGAGACGCCCCGGGCGTCGGGAGCTACGTCGTGGCCCCCGGCCACCGTAGGCGCGGGCCTGTGGACGGCGAGCAATGGGTAGCTCGCCGTCCGTCCGTCTAACGACGACAGGCCGTGTCGACGGCGCGTTTTGTTCAACGCACGCCTCAAAGAGCTGTCAGCAGCGTGAAGGGGCCCGCAAGGGCCGACGCCTGCTGGGGCTGCGGGCTGTTCGAAAGAGATACCACGGCTCCGGAACGTAAGGGCACTGAAGGAACACGGATGGATTTTAGTCAGTAAAAGTCTGACACTCCCTTCCGCTCCACCCAGAGCGAAAGGCGTCATTTGATGATTTTCCATCCGCAAAAAAAAAAAGGCACGCACTAGAGCAGTGCAGCGCACTATGGAAAATCCGGGTGTGTTTCGTCTCAAAACTTCATATTTCAGTTGTTTCAAAATAAAATAAGCTGTAGTTTTACATACATATACCTGAATATATAGGGTCTTAATTGAAAAAAAATAATTTCAGTTAAAAATAAAAATTTTAACTCAAAATAAAAATTTGACCGAAATAGATATCAAATTAAAGACATATTTTTTTGGACACAGGTAAATTAGGTCTTGGGAACTGGTTAACATATCTCATTTTATGTACAGTATGTACAGTGGATTTTGGAGGAATGCATGGCTCTAGAGATATCCTCATACATTTCCTCCACCTCCTCATCGGGGTGTGCCGAGGTTGGTGCGTAAACCTGTATGACCTTCAGCGAATACCGTTTGGTGATTCTGAGTATAAGGTACGCAATCCTCGTCGACACACTCCCAATCTTTACAATGTTGTTAACGAGAGACTTGTGGACGATAAATCCGACACCTCCTTGGGGCAGATGGTCGCCCTTCCGGTGATAGAACAAGTTGCCGGATTCGAGGATTACTGTGTGTGAGGAATCTTCGGACCTCGGATAATCCTATGATATTCCAGCGCAACTTGTCTATCTCTTCTTCCAGCTCCAGGATCTTCTCGTCAGTCCTCAGAGTGCGTGCGTTATTAGTTGCCAGGTCGAGTCGTCGTAGGTGGCAACCGTACCTCCGCCGGAGATTCTTAGTACCCCCTGCCGCGCCGTCACCATGGTCGCCACCGTAGCCAGGAATAGCGGAGCCGCCGGGGACTGCGGGCCGTCTCTTTGTTACTCTCATCATTTGGGGGAGGGATGCCATAGTTGCCACGCTTGGAAAGCGGGTTGACAACCGCAGTTTTTTTATTATAAATTTGTTGTTATCAGGAAGATGCTGCTGCCCATCTCCTGCCTGTTTCCCTTTGTCGCCTTTTACGACACCCACGGGAAGATATGTGGTAGTGGATATACTTAACCGCCACTACACGGCATCGATCGATTTATTTCCTAACAAATATATATCATAATTACCTTTAACGCACAGAACACTTTTACTTTATGCTGATGGCTTCAGCGTGTCATTATTTTTTTTAAATTAGCAAAATAATTTCTACGAAATGTACTTCTTTTTCTAACCAGTTCATTTTAAAATAAAATTTACAATATTTGGCATGCCTTACAATAAATTCATTTATCCAAATCCGGATTTTATACAAGCCTTATAAATATGCATTACATAAATAATTTTAACAAACATATTCATGGAATACTGAATTAGAGTTAAAATGAACTCTGTCTACATAAGAATAATAATGAAGTAATGCTACCTTTATAAATACCAAATTGAATTTTTCTTAGTCATTTAGGATTAACTTTATACAAACCTTCACAACTCTGAGAACTACTCTGTCCTGGGTATTAGGTTCAAATTTTAACCGGAGCCAATATTCGTGCAAACATACAAATTATTTATTTTGAGAGCACTGCGATTGTGAAACTTGGGTGAGAATCACATCATAAGTACAATTTTTTTGTTCCTTTTTGCAATATTCTGTAAGATATTATAATCGAAACTAATACATTTACACCAAACAATACAAAACATATAAAATATTTATAAGTGTCAAACATTTTTACTAATCCAATTACGATTCTCACCTGTGTTACACAATCGCAATATTAGTTGTGTAGGAGTTGTGAAGAATCAATTCAAATGAAAGTAAATATTATTGTATATTTGATTAGAGTTTCTCGTTTTGATTTTATGAGACAAGTCAGCTCATAAGTTTTTAAAAAACTACTAATTATTTATTAGTTTTATTAGTAGTATTATTTATAAGTATTCTTTAATAGTAGAATTATTTATAAGTCGCGTGTCCGAATTAAAAGAACGTGGTTTATTTTTATAGGAGAAGGGGCAAACGAGTATGTGGCTCACCTAATGGTAAGTGACTACCGCGGCCCATGAACAACTGCACACCCAGGAGAATTGTAGATGCGTTGCCGGCCTTTTAAAAAGAAGTAGGCTCTTTCCTTGAAGGTTCCTAAGTCGTATTGGTTCGGAAAAATCGCTGGTGGTAATCGATTCCACAAGGAAGTTGTGCGAGGGAGAAACCTTATTTTAAATCGCACAGTGGTGGACCGCCAATCATCCAGATGGTATGGATGGTATCGCGAATTTTGTCGCGATGTGCGATGGTGATATTGAGCGGCTGGAGTTAGTCCCAACAATTCTTAGAGCACTCCCCTTCATAGATGCGATAAAATACGCAAAGAGATGCAGCATCTCTACGCAGTGCCAGTGATATGGAACGTACAGTAGGAATTTGCTTTTTAACATAGAATATCGATCAAACAAAAAAGTGGATACATTTTCAGCTACACATTTAACTGCTATGTTTTTGAAGAGTATGTAGGCCATAGAGTTTTTTTTAATAGTGATGTGCCTGCGCATACCTGTCTTGCTTTAGCAAAGTCAGTTTATGTCGTAGTAGTACCTCTACTTAAATCCCAAATAGTTCCACCCACGCTGTATGTAGGCAGGGATATGGCATCGTTTCGCACACATTTGTGGTCCCAACCTCTATTCTTACTCCGGCAAAGAGTGCCAGAACACAAGGCTCGCTTTACCTCATCTTTTCCATGGAAGATAGGGAGACCGGTGCCAAGCGATATCGTCACTTCTATTCCACGCATGGGTGGAAGTAGAGTACCTACCAACTCCTGTTGTGTTTCTGATATTCACTATCACGTGGCTGTGATCACTCACTATCATGTAAGCCGTACGCTTGTTACCCTATTCTTCAATGAAAATAAAATATGGGTATCAACATCGTTCTGATGGTAACTCAAAGAAATAAGAACATAAAATTAAAGTGTCTGTTTGTAATGTCAATAAAACAACTGTTCACTTAATGCAAATCAAAGTATTTACGGTACTTATAACAAAATAAAAAACCGGCCAAGTGCGAGTCGGACTCGTGTACCGAGGGTTTCGAACAAATCTTTAGGTTTATAAGTTTAAAATTATTAAAAATATTTTTATTATATGATGTAACTAAAAATGTATTCTTTTCGCAATTTTTCCTTTATCTGTGCTATAATACGTTGCTTCGTATCAACTTTTAAGATTCTGATTTCACGGGAAGTTTTCTGTTGGTTTTGATTCCTTTGCGAATGTCGAAAATTTGCGGCATAAACGGCTGTATCTTTTGATTGCGTTAGCTTAGAAGTTTTATTTTTTCATAGCTCCAAGGGACAGTAGACTTTTTTTGACATTGGCAGATAGCTGATGTTATAAGGAGTAACATAGGGTACCTTTATTTTAGTAAAATAATTAGAGTTCCATCACGAAAAAATTAAGCCATGACATCCAATCGCAACAAATTCCACGCGGGCTAAGACGCTAACTTTGGCACTTTACAATTGATCATTAAATGTAAAACACTGACTTGAAATTATATAATTATCAGCATTTTTGTAATTCATGGAACTTTTTTAAGATTAAGTTGAAACTCTACTGGTAAAAAAGAACAAATATATATTGTTACGGCCTACAGCTGCCCCTGCAAATGTGGGATCTCCCGGGGCCTATGAGCGTAAGATTCAACGAGCAGCCGCAGGTTCGAGCCCGAGTGGCTATATGAAAGAATTTCCTATAATACTAAGCTATATGGAAAATGTTTTATCCTACTACAATTTAATGGGGAGGCTAGTCAAATACAGAGAAATAAGACTTACCTGTATTTGAGGCGACGACTGCCTCAAGGTTCGGTCAGGCAGGAGGTGTGCATGTGTTGCGTGTATGGTGATGGTTTTTGTGGTGTGGATGTGATTGTACCTGACTGGACCGTTGAGGTCGGCAGCTACCAGGACTGCGGCACCGTTCCAAATTATGCTAATCTCTAGCAGCAACACCCACGGTCAATTTCTTTCTGCTTCACTATGTCAGTCTATTAACTTTATCGTACAATTAACTTACTTCTCTAATGTCACAAAGTTCAGCGTTCAACCGATAACCGAAAACGTATCCGAACTATATCCAATGCCGCACGAGCAAATTAATATTGTCAAATGCACTTGTATACGCTATCAAATTAGAATAACCAAATTCGCGGTAAATTAAGCGCGCACAACCCACAATTCAGACGTTGATCTCAATAAATATCATCATTCATCATCATCATTACAGCCCTTCACAAGTCCACTGCTGAACATAGGCCTCCCCCAAAGAATGCCACAAAGCACGGTCCTGAGCCACCTGCATCCATCGACTTCCTGCATATCTTACCAGGTCGTCACTCCATCTAGTGGGGGGACGCCCTACACTTCACCTGCCGGTACGAGGCTGCCACTCGAGAACCTTTCTTCCCCATCGGTTGTCGGTTCTTCGAGCTATATGGCCGGCCCATTGCCACTTCAGCTTACTAATCTATTGGGCTATGTCGGTCACTCTAGTTCTACTGCGGATATCCTCATTTCTGAATTTATCACGCAGAGAAACTCCGAGCATAGCCCTCTCCATAGCTCGCTGAGCGACTTTGAGCTTCCTCATCCGGCCAGCAGTGAAGGACCACGTCTCAGTTCCGTATGTCATCACTGGCAACACGCACTGGGTGTACAGTCTCGTTTTCAAGTTTTGAGGTATACCTGACGAGAAGATTTGCCGTAATTTCCCGAACGCTGCCCAACCGAGTTGAATCCGTCGATTGACCTCTCGGTCGAAGTTGGACTTACCTAGTCGGACTATTTGTCCCAGGTAAACATACTCGTCAACAACTTCGAGCTTAGTGTTCCCAACAACTACCGGCATAGGTGTGACATGGACATTAAACATGATCTTTGTTTTGTCCATGTTCATCTTAAGACCTATCCGTTGGGAAACACTATTGAGGTCATTGAGCATAGTGCTTAAGTCCTCCAGCGATTCTGTAAATATTAATTCTACATAATTAATCAAACCGGCGTCTATTTGTCTAGACTTAACAAAAACCTCGCTGTGGCAACCATTTGCTAACAAAACTGACTCTAAAAAATGGAGGTTCCTGGGCAACTTCACGACGTGCTCTCGACAGCACTGTATTCGAGCAACTCTTTCGCGCTCGCGCCCTCTCGCCACAGCCACAACGCTCGCCCGAACGTCAAAACCGGTATGGCCCCGAGCCGAGCGCCCTTTGGCGTCAAATCCCGAAACCAGCGTTTGGGCGTGAACAATCCCAGTCCCGGACATAAGGATTTATGTCCGCGAGCAAACCGGCAAGCGGGACAGGGTCGCGACGGCACGTTGCAAGACCAAATCTACAACCAATCCTAAGCCACCTTAGGCACCCCATCAGATCTTGCAACCCTAACCACCGCCTCAAAAATACCGCCCCAATATGGGCAAGCCGGAGAGTTGAGCCTCCACTGGATGCCCTTCCTGGACATCGCAGCACCTAAATAAGTCCTGTACTGGACAGAAGTCCGATGACCTCTTTCAAACTCCTATCTGTGGCCTTATGATTCATTCCGCAATCCGACCGGATCAGGTCTGCAAACAGCGACAGAGCGTACCCACAAATTCCACATGAACGTCGTCCGTGGAGAGCCAAACGAAACGCACAGATAGTCCCTAGTATGAATTTTCAAACAAGCAGGCATAATCAAACCATCTACTATATAACTATTTACTTAATTGTGCAGTAGCTACAGTACAGTACAGTAGTAGCACAGTGGTAGAGCCACGCGGCAGCTTTTGCTGTCGCACGGATGGGCCGGCTCGAACCGGCGTGGTACCACGACCTCACAGAATACCAGCGTGAAGTAGAGGTTTACCTCTGCGTTTCGCTTGGTGAGTGCAGGTGGCCGGAGGCCCTTTTCACTGGAAATGAGGCATTCCATCTTAGTCCTCACGGGTGGCAACGCATCTGCATTTTGATTCGCAAACGAGGATAGAAGTAGATGTCTATGGGCCGCAGCAACCACTTACCATCAGGTGGACTGTGTGCTCGTTTGTCACCCTTATCCTATAAAAAAAAAAAAAAAGCTGATTTCAATCTGATAATCTCTCAACTAGCTAGCCTTTAGATGTGTAGTCCTATGCTTATATTTCAACCAAATTTCAAAAGCATCAATACTTAATCTACTATGTAAAACTTTAAAACAAACTGTAATAAATTTATTTATTGATGCGCATAGATCAAAACAGACAAATTAAGCAAAACGACAAACATAAAAGATAGCCAAAAAGGTTTTTTTTTTCAAAATAAATATCTTCGACAATGCCAACAATATTATGAAAACAAAGAGAGGATTGATTTTTATTTCATTCGGCACAAACAGTGCTACCAGATTTTCAATTTTCTTTTCAACAAAGCAAAGATAATGATTAAATATATTTACAAAACATATGTACTAATATTCAAGGAGTATATCAAATTCGCCCTTTTTAATCATAACCACCATAATATAAAACATTTCGCGGAAAACCCAAAAGCATTTTTATTTTTAATTTAAAGAATTTTTAACCAAGTGCTCGACCAAACCAAATCTAATAGTCCCTGACAGCGTGATTCAACGCTCCAGGAAGCCCTAATCTTCCCACCAACCAAATGGAGGTCACACCTCGTGACCCAGAGACCAATAGAGCGCCAACCACTAACAGTCGCCACTCGGTTTGTACACCTTCACTGAGGCCGTGGGCAACAGAACAGTTTGACAAGTGGACTGTTGACGGCTCAAGGCTCAGTGGAGGTGACCGTGGTGGGAGCTAAGGCGGCTGCTAGCTAGGGCTGACCCTATGAAATGGGGAACGGTGGTACACCAGTCGCGGCCACTCAGCTAACGGGGGTGACAAGGGTCTAGCGGACTGCTGAGTGGCCGTGAAGGTCCTCACCACCCGCTGAGGGAGGGCGATGACACCCCCACCCCTGGGGGAATTACCCCCCCCCCCCCCCCCGACTGGTCGGGGGAGGGTCCTCTTTCAAACCTAAGGGCCCGGTGGCCGGCCGGTGAGCACCGAGCGTCTCCCGTCAGAGGGCGTGGCTTGCGCCCCCGCCCGTGGGGGTCGAGGGTCGGGCAGAGCCCCGAGAGGAGTCGCCGTTTGCACTCAGGCACAAAACTGCATGGTGACACCCCGGCAATGCGAACAGAGCCGCTGGTACAGGCAGTCTCGTTGGAGTTTTACGTGGTAGAGCCATGCTGCAGCTATATTATGGTTGTAGCACGAATGGGTCGGCTCGAACGGGAAAGAATCACGCTCTCACAGAAAACCAGCGTAAAATAGCAGCTTAACGCTGCTGTGTTTCGTATGATGAGTGTAGAGAACCGGAGACCCTTTTTACTGGCAAAGAGGCATTCCATCTTAGTCCTCACGGGTGACAACAGTAACCATCAGGTGAACTGTGTGCTCGTTTGTCAACCGATCCTATAAAAAAAAAGATACCCTTCCAGACACGAGTAGCATCAGCGGCGCTCCCTGGCGATAGTTCACCTCGCCGGAACCGGCTTACTTCATAATTTCGGGCACGACGTAACCCGGTGATCAGATGATCGAGAATAGGCGCAGGGGGCGCCTCCCCGGTCGTTAGGCCACTGTAAGATGGTAGGGAGCGATGCCTCCCGCGGAAGCTCCGATAGGCCTGGGGGGGATAGGAGGCCCCGTCCCCGTAGTACCTCTCCTCAAAATGTATCCGAAGGTCGAGAGGTAGACGGGACAGCACGATGTGGAGCAAGAAAAAGGACCTCTCGTCCACTGGTAAATCCAGCCGCCTCAAGTGACCGACGACGCCCAGGGCCTCCCCCTCCAGTGAGGCCAGGAGGTACGCCATGATCTGGTTCGGGGTCAAGTCCCTCCGGGCGTCTACTAGGCTGTCAAAAAGACCAACGAAGGTCAGCCATTCGGAAAGGACCCCGGAGAGCCTTGGCAATTCAGTGTCGGGAGTCGTCCCAATAGCTCCGGCTGAGGCTGCTTCCGAGAGGACTCGGGCAGGCCACTCATCCGAGCTTCACGCGCCTCCTCAGAATACCTGCCTTCAGCCTCGATCAACTCGTCCGTGAGTGAGAAGAACTGCTCGTAGTCCGCGAAGCAGGAGTCCAGGACTCCCTTTTCCACACCCGAATCCTAGAGCTCAGCGTAAGCCTACTCCACTGTGGCCCTTCGAGCATTGATCTGCTTGAGCCGCTTCCTCAAATTATAGACCCTATCAGGGCGACCTATCAAAGCATGCGCGCTGGTAGCCCAGCGCAGCTCAGTCCGCAGGCGACGAATCAGTAGCTTGTGATTGCGATGGCATCACTACTAAATCCAAACTAATACGCGTCACAAATACATAGTAAATTAACAAATAACAAATACAAAAAAAAATTAACAAATAACAAATACAAAAAAAAAAAACAAATAACAAATACAACTCCCATCAAATCAAGTTGAATTCAAATTACTACAAATACGACTTACTATTTATTAAAATAAATACAAGTTAGCACAAAAAAAACCAATCCAATTAACAAATAACAAACACTAGTACGATCAAAACAAATAAATGTACACACCACAACAAACCAACGACCAACAAAATTATCCGATTACGTGGTAACCTTATCTACCTAGTCAAATAACCTAGCCTTAACAAACCACGGTAAGTACCTAGCCTTAAAGAAACTCCCGCTTGCTCAACCTACGGGCGCGGCTTTCCAATCTACACGCTAACAAACAAAAAAAAGCAAGCAACAAAGGAAAATAATTTTATTACTACGTATTAGGCCGGGCGTGATTGTAGACACAAAATAAACCAATCCAACCATCGCTCCCTGCTACGAAAATGTTACAGCCTACAGCTGCCCCTGCAAATGTGGGATCTCCCGGGGCCCATGAGCGTAAGATTCAACGAGCAGCCGCAGGTTCGAGCCCGAGTGGCTATATGGAAGAATTTCCTATAATACTAAGCTATATGGAAAATGTTTTATCCTACTACAATTTAATGGGGAGGCTAGTCAAATAGAAAGTATTAAGACTTACCTGTATCTGTGGCGACGACTGCCTCAAGGTTCCGTCAGGCAGGAGGTGTGTACGTGTTGCGTGTATGGTGATGGTTTTTGTGGTGTGGATGTGATTGACCTGACTGGACCGTTGAGGTCGGCAGCTACCAGGACTCCGGCACCGCTCCAAATTATGGTAATCTCCAGCAGCGTCACCCACGGTCAATTTCTTTCTTCTTCACTATGTCAGTCTATTAACTTTAGCGTACAATTAACTAACTTCTCTAGTGTCACAAAGTTCAGCGTTCAACCGATAACCGAAAACGTATCCGGACTATATATAATGCCGCACGAGCAAATTAATATTGTCAAATGCACTTGTATACGCTATCAAATTAGAATAACCAAATTCGCGGTAAATTAAGCGCGCACAACCCACAATTCAGACGTTGATCTCAATAAATATTAATTCTACATAATTAATCAAACCGGCGTCTATTTGTCTAGACTTAACAAAAACCTCGCTGTGGCAACCATTTGCTAACAAAACTGACTCTAAAAAATGGAGGTTCCTGGGCGACTTCACGACGTGCTCTCGACAGCACTGTATTCGTCCTATGGCGTCAAATCCCGAAACCAGCGTTTGGGCGTGAACATATACATATTATAGTTCTTGATGAAAATAAAGTATTCGCATTACATCGTATCCCATCAAGAATTTCTAATTTAATTCTTGGTGTAAAGCTAAGACGTGATATTAACTGTAAACAATAGAATAACAAAATAATGTAAACATTTGTAAATACTTGCTTTATAACCTAATAAATATTATTTGACCGTAATTAAATAAAACAAAGTAGGCTTCGGCATGAAAGTAAAAATAAATATTTTCGATTATTTTTGCAATATTAACAGCCGGATCAGCACGCGATTCTGATCCATCTAAAGATGCTAAATTTCAGCAAACACTGTCAAATTCAATAGGAGTGACAGAAAAATCGGATCTTGATATAGAAGGGTAAATAAATTATTTAAACTATTAAATAAAATCATTTTATTAAAAATCAAAATAGCCCAATAGCTTTAACATAAGACACATAATTGTACGAGTACTTACAATACTTAACATTATTTTACTCAAATCTAGAAAGTTTTTTTTTTAATAGAATAAGGGTGACAAACGAGCACACAGTCTAGATTACGTATTAAAATGTAGATGCGTTGTCACCCGTGAGGACTAAGATGTAATGCCTCGTTTCCAGTAAAAAGGTTCTCCGCTTCTCTACACTCACCATACGAAACACAGCAGGGTTAAATTGCTATTTTACATGGTATTCTGTGAGAGCGTGGCCCTTCCCCGGTCGAGTTATCCCACTCGTGCAACAACTATACCTGCTACTAATATAGCTGCAGCATGGCTCAACAATGTAAGAAAAAATGACGTTGAAAATTTAAATATTTTCAGATGCAACTTTGCAATTATTTTCTTTTGAGTGAATTTTTGTGGAATCGTGTTTTGCAAACCGCCACCTGAAATACGTACAATTTTTTTCGATAACGACGTGAAATTACAAATCTATCCCCATGCATATCAATGTGGCTCTATTTAGCCTCTTAATATGGACATACCTCGGGATTCAGAGATTTTAAAAGTTTTCATGCGTAGATAATGGAAGATATAATATTATATTATTACTGTCCCATGTGAGGTAACTTTTATACTTATATACATATTCTCATCATATTTTTATGGTTGGTTAGAAAAATTATATCTAAATGCAAACTTTCACAGGGTAATTTTTTTTTACTATTTTTACCCAGCAAGTAGTAAAGAAACTGCGATCCAATCGGTAAGTGGTTATGTAGCCTAAGATGGTGAATTAGTGAATACGTGAAGAGGAATAAAGGTTGATTGAGTACTACTTCGCTTACCTGTACGAGATTGCCACTCGAGAAACTTTCTTCCTATTTTTTATCGGTTTTCCAAGTTATATAGCCAGCCCATTGCCATTTCACTTTAATATTCCATTGGGCTATGTCAGTTACTCTAGTTCTACTGCGAATATCTTCATTTCTAACATTATCACGTAGAGCAACCCCTCTCCAATATAAAATTTTTACATTTTTTTAGATGATAGTTTGTCTAACATTAAAAAAAAACTATAAACCCAAGAATGTCTTTATATAGTTATTTATACTTAGGGAAGCACCATTTTTTTATTTATTTAAATTGTTTGATTTAATTTTATAAGAGGGTACCTAAATGTAAGTATCTGTATCTATATTTCCCTCCCAATAATATTTTATAAAGTCATACTCATTAAAATAGCGTTTTATTGTAATACATAATTATAAAATTCAGTATCAAGCAATTAATAAAATATGCGAAAATAAAATAACATAGGCATTAAAAAATCTAAGTAACGAGAGCATGTTCGTCGTTCAACATCTAAATTATAAAAAATTGCATTTTTCAATTTCACTAATCAACGTCGCCGCGAAACTTCTTCTTCTTGTTTGGGCACTTTAAAAATTCATTTATTTAGAAAATAATATTTACAGTTACCAGTGTACAGATATTAACTAAATTAAAAATATCTAGTCATAAAAATATTTATAATTGAGTATAAACTTTTAAACAACTAATATATATTTGAACGAAGTCGCTTCAACACCGACGCGCAGTCCACCCTCCAGGACGACGACAAACGGATGCGACAGGGCGACGGAGCATCCGCGCTCGCGGAAATATATTCAATTTCAGGGAAAAATGATATATTCTCTTATAAAACGGGGAATAAAAATAAAACTCTCAATTTAAAATATTAATATTTTTAAGACCTTTTTTTTAGTGAAAGAAATATTTAAAATGCTTGTGTCGTTTTGGAGAAATTTTGCAAAATATGACAAAGATAAGTACTCTTTGGGGATTTTTTTTCTAATAAGGGGTTGACAAAAATACAATTTCGTTTAATTAAAAACATTTGACAAATCCTCTTCTGTTACCCTGCATTTTTCTTTGTGGATTAAATGAACAGTTATTGAGATTTTTTTACTTAAATATGCAAGATTTTAACCACTGTTAAGGCCTTAATACATTAGATAGTCTACTTAACAGTTTGATGCAGTTGCAGATATATTTATGGTCTTCGTAAATACGATCACGCATTTTACTTTTCTGCTCAGCTAAATTGGCTGCCTATCCGCCAGCGCAGATATGTAAGATTACTCTACACCCTTTTCACATTTCAGAACGATCCATGTGCTCTCCCGAGTATCTGAAATCTAAATTTTAATATCTGGGAGATTCTCATAATCGTTCTCTCCGTCCTTCGGCTACTGTACTGGTTATTTATCTCACTATTTCGCCCTCACGGCCATCAGACTTTAAAACGACATCCCTCTGGATATTAAAAAAGCTCTTAAGAAGTGTTTTTTTTTAAATCAAGTCTGTAAGCATGTGAAAAAATCGTTGCAAGTTTGAACTAACACAGCTCCTACTACTACTTAATTATGTATATTTCATATTTTTTTTGACATAGATAATATTTATATGTATTGTGTATATAATTATATACTTCTTTTTTTGTGTATATATGCACTCCCTCCCTGTCAACCATTAGGTTAAACAGAGATGACCTAATGGTTGACAGGGAGGGTGTGCTCTATGGCATTAAGTCCGCCATATGTGCCAACTTTGTGCATGAAAGTTTTAATTAATAAATAAATGAGAAATACTAAAAATGTAAAATGATGTAAATCTATTTTCTTTTATCAAAATAAAATATATTATTTTGATCGTTAACTCGTAATCTGCTCGCACGTAGTAGGCTACTAATTAACCGTAGCTGTAAGCAAACATGCTGCCGTTTGTGTGATATACGCCAACTCTGTTTGCATTATTGACGACATTAATCAAAATATAGACTAGTATAAGCCGCATTTACACCAATCTAATTCATTATATCCAGATGATTTCTAAGTTGGTTGAAAATAATGAAGCAGTAAAAAATATGAAATGAAATGAAATATTTTATTGAAACATACAATTGTCATAAATAAATATACACAAGTTGACGATAATAAATACTTTAGCTATGGAAACTGTGTCGTAGCTATTAACGCCCAACCCCCAGAGTGACAGGTATCAGCTTTACTAAATGAAAATGAAATATTTTATAATCTATAACACAGAATTTAGATTATGTGTGCGTGCGTGCGTGCGTGCGTACGTACGTGCGTACGGGGGACGATGATTCTAATAACACTTTTGGCCCAAAATGTACATAATGTAACAAAACTATGGAAATAGCCATTAAAAAAATAAAGTGTAGAGGCGGCATAAAATAATCCACTACCCCATACGATCCCACGGGTGTCACAAGAGATGGCAGAGGGAAATCAAACAGGATAACAATTCTATAATATAAAGAAGCAGTTGCCAACCCACCTGCCAATCGTGGCAGCTATAGCAAATATCCCTCCCCCTTCCCCCGCCAACGAGATAATATATGGGCGAGCCCCACGTTCAGCATTTGAGTTTTGGTAGGCTGTAATGTATGAATGAATATCAAATTATTAGGAATTTATAATATGGTAAAATCGAGTTTACAACAATCAATTCGTTTTTATTGCACTGCACTACGTGGATCGGTATTCCGGTCATGGTTTCCGATAGCGTGTTCATTTTATTAGTCCTATGAAAATTTACTGAGGAAGCAAGCACTTCGTGAAATGAAGTTTAAAATCGCACTTGTAAAACTTTTAATACTGATTTATACATTAATATTGATTACTACTGGTATTCAACTAATATTAAAACTGCGCAAGAATGTCATTAAATACACCATTGCGGACTATTTAACAAAGATATTATGTGTCAGTGTATGTCCTCCAGATCAAATCCAGTCACTACGCAACCCATCACTGGTGCGATTGTCACACTACAGTGCCCGAGTGTATGCGCAAGCACAAGTTCACTCTATTCCCTCACTCTCATAATGGATGGGATGACAATCCGACACGATCGGAGAGAGATCAGGCCAAAGGATCAAAGGTTTTACGTGCTTTGCGAGGGACGGGATCGACCACCGCCAACTTCCTGACTCCGGGTTACTGACGTGTTACTGAGAATTTTTTGATAGATAGCCTCATCAAATAACAGATTTTTTGGCCTGACCCGGTATTTGAAACTGTTACTTCATGATCAGCAGCCCTCCTTACTAGATTAATGGAGCAGACAACTATAAAAATATTGCTAAAATGCCAAAGTGTGTTCATTTGGATGTTTGTTCTTCAATCACAAACGTCTGAACATATTCGAATGAAGATTGGCATAAAACCGATTACGGTTTTACGACAACGTTTATCACGCTGAGTTGTGATAACATCACTTATGTAGTAGTTGTATTTTCTACGAATCTTCTTTCGGCGGGTCCCACGTAGGAAATTATGAGGCACCTTTTTGCAAGGGCATGATTTATTAGTCCATGGCAGTAGAGTGGCGCTTGTTGCCATGATAAAATCGACTCCTTGTTAATAAAATTATATTAAAATATTTTGTTAGTGAGGTATTGTGCGTAAATGTTATATATCAGTAACTAAGCATTCGATAATCACCGTCTATTGTTAGTGAGCATATACATACAGTGTAAAACTAATTTGTCAACAAAAACAAATAAACAGTGAATTCAAAACTTCTGAAAACATAAATAAAATTGCATTAACAGTGACATTCCAATAAACTACAATAACTTTTGCAGTGGAAATACTAACTAAACTCGTAAAAACTAATCAAGACGTAAGTGTGAAAAAATTTGTTCGTTATTCTGTTTACATTTTACCACTGTAATTAAAAAAATTCATATAAATCACGAAAAGCGCCATCTATATCACACGTAAGTAACCATCAAAAAATAAATAAACTCAATCAATAATACTAATTTACGCCGCTCGAGGACGCTACTATTACCAATATTGATTAACAAAACCGAGTGTAATATTCATTACCCAATATGCCTCAATGCGAAGGTTGCAAATATAATACTAATAATTCAGAGTTTTTAAAATGCGCGCACTGCAGTACATATTACGATCTCCTATGTGCAAACATTCCTCAATATCAATTTTTTAATACAATGTCAAATGAGCAAAAAATATATGGAAATGCCAAGCTTGAATATGCAATATGCCAAAGGGAGACTTTTCGAACACCCCAATAAAACCATACATGCAACAAAATACATGAGATGATTCCATAAATGTTACAAAAAGGCGAAGATCCAAAGGGTGGCTCACCAACGGTCTTAAAATATCATGTGCACACAAAAGAAAATTGAGGGCCTTCCTAAATGTGACTGACAATGACATATTACGTAAATTTTATAAAAAATATAGCCTAACTCTAAAACGTAGTGTAAAAATATCTGAAAAACTCGAATTTAGTAAACAAATGGAAAACTCCGTCAATAAAATAAAAACAATGTGGAATATCATAAGAAAAAAAATAGGTAAACCAAAAAAAAAGACTCCCTCCACAAAATATTTCATTAAAAATTAACAATCACATTATAAAATGCCCAACAACTATTTGCAATAATTTCAGTGAGTATTTTGCTACTGTCGGTATGGACACAAATAACACCAACGAAAACAACGCGCTAGGTCGACCCGTCGTAAACTCACAAATGTGTTCCATCTACTTGCGGCCTGTAGACAGAAAAGAAATAATCGATATAATCCGCTCATTTAAAAATACACACAGCTACGGCATAGATGAGATCCCTCCAATTTTACTAAAACAATGTGCAGGAAAACTGTCAATACCGCTCACATTCCTAGTGAATCAAAGTCTCCGAGATGGCCAATTTCCAGACCCCCTAAAAATATCATTGATAAAACCAATACACAAAAAGGGCGACACTTACACCCCTAGTAACTATAGACCTATAGCTCTATTACCCACGTTTTCGAAAGTGTTTGAAAAAAAAATGTGTACCAGATTATATGAGTTTTCAGAAAAATATAACATCCTCGATGACAGCCAAAACGGCTTTAGGAAATCAAGATCAACTACACTAGCAGTATATAAGTATATCCAGACTGCCCTAAAACATATAAATGATAAGAAACATGTACTGGGAGTATTACTTGACATGACGAAAGAATATGATAAAGTACTGTACGACATTCTTTTACATAAACTGCACGGTTCTGGTATTCGCGGTCCAGCTTACACATGGTTTAAATCATATTTGTAAAATAGATCACAAATAGTGCAAATTTACCATTTCGACTCCAACACAAATGAGGTTAAAATAGTGAGATCTGAGAAAAGGAGCATAAAATGCTCAATTCCACAGGGCAGCGTGTTAGGTTGTGTGCTGTTTCTGATATACATTAACGACTTGCCAAAAGTACTAAATAAAGAACAAACATTGCCCGTCTTATTTGCTGATGATATATAAATATTAATTGCATATGACAAAACCAAAAGCCCAACATAAATACTTCGAGAAACTCTAGACATAGTAAATCGTTGGCTCAATGACCATAACTTAGAAATTAACTATAACAAAACAAAATCCATCCAATTTAGAACATACAAAACACCCCCATAAACATCGACACAACATACAACAATACACAACTAGAAACCTAAATACATTCAAATTACTTGGTACAACTATAGATACGCACGTCAACTGGAAACCACACATCGAAAATATTAAAAAAAAATCTCAATTCACATACGCTCTTTTCCAACTTAAATGCAGCACAAACGAAAAAACCGCACTGTCAGCATACTACGCATATGCATACTCCTAGTTAAGATACGGCATTATGTTGTGGGGAAATAGTGTACACTTTCAGGATCTACTTATACTGCAAAGAAATGTATTAGAATCATCGGTCAAATTGAAAATCTTGACAGTTGCAAACCCTATTTCTTAAAAATAACATCCTCATACTACCATTATTATAAATATTTGACATTTGCATATTTGTATTCAAGAACATAAATCACTTCACAAAAGTAAAAGACAATCACAATATAAACACACGCCACAGAGACAGACTATACCTACCACCATCAAGAATTAAAATGCTTAACTAGAGTCCATACTACATGGCTGTAAAAATATACAATAAATTACCTTTCCACATAAAAACTGAAAATAAGATTACACTTTTCATTAATAAACTAAAAACATTCTTAACAGTAAAATGTTTCTACTCAGTTAAAGAATACATGGAAGCAAAACACGAATAACAAATTGCATATCTTTTACACAAATAACAGAACTAATATACTTAAACATTAAGTCAACAGAAATACATAAATAAAGGAAAAACCGGTTTTGATACACAAAAATTACTATGGATAGTATCAGATATCATTCAGATTCAGATTCAGATTCAGATTCTTTATTTGCCACAATGTAGGTACAGATATAAGATGGTAAATTAGTAAGTGTTTCCGCTACATTCTACCTTACGGCATGCAAAGTCATAAAAACTAAAAGATACAATTCTGATAGTAAATTAACCAGTAATATGTCATTCATATATAATGTAAATTCTCGTTAATAGTATTTTAAAGTATTTTTATACATATTTATCATTTAGAAAGTCTTTTAAACAATAATAACATTTTTCCAATAATAATGCAGTCAGCTTAAACTTAAATATTCTTATAGGATGTTCTTTATAAGTGTCCGGAATTTTATTGTATATTATAGGCCCCATTGACATGATATTTTTTCTAATTAGTGCTGTTTTGTAATTACCAGTATGTAATTAGTTTTTATACTGTGTTCTAATAGGACCTGAACGAGTTCTCATCTCGGCTTGTGACGGAAATAAATTTAAATTAGTTTTAACAAAAATTGCAACTTCCAAAATATACAAACACGGGAAGGTAAGTATTCTTAGTGACCTAAACACAGACTCACAGCTGTCTGTAGATGTTAGATTTGACATAGATCTTATGCAGCGTTTTTGGGCCTTGAAAATCTCCTCCCTTTCACTACAATTGCCCCAAAATATTACTCGGAATCTTAAAATTGGCGCAACAAGTCCATGATAAGCTGTCAGGAGTGTACTTTTGTTTACTTTATGTGATAGGTAATACAGCACATAGGCTAACCTGCTCAATTTGTTACAAACGCCTTCGGAATGAGGTTTCCAAGTGAGCCTGCTGTCTACTAATATACCTAGGAATTTTGCAACATTAGTTGAGTCTACATTTTGTCCATTATAACTAATAATTACGCTAGGCGGGGGTGTCCGTTGGTAAAAGTGCATTACTTTTGTTTTTTTGAGATTAATAACTAAGTTATTAATGTCAAGCCATTTAATAATACTTTTTAATGTTCTATTAATCTCACCTTCATAATCGGTTATCTCATTACATTTTATTATGACCGTACTATCATCTGCAAATAATACCATAGGATGTTGTATATGCCTTGGTAAATCATTAATATACAGGAGAAACAATGGTGGCCCCAGAACGCTACCCTGTGGTACACCACATTTGACTTCTCTACTGTCTGATGTATATTTAATCTCGCGTTTGGTCTTACAACATATTCTAGATATTTCTGTGTACTGCTTTCGGCCACTCAGGTAAGAGGTTATAAGCTCCAAGACATTTCCCCTTATGCCGTAGGAGTAAAGCTTTTTCAAAAGGACATCGTGATTTACGTAGTCGAACGCCTTAGTCATATCCGTCAATATAGCACAAACAGGCTCTTTCTTATCAACACTCCTCATAATATTAGTTAAAAGATTGTATACTGCCATATTAATATTTTTATTTTTCCTAAATCCCATTTGTTCATTGCTCAGTATATTATATTTATTCAGATATTTATCTATTGATTCGTATATAATCTTTTCAAATAACTTAGAAAAAATTGGAATCAATGCTAATGGCCTATAGTTGGACATATCTTCTTTATTATTCTTTTTATGAAGCGGTTTAATTACAACAGTTTTCAGGCTATCAGGAAATATACCAGAAGCAATAATAATATTTACAATGTGACTTAAAGGCCCAGCTATAGCAACGCTGACAAATTTAACGACTTTGGTTGTTATACCATCATAGCCATGACTTTGTGTATTTTTAAGGGTTTTGATTACTCTAACTATGTCGTCTGGAATGATCGGAGTCATAAATATTGAATTTGAGTTGATGTTTAAGTCAATAATCTTATCATATTTTTTATTGGTTACATTATTTACTTGGTCAATAAAGAAATCATTAAATAATGTTGCTATTTCTTTAGGATTCTCAATTATCACATCATGGTTGATAATTTTTGAAATAGGTTCTCTTTTATTATTATTATTATTGATTATTTGCCACGCAGCCTTAGTTTTATTTTGGGCTTTATTAATAAAGTTATTATTTTGTGCCATTTGAGTAAATCTTATGACTTTTTTGAACCTTTGTGAGTAGGTCTTGAACGTTTTTTTGTTTTCGCTTGAAGGATTGAATCTGTATTTCCACAGCAAGCTTCTTTGTTTTCTACTACAGAGTTTAATGCCTTTAGAGATCCATTTGATTTTATCTTCTGATCGAATTTTAATCCAACTAGTAGGAAAACATTGATTATAAAGGAGTAGAAAGATTTCCATAAACATGTCATATGCATAATTGGGATTACTCTCGCTGTATATGTTTATAAAATGTAAACTCTTTAAAAGATTATTAAATTTAACCATATTTTCTCTTGAAAAGTCCCTTCTTTGAATGCGCCAATACTTAAGTTTACAAGTTCGACTAACTTGAATTTTAAGAATTTGAGCTGAGTGATCAGATATTGCAAAGTCGATAACCTCACTAGAGCATTTTATGTTTGCATTAAGAGCAAAATTGTCCAAACATGTAAGGCTTCTTGTTCTCGTTGGCTGGTTTATTTTCAACTTAAGATTGTAGCTTAGGAGCAAAAATTTAAAGTCCAAAGTGCATCTATTACGTTTCAATATGTCTATGTTAAAGTCTCCGCATAATACCACCTTTATATTTGTTTTCTTGCACAACTTTTTTAACAAAGCATTTAAGGTATCGTAAAAAAGATTAATGTTGGACCTGTATGGTGGCCTATAAATACAAACTTCTATTAACTTATGTTTAGTTTATTCTATTGCACAACATTCAAAAACTCCTGTGATAGAGAAACACATTACATCACTCAGAACCTTAAACTCAATATAATTCCTAACTAAAATACACGAACCTCCTCGCCTTTCCTTTTTTCTAGAGTAACATGCTGCCAGTTTAAAATTAGGTATCTTTACAAGGTTTTCTTGACCCGAGATTACAAAATGCTCTGTCAAGCATAATATTTCAATGTTGATTTGACTTTGCGATAATTCTTGAATATGTACTGTCAGTTGGTCCGATTTATTTAGAAAGCCGGCAATGTTTTGGTGCATAATGTGAATATAATTATAAAAGAAAAAATTCCGAGTCCTTACTAACCATGTTTGCTTGATCCTTTTCCCTACAGTTATTTATGCGAGGTGTGGAATGTGTTTCACTCTCTTTAGAATACTGTATTGAGGTTGATCCTATAAATTTAATCAAGTTATGAACATCATGAAATATATATTGGATTCCATAGTTATTCACCTTTCCGGTACGTCTTTCAAACATTGAGTCGTCATATCTTAAATTACTATTGCTATCCAAGAAGTATGCGTGTTCGTGAGTAAGTATGTCTAGGTATAGTAGATTATTGAATGTTTCCACTCTTGAATTGTAGAGGTAGTTATTATTAAAGAACTTGTACGTTGGGGTGCAGATTATAACGTTTGTGTTGGTTATGTCTTGTAAAGTTTGTCTTATTTGAAGTACGCACTCTAAGTATCTGTTGGTAAATTTAAAGTCCTCTTCTCCAAGCAATATAATACAGTAATCTTTCAATGTGAAGTTTAATAGTTTCTGTTTTATTCCATTTAGTTGAAATTGCATGTTTCCGTGTGGAGTGATATAATGGCAAATATCGGACTTAATAAATGTGTTTTCTGCTATGTGTAGGATATTTTTCTTATTGTCAGTACTTAAAATACAAATTTTATTGCGTTCCGTATCGTACTTTTCTTGTTGTGTGTTTGTATCTTGAGTTATTAGTGACTTTCCATTTGTTTTTGCAGTGATTTTGTTTTCTTCATTTTCAGTTTGAGTCTGTTTGTTATATTTTTTATTATTGATTAAATTCTTATTTGTAGTTGATATCGACTTAAGTTTAACTGGAGTACTGCTAACTTTTTTGTAAATATCATTTTTTTCCAGTAGAGTTTCATTCATGCTTTTTAAGTGACGGTTTTCTAAAGAAAGGGCTTCTATTTCTGAATGAGCACTTTGCAATTCTATTGTAAGATTCATAATTTGTTCACGCAATTTTTTTACAAGGTCATCATCTTCGTTATCTGACCACTCCGGTGCACTATTGCGCGTTGCATTAGGTGTTTTTATAGTATTACTGACGTTAAGAATTGAGTCTGACTTAGTCCGAATTCTGCAAAACGTAATATTTTCTAGAGAATTCATATTGGCCGTTTATATTTTACACGGCTATGTAGAGTATTTATATTCAAGACGTAACGTAGAACCCTCTCACTGCAGTTCACTTTAAGGACTTTAAGCAACTAGCAACCACTTTAAGCAACCAGATAATTTTTATTCTAAGCTTCCCCAAAGGTCTATAATTTTCTACCAAATTCTAAATATTTCTTCCACAATGGCAACATTAACGAAACTGCTCCCTCTGACGTCTAGTAGCAATATTATTGTAGTTCGTCTATTTACCACTTATGAGTCTAGTTAGCGTTAGTTGTCCAACATTACGAAGAGTCCAAAGGTCAAGTTTAAAATTTATTTTCTTAACGCTGATTGTGATTCTTTTATTTTAAAAGTAGTTCACTATTGACGACCTCACTGCACTTTTTCTTCATTTTTCAAATTATTTATTTATAAAAACATTAGACGGTATTTGAAGTTTTGAATTGAGATGAGATGATTTTATTCACTTTTTCTATTACGTAAATACACTGGTATATGTTTTTATGTTTATATTGTTGCACTGTTAATAATCTATGATATAAAATGTCATAAATGCCTTAATATTTTGCACAATTTAATACTGTTAAATTATTTACTATAAGTATTATTAATTCATTCTTTAATGTTTTTACTCTATAATGTTTGTATTTAATAACTTATTTTATCTCTATTTCTCAAATTTGCAATGCCTGAAAAAGGCTACTAAGTTCAATCCGATCAGCAAGGAAACTGGTGATCCATTTGCACAATTTCTTGGGAAGCCCATAGGAAGGAAGCTTCGAAAGAAGCGCCTTGTGCCAGACCCGATCGAAGGCCTTCGCTATGTCAAAACTAACGGCCAATGCCTCCCCCTTGGACTCTACTGCCTCCAACCATCTATGAGTCAGATAGACTAGAAGACCACCAGCTGATTGACCTCGACGAAAACCATACTGGCGGTCACTAATCAGCTGGTGATCTTCAAGGTACCTCATTAGCTGGCAGTTTATAATGGACTCCATTATTTTGGAGAACAAGGAGGTGATGGCAATAGGACTGTAGTTGGACGGGTCTGAGCGGTCGCCTTTTTTAGGGATCGGGTGGACCAAAGCTGTCTTCCATGAATTCGGGACTACGCCTTGGGAGTACGAGTACTGGAAAAGACGCGTTAAAACCGGTGCCAACTCCGGAGCACACGCCTTCAGCACAATGGGAGGGATTCCATCGGGCCCACTCGACTTGCCGACGTCCAGGGAGAAGAGTGCTTTGCGAACCGAGCGCTGTGTAAACCGCACATCCAGCATGGAGCACTCACATCGCGGGATGGTCGGCGGTGTGTTCCCCCCGTCATCTAGAGTCGAGTTGGACGCAAAAAGAGAGCTCAACAGATCGGCTTTCTCCTTTGCGGCATGGGCCAGTGAATCGTCCTCTCTGTGCAGAGATGGAAGAGATGGCTGACACAAGTTCCCTTGGACAGCCTTGGCGAGAGACTAGAATTCACGGATTCCCGAAGGAAGGCGAACTATCTTCTCGCCAATTCTGCCGATGTGCTCAGACTTTGCCTTGGCAATGACGCTTTTGAAGGACCTGGAGGCGGAATTATACTTCTTTTTAAGTGCGCTGGTGTTTATGTTTATTTTAATTTGATGTTTTTATATTATATTTATAGTTAGACCAAGTTAATTGGCAAATAAATAATCAAATAAATAGACAATACCATCAAGTAAGCCAAGATTATGTATATACATTACTTGATATGGAAAGCTTGCGCATTGCTGTAGGAATCCGACTAGGAACGGCGATTTGTTCAACCCCATCAATGTGCCTGCGGTAGGAGTGTAGACAAGTTTAGGCTCCACGGACTCTCGTGTAAAAAAGTGGTGGTAGATTTTCACGGCACGGTTCTTTGAACCAATCATATCTTCAGAACAGCTCTTGTCTCTATAAATGTTACATCGGATTTAGAGCCTTGTGGAATATTTAGAGACGACGACAGGATATCCGACGGTATGACATTGGTCCCTTGAGAGAGACGTAAAGTCGCAGTGTAGGATGCTATTTGCGTAGACACATTGGGGCCTCTCATCTTAAGGGTATCTCGTTTAGAGCCGGGGCGGCATCAGAGGAAACTGAACAAAGTAGCGCAAATATGAGTTCTAGGAGATGACTACATATTTGTGTCATTTGATGTAGTGACTATTGGTCCGTGGGGTCCACTTGCGGTGAAGTTCCTAAAGGAAGTCTACCCGCGACTGACCTTTGCTTCTGGTGATAAGAGGGCTATTTCTTTTCTCGCTCAAATGCTAAGTATAGCCATTCAGCGACGAAACGCAGCCAGCATTCCTGGCAAGATACCACGGGGATTAAGACTGTATTATAATTAAGTTATTAGTTTTAGTTTCATTTATTATCGTCTTTTAATATTGTATATAATAAAATATTGCATATTATGTTATATAAAAAACCTTTAAATAATTAAGTTAAATTGAGACATTTCGCCCTTTGCACATACCATTTTAAAATCTACTTCAAACACATTCTTTTAAAGTAATTGGTACTTAGGTATATAATACAACTTTTTACATCCAAGATTGCTAAACATTATTTAAATTGGAAATTATCGAATATTTTGCACTATATAATTAGTTCAAGTGTTTTTTTTTTATATTGTCCATCATATGCAAGTCACACTATTTACTGCCTCTTTGTCGGCATAGTATGCATTACACTCATTTGTGGTCGTGATGAAGAAGAATGTAAAATAAAGAAAAAGTTAGGATTTTTTAAATCATATCTTAGCTACTACTTAGGATATATTTTTTATAACGGCCATGAGGTCTCTCAAACTATATATTTCAAGGATAACCGTTCATTACCGGACACTCGTGTTTCAACAGGGCTCCACTAGAACAATACATAAGTCGTAAATCATACAGTTTTGTAAACCGGCGGAAGCGGAAGCAGTAATTTGTAACATAACATCCGCTTAGAAGTAGTTTTATCGATTTCATTTTACTGCCTCTATTATGAACAATTTTTCTAAAGAATATTCACACTTTATTTTCGCTTTCGTTTTTATATGTAAAACATTTCTGCTTTATCGTCTCTCCATTTCAATCTAATACAAGACACACATAGAATAACACTATAGAGAGGATTTTTCGTATTTGCTACGTTTGTCATGTGGATATATTATGACGTTTCTTGTTATTTCATATCTGCCATGTAAACGGACTCCATGACGAATATACAAAGAGCTATCTATCGGAGGGATTTTTTGTAATATTATGCTTAAAAACCTATTTACCACAGCCGCCTATTGTATAGGGGGGGGGGGGGGTATGAAGTAATTATGGTAATGCATTGCAAAGTAATTTTCTTACATTTTCTATCTAGTATAGATTATTTATAATAAAACCAGTGATGGTATCAATACTTTCTACTTTATTTCTTGGATAAATAAACAAATGATTTGTTAATTTTAAAGGTTCTTACGTTTATAACATATGTCCTTGAATTTGTCGTTATGTATTTGTTTAGAAATCCTTGTGCAATCTAGGTTTGTAAACTACCTCCACGATACAGGAGAAAATCCTAGTGTAAGGGTAACGTTTTAAAAAAAAAGGAAAAAAATAGATATTATCTCTAATACGTTCATTTTAATATGTTCTTCTCTAGGGGCAGGTGTTGGCTGATGTTAAAAGAGCACCAAGAATTTCGATCTCACAAACACATGATGGGAACAGCCTATTCATCAAGGGAGAGTTCAACGGAACGCCGTGTAAATTGACCATAGATACTGGAGGCTTTCGCATGGTTGTCAGTTCCCAACTTATAAGCCAGTTCCTTAGGGACTCCGCATACAACCGAGAACGCATTAATTTGAAGACAGCCACTGGTCAGCGCATACCCATCCCTGAAGATAAGGAGATGGAGTTCAAGCTAGGCAACATGATCTACCTGCATAGTGCCATCGTGGCTGATATAATGGACTACTACATCCTGGGATTAAATTGTTGTGAGATCGACGTGAAGCATGGTGTTTCGAAACGTAGACAAAAAGAACATTCCATGGTATGCGAGTTACCAGGGAATGTGTACAACCTTGAAAGTTGCGATATCGCATTCCAGGAGCTCAAGAACCGTCTGTACATAACACCTATTTTGGGGTACCCTGATGCGGGCGAGGAATTTAGAGTTAACACAGACGCAAGTGATATAAGACTTGGCGGTGTGTTGTCTCAACGGAATGGTGATCAAGAGGTTGTGATAGCGTACTTCAGCAAATCAGTGCCATAGCCGGAAAGGAACTATTGTGTCACAAGAAGTGAATTTCTTGCTGTGGTAAAGTCGTTGCAGCATTTTAGCAAATATCTTCTGGGGCGGAAATTTCACTTACGAACTGACTATGCTGCACTGAAATGGCTATTGCAGTTCAAAAATCCAGAAGTACAAGTTATGAGATGGATTGAACTACTGCAGGAATACGACTTTGTGATCGAAAATCGCAGCGGAATATCTCATGGCAACGCAGATGCATTATCAAGAAGAGCTTGCCCTGAAGATTGCAAGAATTGTACTAGGCAAGAGGGTAAGAAAGTGGTACCTTTGTGGATGTTCAGGATAGAGTAGCTCAGCAATGAGTGGAGGGATAGCCTACAACACGCACAGCAGGAAGATTCGGACAATGAGGCGATTCTGGAATGGATGAAGGCCAGTGCTCCCAAGTGAAGCAACGATGAGTTCGACTACGAAAAGTTATTGGGGTCCAATGGGACGGCCCGTTGATTCAGGATGGAGTCCTGTGCCGTAAATGGGAAAACCGTCGGGGAGATATCTGTCATTTGCAAATGGTTGTCCCTAAAGCTAAAGTACCGGATGTTCTACATCTGTACCAAAATAGTTGTTCAAGAGGCCATCTGGGAACTAAACGAATTCTACTGAAGATCCAAGAACGGTTTTACAGGGTCCACTTTCGTGACGATGTCAAGGACTGGTGTCGCAAAGGTACAAGTTGTGCGGCTGTAAAGGAACCTCAGAGTCGTAGTAGAGGTGCATTGAAATTGTACAATTTTGATGCACTATGAGAAAGGATAGCCCTTAAGGTTGCGGGCTCGTTTCCGGAAAGTGAAAGTGGTAACAAGTATTTCAAGTTTGTGATGGATTACTTCACTAAGTGGCCAGAAGTCTTCGCCATTCCAAATCAAGAAGCTTCAACAGTTGCAGATAAACTAGTTCAAGAAGTCTTCTCTCGTTTTGGAATACCTTAAGAGATTCACAGCGATTATATATTGAATTTTGGGTCTCAAATACTCCAGGAAACCTGTCGAGTTATGGGTACTCATAAAACAAGAACAGCTTCTTTCTACCCACAATCTGATGGAATGGTAGAACGATTTAATCAGATATTGGAAAGGTAACTAGCAAAAGATGTGGAAAGTCGAGATTGGGACAAGCACGTACAACCGTTTTTGTTGTCATATTGAAGCGTTGTTCACGAAAGTACATCAGTGACACCAGCTTTCGAAATCATTGGGAGAGAATTACGGCTGCCTGTAGACCTGATCACCGGAATACCATCAGGCGTCCCAAAGCAGTATAACCAACAATATATATAATTGATGAGCACGTCGGACAATCGGGCCAACAAATGTCTGAAAACATGAAAACCCGGTATGACCGCAAAATTACCAACAAAGGGTTCCACAAAGGTTCACTAGTGTGGTTGCACAATCCAGTTCGCAGCAAAGGGAAATCTCCTAAACTTCAAGCTAAACGGGACGGACCGTACCGAATTCTGACAAGGATCAATGACGTAATCTACCGGATACAAGAAGGTGCAGTAGGTACTCCTAAGATCGTCTGGCGAGTTTTTATGGGCCCGATAATACTCGGGACGCGCATGTCTTAGGAGGGGGCAGTGTTACGCGCCACCATTAATGACTGGTACATGGTGACACTAGTTACCACTAGCGCCTTCTAGTATCGAGTAACAGAACTAGGAGAGTCAAGATCCTTCTATCTACAGTAGAAGATTCTGGAAATATTTGAGGCCTTATATAAGGCTCGTATAAACCGCGACCGGAGTCAGTGTTGAGTTGGCGATACAAGCGAATACTTCGCAACGATACAACTGCGAACTAAAGTGATCAGTAGTACAATGGTGTTTTGTTATTAGTGTGGTTTTAAGTTGTAATTAGTTTTCTGTAATTAAAGTGTCAATTTAGGTAATTCACTCGGCAGTTTTAAATTATCTTACGATATCCACGGGACGAAATAGGGTATTAAATTAACACTGAAAATACCAAATATATATATATATATATATATATATATATATATATATATATAAATTATAAAGAGCAACAAAACTCACCCTGTTTCAAAGGAGAATAGGTTAATTAGGGAAAGAATGACGAACCAGATGTGACCAGTGACTAGTGAACAGTGACCAGAATGAATTCCAGAGCTATGCTACGAGTATATTACTTTTTCGTAATGAAATTAATTGTCAAAACGAGCGTGAGGCTCTTCCTAATTACGTCCATTTCATAAATTACTAAGGACTATAATAACAAAAGGCAGTAAAATAAAAGTAAAGTACCTACGTTAAGTGGACTTCTTCTTCTACTTGATAAAGAGGTGTAAAAGGTACTTCATAGCTCTGAAAAAAAAAAGTAATAACTATTCATTTTAAAAAAAATTATAATATACACATGACATTAAAACAAATAGTTTGTTCCTCGATATATATATACAGGGTATTTTTGGAACGCTCCCGAAAACTAAGACAGGCGACAGCACCAAGTATACCTTTGATCATGGGTTACAAATAAAGTCGATCCTGATGAAAAAAAAATCATCTTTTAACAACGTTTTATTAGCTTTACTCACGCGCCATCATGTTAGTACAGCTAAATGAAACGATAATTTCATAAAAAATATCATGAAAATACTGAAACATAAAACCAGCAGTGGAAACTGAATTGATATCACCTGACTAATGGAGGTTAATGTACGCGCGAACGGTGAAAAACAAACGCTGGCCTTGAACTTGGGCACTGAGCGATTTATCACATATTGGTACGAAAGGCGCGCGACGGGGGAACAATCCGCCAGTATTAGTGTGCCTGCATGCTATTGGTTCCCGCGCTTTGTTCGCTCCAAAAATACAGTCGCATACACAGCTTACTTTGCGACTCGCGACGATGTTTTAAAAAGGAAGGAAAGAAAAATTATTTATATCTATTGTTTTATGACTAAACTAGTGATCGAAAAGGTAAATATGATAGGAGAAGGTGAATGGGGAAAATTGTGCAGTAAAGTTAAAAGTGTGGAGGAAGAATACCGAAAAAATTACCATGTGATCGACCTGATGACGGAAGCTCGAAGATGAAAGTGATGATCAAGTAGCATCCAGTAACACCAACACACCATTAACATCTGGCTTCCATGTGACCCAAGACGTCATAATGGACGGCGTGTTACCCTCAGCTAAAGTTTTCTTGTTACAAACTACTTTATATTTTACGATAGAAATAACAAATAATGCTCATGTAAACATTATCCATTTTTAATTCCCACCTCTTCCAAAGTTCTAAGTAGCTAGTAAAACACCTATTATGATTCTACATTAAAACAATTAATTACTATAATATTATAAAACAATAGCCCAATACCATGTAGTACTTTAGAACGCGATTGTACCCACACCCCCTCCGCTATCGACCTGTATCTAGCTCGGTACGAAACACGCGGTCGTAAGAAAAAAGGGCGCATCTAACAATTTATGAATAAATGAGTTAAATATACCATTCGATTCATGATAAGAAGGCGCATCTACTAAATTTTTTTAATATTCACAAATATCAATATTTTAGAAATTATCGTAAGAATTTTAGACGTAACTGTTGATCACAGATGACTTTTTTTAGTAGAAAAGACTTATACAAATTCAACATAAAAGAAAAGACTTATTTAACCAGTTGCTACGTCATCTTTAACAATATTTGCATCGATTACTTAAATTTCAATTATTCTTGGTCTTGTCTTATTATTCTATATCTTTTTATTAAGAGCTTATATCTTATTGTTAAGAGCTGGTGTTTCACATGTGGTCCCATATAAATTTGATCGAGGTCAGACCAATAGTTTTTGAGTTATCCTTAATTATTTATATTAAAGTCGGTTGTACAAAATTTTTAATTTTTAATTATTATCGTAGTAAGTCTTGTATGATATCCCCTTTAAAATCATTACTTTTTAAAATTATTATTTTTTGTGTCTCACTACCAATGCTTTTCTAATATTTATTAAAAAAAAAAAAGTAGTAAATTACTATTAGCGTCCTTTCAACTTCAAATGACCTTTCCAAAATATGTAAAATTGTTAAATGAATGGCAGTTTTTTTTTAATTTATTAGGTTGGAAAGACGCAAATAGTTATATGCGTCTTTCCTTCGATGTTTTTGTGTTGCCAGGTGTATTTTTTAAGCTAAGATGAAAAGGAAAATTCGTTTTATTTTAATAAATAAACAAATTTAAAAAAATAATAAGTTCGTCCTTAAAATCTTCATGTCTCTACGTATATATTTCAATATAGATACCTTTTAATATACTTTAGACACGGGGTCTGAAAGAAAAATTCATCAATTTATTTTTTATTTCCATTTTACGTTTTTGTTAGTTACTTCCTTTTTTATTATGACGGCAGAATGCCTAACCCTGTCGCCTCACGCTTGTGACGCAGTAATTTTCAGCCTTGACGGGGTTCGTTGGTTTTAGTTTTTGAGACAGTTTCGTGTTGATTTTGTACACGCGTGCGCGAGCGACAGTTCAATCGTTTTGTTTAATAAATTTACTTGTGATTACGTGTTGATATTAAAGTTTTTGTTACGTTTTTGGATTCTTTTTTGTTTTAATAATGCCTAACGCGTACGTTTATAGTGGTTATTATACTGCCGTTGGTTATTATATCAGCAACAACGTGTGCCTGGTTCCATTGAGCACATTATCTGGACGGATGAGTCGACATTTACCAGAAACGGCCTGTGGAACCGAAGAAATACACACGTGTATTCAGAGGTTAACCCGCACGCTGTTCGACAAACCGGGCACCAAACCCGATGGTCGGTTAACGTATGGACAGGTTTATTTAAGGATCGCATACTGGGACCAGTGTTTCTGCCAGAGCGACTGAACGGACAGCGATACCTAAACTTTATAAATGAACAGTTGGTTGACATTTTAAACGACCTATCGTTGGCTGAATATCGCCGCACATAGTTCCAACATGATGGTGCCCCTCCACATTTCGTGAGGTTCGTCCGTGAGCGCCTCAATGAGCTATTTGATGATCGCTGGATCGGCAGACTAGGACCACACGCTTGCCCACCTCGCTCACCAGATCTGACTCCGTTAGACTTCTTTTTGTGGGGTAAGTGAAAGAAAGGGTTTTTAATCGTGAATGTGATAGTGCTGAAGAAATGCGCCAAAGGATCGTGGATGCTTTCGAGAAACTACGTACGGACTGTGTCGAAGACCACACGATGATGCCCCGCCTGCACCCAAGTCTGCCTTGAAATGAATGGAGCACAATTTGAGCCGCATCTCATAAGACCACGGAGGATTTAGAGCAGTAAGCTGTTTCATAACTATTTTTTTTTAAATAACTTAGTACTAGACTAATCTGAATATGTACATAACTGAATACACGAGAATAATAAACATACCTACACGATGAATAAAAACGCATGACTCCAACCTTGGTTACATTTCATTTAAGTATTTCTTCATTAGCGGGGAATCGAACCAGTTATTTGGGGTATTTAACCTGTAAATTCGGATTAAAGTGGCTACGTGGAGATAAGCACAGTGGCAAAATAGTAGGTTAAGTAGATAAGTTAGGTATTTAGACACGTGTTGTAAATTATTAGGTATTGTTGGAAGGCCCGCTAGTTGCGGGCCGCGCGAATTTGTGTTCGCGCGTACATTGACCTTTATCTAGCTCAAGTCAGGTGATATCAATTCAGTCATTCCACTGCTGGTTTTATGTTTCAGTATTTTCATGATATTTTTTATGAAATTATCGTTTCATTTAGCTGTACTAACATGATGGCGCGTGAATAAAGCTAATAAAACCTTGTAAAAAGATGATTTTTTTTTCATCAGGATCGAATTTATTTGTGACCCATGATCAAAGGTATACTTGGTGTTGTCGCCTGTCTTAGTTTTCGGGAGCATTCCAAAAACACCCTGTATATATGTTTTGACAAAATGTATTTTGATTTTAATACATTAAGAGCTATTGCGACCGACTTGATAAATCAACTATTCTTTTGCTTTCCTATTCCAGTTGTGATTGACGACAATCTGTTTACAAAATGTTATTGTACATATACTTCTATGTCTTGTAGGCGTTTACTTAGTTTGTAGAATAGGAGAATGTACTTGATATTGTACGTTACTGAAGTTTCTACTCGGCATTACTGAAATTGAAAGTCGCTAGTTTGAATATTAATATTACCGAGTACTAGGCGGTTGAAAAATTAAAGTAGAAATATATAATTTGACAAAAAAAAAACAAAAGAAAGTCTTCTTTTAAATTAACATTAACAAGTTCATTAGTTCAGTAGTCAAAAAAAATTGAGAACACAAAGCTCTCAATTTTTTTCTCTTACTCCACTTTCCCAAATTTTATGTGATATTCTAGACCAACGTGAAACTTATGTCCTTTGTAACAAAAAAGCATTTTAATTTTTCATCGGGGTTAAAAAACGTCATATACAGCTTAGCGAAATCATTCGAGCTTTAATCAAACGTTACTCACGTTTTAACCAAATGAATGTCACACTACAGACAGAAATAACGAACTCGTCCTTTGAAATCAAAGGAGAAGAAATATTACAAAGAGGTTAGAGGATGGTTATTGTATATTTAGAATAATATAGACAAATAAAATGAATTAATATTTATCTTAATTTTTATATCTGTTCGTTTCACAAAGCTCTCTGAAATATCGATATGAATATGTACTCGTTTTTATTTGTAATGATAGCATCTTCTTATGCTAATAAATTTTTAATGTATTTTTAAATACATTTTTATAGGTACTTTTTAAATACTTGCTAGAGCTATATATAAGAGCAGCTACGCTGCAGCTTATACTCGTATTATGGTTGTAGAACAAATGGGTTGGCTCGGCCGGGGTAGGACCAAACTCCCTCAAAATACAAGCATAAAATAGCAACTTGCTACTGCTGTGTTTCGTATGGTGATTGTAGAGAACCGGAGACCAATTTAACGAGGCATTCCATTTAAGTGCATAAGGATAACAACGCATCTGCATTTAGATTCTTAGGAGGTTAGATGTCTACGGGGCTCAGCATCCTATTGCCATCAGGAGGACTGTGCTTATTCGTCACCCTCCTTCTATGAAAAAAAAATATTTTTCAAGCGTATTCTATTTCTTTGCCACGCTTTGTATTCTAAACAACTTGATGAATTTTAACTTTACAGGTGTCGATATTTTACTTTTGGTTGTGGAAGTTACATAAGAATAAAAATTTTCTCAGCATGATGCTCTCTTATGCCGTCATTTCACTTCGTTGCTTCTCTATGTGGGTCACCGCTCCTAACACACACTTTTTGTATTTTTTATACATTCCATACATTTTTAATTATTCTACTCCATACTTCGTTGTTGGTTGGTTTTGTTAATTAAAAATTCTACCATCAACTTTAACGTTTCAATTTTGCTGTGCCAGGCGTTCCGTGACTGCCATTTTTTTATTACTGGTTTAATAATTGAGCTTGTTTCTTACAAGCGTTAATTTATTTATCTTTTTTCTGTTTCAATTGCACTTTTCCTTCTCGTTTTGCATATAAAATTTAAATAAGCTCACAGAACTTATTGTTTCTACTTAGCATACAGCATGGCTCTACCACATATGAAATCATCTTGTTATTAATACAAAATTGTCCCATATTGTAACGACAATTGTTGTACAAGTTTTAATATATTATACGTAGTCCACTCTAGTGAGTCTAATTCAACCAAAATACAAATTTTAACAGTGGAAGAGCCATGCTGCAGCTAAATTATTAGTATAGTTGTAGCATGAATGGGTCGGCTCGACCGGGGAAGGACCACACTCTCACAGAATACCAGCGTAAAATAGCAGCTTGACACTGCTGTATTTCGTGTAGAGAACCGGAGCTGATAAAGAAGAGACATTTTTATTAAACATTATTTAAATCTAATAGAGTGCTATCTTATTGTCAAAATATGAAATAAACTATTTCCGGAAATAACTAAGATATCGTAAATTACACACCAAAAACATTTTGCAAAAATAAAATAATTTAAGTCTATCTAATTCACAAACCACTTACCTGTGGAGTGTTCTAGTGATTTAGTTTGCGATTCAGCGTTGAATTCTGAATTGAACTCCAATTCTTGGCGCCGCTTGCTGTTCATGCGGTCAAAGCATACGCAGTAAATATTCACTTTATTACAAGCATTTAAGGCTATATTCGAAAACTGCATCGATATTGCTCTATCCTTCATCGCGTTTTGTTAAATAGTAATTCAAAATTACTAGACTAGACATTTTCGTCTTATTTAATTTTAATTATCGCACATTACCGTTATCGTTACAGCCTACTAAAGTCCACTGCTGAACATAGGTCACCCCCATAGATTGCCTCATAGGTGACATATTTTCTATAGTTGCCATGCCATCCCGCTTACCAAGCGTGGCGCTTGGCAAGCGGGATGGCAACCGCAGTTTATTTTTTATTTTTAGTCGTTATTAGGAAGACGCTGCTACCCATGTGTTGATTTGTTTCCCTCTGTCGCCTCTGTATATTATACATACGGTATGATTTACCACACCCACGGGATTATACATATGTAGTGAGTATATAGCGGTAGTGAATATTCTTACACCGCCACTATACACACATTAATGTAGTCACAAAATAATATGTGATGTGTATTATTTGGTTAAAACCGATTTCTATAAATAAAATAGAGCACTTTCCAAAATATTTAATAAATAGCTATATACGAGAGAGTTAATTAAAAAAGAAAAATTTTGGGTAGAAAAAATATTTTCTTTTCAAATCTTGCGACCAAAAGTCAACATTAGTATTAACAAGAACGCTGGGACTGATGATAGAGTTCAACTTTTCATTACTAGTATCAATCAGATCAGATCGAAATATAATCGATATGAGACACCAAATAACGAATGTTGACAACTATAAATAACTCTTAGTTGAAAACTTGTTTATTAATAAAGGAATAATCAATTTATTTTTGAAAATTCTTAAAAAATAATTTTCGCATTTTCATTTATTTTATCCATATTCCTTTGACTAATGGATCTCTAACAATCACCTAATAAAATTGCTGAAACTAACCAGTCCTCAATAAAAAGTCATTATAAATCAGGTCCAAATATTCCTTACCATTACATATCATGATAACATTAAAATTACAAGATAAGCAACGATGGTTTTGCACAAATTGAAAATATAATTACTAATGCCAGTTGTAATGGTTGTTACTGTAACTTCGCTTTAAAATATAATTAATTTTATTTTTTTTCAGATAAAATAAAATGCTATTTAGTAGCGTATTTATACGAATGTAAGGGATATATTAGCGTAAATATCATTATAATTATGTTTGAAAATTTTTTTTTACTTCAGAATATTTGAATTGAAAAGTCAGAAAAACCCCAAGACTACCTTAAGGCCAATAGATGGCGTTGAAACCATCCCGTTAGCACCAGACGTGAAATATCCAGTCTGGAGGCGGAGAGTAGCTTCAAAGATTCGGGACGTCTGGTACTAACAAATATGGCGAATATTGCAAATCCTCCAGGGTAAAGGCCCATGACATGAAAGACTTCTTCGGCTTGATAAACAAAAATGAAGTTTTTTTTCTAAAATTCATTTATAAATTAATATTAACAGTAAATATGTTTTTATTTTCGAGAATTATAAGAAAATCAATGCGGATTTTTATTAATATCATGCATTTTATCAAAACAAAGGAGTCAATAGTTTTTGGACCTACTAGAAATTTTCGCGACCCTCAATGGTATTATATACAAAAAAAAAGATACCAATTTATTATTGTAAATAGCATAAAGGTTTTATGACAATCTAAACGGAATCAAGAAATCTAGAAAAAAAGAGTTGTTTTGATTCATTTTTTTATCGAGGCAATTATTCTGATTCGAACGTGCCTGTTTTAACACAATTCTTCTGATACGTTCAATTTTTATAAAATGAATTTTCTTTTACGCAATTGTTACAATTGAATAGATTTACAGAGCTTCAAAAAGTTGTTGATATTATAACGTCGTCTTGAATTGTTTTTCACATTATGGGTTTAAAAGTCACATATGGTATCAGATTGAATAAAAGGTGGCATTAAATCGACCGGATATTACAATGTATAGAATAAAACGGAATGAATATTTTTCAATAAAAATTACTATTAAATAATACTTATTAAAAGTTACTCATCCTTTGTTTTTTCATAATAAATTTATCACTTTGGTTCGAAAAAAAAACCATATGTCCTAGAAACCATTAGTGCTGTGTATAAGCAGACATTACAAGAATGCAGCAGGTAAAAAACTGTTCCTTTCCCCCAGTAATTGATAACTAATTCAGACGGGAATAGTTAAACTAAGCAATTTTGATTCATTCCTATAAATTATAAATACACAGCCTTACTCATCAAAAACGATATCAATTTAAGAAATACTTAAAGTAGCTTTCTCTCTTTTTATTTAATGTCATAGAAATAAACAGTTATAGAGATAATTAATACTTAATTTAAGTAAGCAGTAATCAACGATTACAAGGAATGCTGAACCGTTAATATATTAGTGGAAATTCTTACACCGCCACTACACGATAAAGGAAGGCCGAAATTTACTAAAAAATAGATGATTCCAAAAAATATTCTGTATATTTATCTTAGTGTTTCATTTCAGATTCTGAAACATTTATACAGTACTCTTAAAGAAAAAGAACGCACTAGTGGCCACTGATTCCATTTTCGAAAGTCCCCGATTTAAGTACTACCATTTAATTTAAGTGTGGTTTTACGCTAGCAAGAACATATTATGTATGTACAGATATAGTATTCATAAGTAGGGGATAATCATGATAAAGTATGATTTGCTGATGATACTTCCTTGATTTTTAAACTTAAACGTGTCGAAGTGAGTAATTCTATATCAAAATTAGTGCATTGGTTTAACGTTAATAATCTGCATTTAAACGGAAATAATAATAAATGTATTAAAGGAGTGAGTAAGTGAGTCAATCGTTGTTCACGCCAAATGCTAATTTCAAGAATTGACGCCAGAGGGCGCTCGGCGCGGTGCATTGGTACCGGTATGACGTTCGCGCGAGTGGAGTTGGTTGCGAGCGGGGCGCGTCGGAAGTAATTACCAGTGCATTGAACGACGCAGCATCGTCGACTAGTGTGTTGTTTGCGGCCGTAAGTGGGTCGGGCGCGGCGGGTGTCCATTTTGTACGCGTCGTCTGAATTTGCTATAGAAATTTGGGTACGGTTGACCCCGTCGAATTTCATGTCTATTATGAGTGTTACGTGACAAGAGGCCTAATTTGATTTTTGAGTGATTAAATTAACTAATTGCCAATAATTGTTGCGCGACGGACGGCTTGTATTGAGTTTGAATTATTAACTTACCTTTGTTTGCAAGTAATTTACGTCAATTTATATAGTGATTGCATTTAAAGCGCATTAATAGTGATTGCATTTTGAAGTGCATTTGACAATATTAATTTTCCACATTTTCCTTTGTCGGTTAAAACGCTGAACCTTGTGACTCAAGAAGAGATCGCGTTCTTACGTGTGGTTAGAATTTTGTTGCTAAGTGAAAATGGAAGTTGAACTTTGATCGCCCGTTCATTAGTTGTGCCGTGTGTCACGTGTTTGATTTCGATTAACGTTGAATTAGTTGACTTTGAAGTTAATTATATGTACAATAAAGTTGATAGACTGAAATAGTGAAGTGACATCAGACTTGAGTTCAGATAAAGTTTAACTATCACTGGAGGATCGCATATTTGGAGAAACGCAGCGCCTGCGGATCTGCGGTTCGACTTCAACGGTTAAGTCAGGTCAGGGTGTACACACTACTATTCACTACTTACATGCACATACTTAACGCCTGACTGCGCCTTGGGGTTTGTTCTCGATTCGGAACCAGGTAAGTTCTTATTAATTACCTAGTCTTACATCTATTGTGTAGGATAATTGTCCATCAGGCATTTTGAGCCCCACCCTTAGTTGTCCGTCGAATCTACAGCTGTATGGGCCCCTGTATGGTCGACCTTTGTCGGGGCAACTAGGGGTGTGTACATTTTTGATAGCAGAGCGTGGTTGATTGTTTCTACATTGTTATGGTCATTTGAAACGGCATCCAATCGCGTTTGACTCAGTGCATCACCCGATGGTGTCGAGGTGAGGTAAACGCCGCCGGGGGGGCGGCCGTGTGCCGGCTTCCCGTGATTCCGGCCGGTGGACTTATCGGTAGCTTGACAGCAGCGGCTCTGGCGACTAGCGTATTTATTTGTGACCGCTGCATCGGTATCGCGCGGCCAGGTTTTGGTTTTGGTGGTCTAGAATTGGAGTATTTGTGCGCGTTTAAGTTGCTATTGAATATTTGGGTTTCGAGTAGACCGCCTCGAATTAGTTTGTCTAAGTTGTACGTTTCGTGACAAGAGGCTTGTGTTGAATTTAAGTGATTTAAGTAATTTCGTTTGCAAGTAATTACGTCAATTTTATAGTGATTGCATGTTGAAGTGCATTTAGCAATATTTAACTTGCTTGTGTGACGTGAAACCTTGCACGAACGCCGAGTGGACAGACGGTCTGGAATTTGATGCTCGCATTCCATTTCGAGGGCGTGGCCCGGTTAATTGTTTTTGGAAGTTAATGTTGAACTGTAACGTCGCGTTAAGTGCCTTTTTGTGTGTTTAGTAATTAGTTAGTTTTGCGTATCAGCGAGGCTGATTTTGAGTTCTTATTGCGAGCGTAGTATTTTAATATCGTACGAAAGAATTTAGTTTGTTGTTTAAAACGCTGAACCTTGTGACTCGAGAAGAGTTCGCGTTCTTACGTGTGGGTTAGAATGTTGTTGCTAAGTGAAAATGGAAGTTGAACTTTTATCACCCGTTCATTAGTTGTGCCGTGTGTCACGTGTTTGATTTCGATTAAGGTTGAATTGGTCAACTTTGAGGTTAATTATATGTACAATAAAGTTGATAGACTGAAATCGTGAAGTGACGTCAGACTTGAGTTCAGATAAAGTGAACTATCACTGGAGGATCGCACATTTGGAGAAACGCAGTGCCGGCGGATCTGCGGTTCGACTTCAACGGTTAAGTCAGGTCTCACATTGTACACACTACTATACACTACTTACATGCACCTCACTTATCACCTGACTGGTACCATGTGGTTAACCCTACCTCCTGAAATAGGTAAGTGCTTGCTTATTTGTCAGCCGTTTTTTTGAACGTTTATCCATAGGCCGTTGGGCCCCGTTCTCTGTTGCCCGTTGATAGGATTACTGATGGGCCCTAGTCCAGTCAACCTTTGTCGGGGAACTCAGGGCGTGAACAATCGTTTTTGGGTCCACTAGAAATTTTCGCAACCCTCAATGGTATTATATACAAAAAAAAGATACCTATTTATTATTGTAAATAGCATAAAGATTTTATGAATATCTAAACAGATTCAAGAAATCTGATAAAAAAGAGTTCTTTTGATATGTATGTTCATGTCATGGGTTCAGATAATGTTTTATTAAAAAAAATTGTAGCAGGGATGTGCAAACACGGAAGAAACTCGACTCGAGTTAACTTGAGTTCAAATTCACGTAACTGGAATAATAGTGGTAGGCAGAACGAAGCTGTGACAGTTTGTTACAAATTATTTTGTATTTGTTCTTCCATCCAAGATAATTATTATTATTGCTTAACTTAATAGGTAGTTATATATTATTGCTTTGCGTATAGACAATTTTCATAAAATAATATCACTCTAACTTTAGGACGTAACTTAATGTTAATGTTATTAATCATTTAACAATCACGAATTATACTTAATCGGCTGATTGACATTACATAATATATCAATAAATTGCTCGAATTAGTAAGTCGAGTTCATCCGTCAATTGTAGACAGACACTACTGTGACCGTAAGTTAAAGATGCGACTAGAGTAGAATTTTGTGACTCGAGTCACTCGGGTTTTATCATGTCACTCTAGTTGTACTCGAGTTTAGTTGAGTTATTCCAATTAACTATTTACAGTCCCTGCATCGATTGAAGTTTATCACTCGAGTTGAGAATAGCGATTACCTTAAATAAAGCATTTTTAAATTGGTACCTTCATTAAATAAGTAATATGCAATATAATACAAATATTTATTATTTATTTATTTGTATATTTCCATGTTTTTTAGTTACTACAGATATATGTAATATTCCAAAATCTATAAACTGCTTTTCGTATATCTTACAAATCATGTATTTTCTATTTTATTATACAATTTTAGTATATTTTTCAAAATAATGATTTTTGTTTTGTTGTTTCATTGTTATAATTCATACTTTAAACAATTACGTATATTTAAATCATCTTTTATGTTATGCACTACTTATACGAAGTAACAGAAAATAAAGAACAATGATATCACAATCATGATGTTGATATGCCGGATGCAAGTTTGAATTTGGATGTAACCAGTAACGTCACTCGCGGCGCCTACTAATTATACTACAAGTGAATTCGTGAACTGAGATCTATCTAGCGCTCTCGAAACATACACGGTGCTGTGCGCCGAGTTGACTCGGTAACTCGAGTGTAAGCGGACTCGAGTAAAATTTACACAAATTCACTCGATTGAATCAAGTGAAAACAGAGACCTAGTAGCAGCACTAGTGTAAGAATAAAACCTGTGGTTACTGATTAACGGTTATATACTGTTTTGGTAGCAAAATCAAAAAGTTTATAGGTTATACTTGTTTGTTTACATTACAAGACAATAAAATATCGTCTTATCGATGCATAAGTGTATGGATACAACATGAATATAAATTATATTCGTATCATAATATAGATAATATCGTGCAGGTTAGACAAATATTAATATTCCAAATAATGTATTTCTCTTCTATATTTATGTATGTAATATATGAGTTTAATTTTCTACCTATAATTTTAGAGAATCTATAATTTGTGTTGAATTACCTTAAATAAGTGAATATGTATTAAAGTTTCATGTTATGAGTAAAATCAAAATTAAATATTAGGTAGAATAAATACACGAAACAAGTGTTTGTGTATGTTAAAAGAAAATTAGAATCTATGGGTCGATGGATTTAAGGAAGCTTCTCTATTTGATGTAGCTTCATGGGCTTTGAAGAGCGATACATTTAACTACATTTAGGTACAAATACCTACCTTATGTATTCAGCGAGTTGCACCATATAACTTGATAATACCAAATGGCTGATTTGGTAGCCCTGAGATGGATCCGGAATTCATGCCAGCCATAGTAAATAGATAGTATATATGACACATATATTTATGTGTATAAAAGTAGTAAATACTTGTTCCAGAAGCAAATATTATACACTTTGTATCAGTATTATGACTTAGTTTAGCCATTTTAAATGTGTAATGGTTGATATCCTTAAAATTGCTATTGAATTTACAAAAATACTTAGGACTGTAATAACGGTGATAAACTCTAAACTGCCAGACAAATCACCTTCAGGAGCTATATTCTCTAAATCATGTGAGTTTTTGTTAATACATTAACTATTCCATAAGACTGATAATATATTATATAAACTGACAAATTACAATATAATAATATTATATAAAAGTCCCACCAATCATATAACTTTGAACCATATCCTGCGACGGAATCAGATTCTTCTATTATGCTTAGACTGCTGTGTTGTTAACTCTGCAGAAAGGAATATTATTTTGTCATTAAAAATTATATATTTTTCTCATACACGAAACTGGTGAAAATAAAAAGTCTGACTAGTTTTACATAGCCAAATATTGTCGATTTAAATCCATTATTACTATTTTTGTATTTTATCAACTGGAACTAATTAATGGTGTATATTATATAATAATTTCTTATTTATTTAAAATACAGGCAGATATAACAAAATGCTGACAGAAATATGGAAATTTAGTTTATTGACATTGAAGGCATATTCTTATCTCATATCTTTTATTATTGAAATGTCCTTCTGATTCCTAACAATATCATAAATGGATATGTTTTTTTTGGCTTTATATTACTTGAAATGTAAATCAATAAAAATAGTCTCCACAAGCTACTTAAAATGAAATAAGTATAAAAAAAAGAATTTATTGATAAGAATTCATATTTAGTGTAGGCACTCTTTACAATAATCATTAAATTTTTACTGGTCGATCGCAGAAAACACACACATATATATATAAATATATGTATATATATATAAATATATATATAAATATATATATATATATATATATATATATATATATACATATATATATAAATATATGTATATATATATAAATATATATATATATATATATATATATATATATATATATATATATATATATATATATATATATATATATATTTATATATATATGCCTTGCAGGCTTAAAGCTTGCAGAGTATAATAAATATAGAAAAAATAATATATTGATAAGAATTAATATTTAGTACAGGCAATCTTTACATTTATCATTAAATTTTTTCAGGTCGATCGCTGAGAACATATCTGTATGCCTTGCAGGCTGAAAGTTTGCGAGCTGCCCATAGACAAAGACAAAAGAATATGGATATTGAAGCAATTGGATCGAAGATGACCCCTTTCTCCATAGCCGTAACACCTAGTGCTGAATCTTTTTTGCGGTCACGAGTTGTAGCTGCTGCAACCTCCCTGAAACAATAAGAACGATGATCCTGCCGCATGCCTTCCACCTCCAATGCATGAACCAAGGCGTTTTGTAGGTTGACCAGGAAGAAGTCCCGTCAGACGGCTTCACTTTGAATCCACGTAGCGAAGGTGTTGTGGCTATCACAAGAGATGTTATTCCATCCCCAAGTTTGAGGTCGTCCTCCGTTTTCATCACGTCAGTCATCATGTTGTCAACCGGATTTTTCACTTGGTCAATTTGAGTTTCAGCTTCCGACAGGTAGTTATCATGTTCAGAAACCCTATCCTTCACCTCCCTTATCTCTTTTCCGAAGGCAGTGTGAAGATATCTGTTCTTGTATCTGTCTAGTATCTACTCTTGGTTATCACGTTTGAGCTGTTCTTCCAAACGACGGGCCTGTTCCTCCTGTCCACGCTGCAGTTGCTCTTCCAACCGATGGGCTTGTTCCTCCTGTCGGCGGGCCTGTTCCGCCTGTCGGCGGGCATGTTTTTCCTGTCAGCGGGCCTGTTCCTCCTATAGGCGATCTTGCTCCTGCAGCATCATCATGAGAACACCTAAGTCAGGTACTGCATATGCAGGAGCTGCTGACGGGCTGGCCTCCGTGTTTGGCAGCTGGCTATCTGAATTCCGCAGTGTTTGACCACTAAATCGTCTCTGGCCCGTCTCCTGCTGGCGTTGACTTGTTGAAGTTGAAGAAAAAAAAAACAAATTACAAATAGCTCGTCAAAGAAACTTTTATAGCCTTCTTTTTTCCTGATTCTTTTTGCGGCTCATTTAAGCATTCCAAACACGTCTCCTCGAGATATTATTCACAGTCGTAATAAAACATAAGGAATTTCAGCGACAATCCAATATTTGATAAATGAGATTGGATTTCTATAATATGTGATTGCATGTGAAATCAATACGTTGATTGAATGAACAATCGAGAACATTTACAAAAGTTTTCTAAAGATATTACTTATATTCCTATAGATATATTCGCGTCTAAACGGGCAGAGTAAAAAAATGTATTTAATATTAATAATAAGAACTGATGTATAACCTCATTCAAGGAATGTAATAATATTCAACTTTAATAAATTAATTTTATACATTTTAAACTTATTTTACATTTTATATGCTACTGGTAAAGCCCGAATAACAAGTAAAGCTACATTAACCCGGTCTTTGAAACTAGGTTCACTACTTCTTCAGGCTGTGGCCTTAATATGTATATTTTATAAAATTTACGAGAAATTCAGTAGCGCAGATATCTCAACTTAAATTAATTAACATTGAATTTGGAAATAGTTTTCGTAGTAGTTTCTCAGTAATTTAAACTAAAGTAAATTTTTAACAAAAATGATAATAATTTTAACTATCCAGAATGCAAAAGCCAATATTATAGTTAATTATATATTTTCACAAAAAGACAATCTTAAAAATTGTACACACCTGCTGCATCAAAACGTGCAAAAAAAATAGTAGTTTAGTTATTGTTAAACAATTTCTTCTTAAACACTCTATTTAAAAAGTCACAAATTACATATTATATAATTATTGGGCGACGACAGAAATCAATAAGAGTAGACAAAGGTTATATGACCTATAGAATGAACGATAATATACTCTAC
This sequence comes from Parnassius mnemosyne, assembly GCA_963668995.1. Taxonomy (NCBI): domain Eukaryota; kingdom Metazoa; phylum Arthropoda; class Insecta; order Lepidoptera; family Papilionidae; genus Parnassius; species Parnassius mnemosyne. Next base: position 27,628,405 of record CAVLGL010000084.1, read on the forward strand.
AGCTAAGTGTTTACATTTAAAAAACCAAATAAAGGAAGTTGAAACTATAAAACTCTGAATTTCAATTAAATTTTAACAATAATCTAACTAAATCAGAGCAACATGGTGCAACGGCTTTTGAGCAATATTTTACCGACTTTCCAATCTTGAGTGCATCCTTCTGCTATTGTGGCCGAGTCATTACTCTATCAAAAAGTAAATATCTGTACAAAAGAATTTTCATTTCATTAAATATTATCAGCAGATATTGTAAAAAGAATCCTAAACTATTCATATTAAGGAAACAGCAGATCTATGGGGCCAAAGTCGGGGAGTGAAATGTTACAAGCTGATAATAAGGAAAAGTAAGTGAACAAAAATAAGTTTATTGCGTTTCCTTCTTGCTTTTGCAATATAAACTTGTTAGTAAAATAAAAAGTATTGGTAAAGTTAGGAAGTTCAGTGTGAAAATCTTTTTGAAAATCCCTCAATGTTGGAAGTTTAGCCGAGGCAGACATACAACTTCAATTGAATTATTTACGTGGGCATTGGCTTAAGTAATATTTTGAGAACTTTTTGCTTAAGTAATCCAATCAAACATATCATAGCAATATTTAAAGGACACTATTTATTGATAGAATGACTTTATTTGGCCAAGGACTGATATAAAAGAAACTAAATTTTTATATCAAATAAAAATAATAAATAAAGGAAGCGTCAGTAGCCTAATTGCAGGGCGCGGATCGCGAACTCGTAAGGTCGTGGGTTCGAATCCGCCATTCAACTATTGTCGTGAAGCACTTCTAACACAAGCATTTTAAGCTTACCAGATGTAGTTAAAGGGATTATTAGTAATGTTTAATAACATTTCTAGTATTAAATAGGCTAAAAGCCTACTTAATGGTAGATGACAACAGCGGTCTAAGTATACCTGCAACGAAAATGGCTCCAGATGCATTGTCACTTTTGAGGACTAAGTTGGATGTATGAATTCCTCATAGTAATTATACTGACTCTCTATACCTTTGAGACCGAAACGCAGCAGTTTCTCCAATTACCCAGTTTTTCCTTGGGGTTTTAGTCAGTGCGAGTGCGACATAACCAGTTGCTCTTGCAAGGCTGGATACTTAGGCATTATCGAATGAAAAAAGGAGTCTTTCTTTCTTTATTGTCTTTCGGAAATGAAAAAAGGAGTAGTTTACAACTTTTGTTAAATGGCAGTTTGGAACCATGACTATTAGTTTCGTAGTCCGTTATCTTAATTAGACTACTGTCGCTTTTAATTTTTTGATTTATTTATTTTCCTACTTATTTTAAGACAGTGCTTGACTTAAATCCTACCTAGTGGTAAGTTAATATCTTAGCGTAAATTATTATAAATATTGTTTGTTTATTTAAATAGATCATAAAATAATTGTATACCTATATACTACTGTGTTATTTTAGGGTAAATAAATAACTCGGTCACGCACGTTGAAGTTAACGTACATGTCATTTCAAACACAATTGACTTTGATAAGGGTTGAAAAGGTGTAATTAAATATGATGCGAATAATCCTTTAGAGAAATTTCCCGTTTCTCTGTGATTCCATAAACTCAATCAATTCCTCTCTTTAAAGTGGGTATCAGGAAATCATTTAATAATTAATCTGGTTATAATGAAATATACCAATCCGCCAGCGAGACTCTTCTCCAAAATTATTACATATGGTATGGATAAACCAGCATCTATCGGAGGCTATTAAATCAAATGAGCCTTTCCCGTAGTCATCTTTCACGATATATTATACGTTATGAAAAGAGGCAATGGCCTTACGCCACTACCACATGGCCTGTCTTCAAATTATTTAATATTATATTATAAATATTTAACATTACAAACCTTTCATTACTCTCCTGGTTAAAACGATCTTTTTCATAATGTTGTCAATCGCGTCGAAACTTTTTAATTTTATTACAAAAACTAGGTGAACTGAAATTATTTTTTTTATGTTTAATTACAAAAAATATAGTTTTTACTACGGTTGTAAGACAAATATAAATCGTCATGTTCCCGATTATAAAAAAAAACACTTTCTGAACTAAACTGAAATCCTATTTCAATTGATATTGCGTATGACCGAAGTTTTCAAACCATTCCGTAATTGTTCATAAAAATATAATTAATGATTTACTTCCCATTCCAGCATCAATTGGGAAAAAATAGACGCGTACAAAATCCTGCTCGCAAAGTTTCAAGAGGAAAAACAAATGCGCTTTTATGCTAAATTGTCTCGTCTCTGAGAAGAAAAAAATTGTGAAGAATCTGTAAACGTTTTGATGCATGACTTGTCTGTTTTCGTGCAATTTTAACATGCTCACTTTGTAGGCCTGTCAGAATCTAAAATCGTGGTGCGTACCTTAAACGTAGCTTTTTCTAAATAAAATAAATTTACTGAATATTTCTTTTTTGTAACATAACTGTTATATTAATTTTTTTTGGATTATTCAAATATAATTAATGCAATATAATGAAATTCGATGAATTTTAGGTGGTGGTGGTAGTGGTCCCTTTTCTTTACAGGAATCCGCCTGGGTAAGTACTATCTTACTATCTATTTTTTCCGTTAAATAGTATTGCCTGCACTGATGTGTTTCGGTCTGATGGGTATAAAGAGACAGTATAATTAACGGTTGTGAAATATTTTATCCTGGTCCTTGGAGACGACTAATCATCCGTAGCCTACTTTGTTTAACGTTCTGTCCATAGACTGTGGGAGTCATTTAACAAAAAGTGAACTGTGAGATCGTTCGTCACTCAATTTTTTTATGAAAATCGACAATCGATGGGGAAGAATGGTTCAAGAGTGACAGTCTTGTACTGCCGGACGGAGTATAGGGTTGTCTCCAACTAGATAGCCTAATGAGACATGCAGTGTGTCGATGGATGCGAGTGACTCTGGACTATGCTTTGAGGAATTCGTTGGCTAAAGCATAATATATATTTTTTAGAACAAGGGTGACGAAAAAATACACAGTCTATCAGATGGTACGTGATTGTTGTAGCTTATATACACCTACATCTATTCCCAATTAAAAATCAAATTGTAGATATGTGATCACTTATAAGAACTAAGATAAAAGCCTCTATACCAATAAAACAGTATGCGGTTCTATAAACTGAACTTATATAATACAACAGTATTAAGCTACTATTTTTCGCTGGTATTAGGTTGTGAGAGCATGGTCCTGACTTATTTCAACTGATCCATTTATACTGCAACGATAATATAGTAGAAGCATGTCTCTATCACCTCAAAAGTAACAACTCTACCACGTATTGTTTTAGAATGCATTGTGAGGGGATGTAATGTTGCTTATAATGAAAATACAAGCATATTCAGAAAGTTTGTGATATTATATGCGGTGTAGTTTATTTAAGTGGTTTAAGTCACAATCTGCCACATATTTTTGTATCACGTTGGGTTTACCACCAATTTTAGCCGTGTTAAGGAAAAAAGGAGGTCTCCCGCCGCAAGGTGATCGGACCGCAGAGCGATTAATGCCGAGTTGTAATTTGAAACTATTCTATTATATATACTAGTTTAATGCGGAACTTTGATAGCACAATTTAGGCTTCGATGTGATTTGCTTGTGATGGCAGCGTCGCTACACCACCCACTGCACAGAATGGAGGTCGATGGTACAGTCCGATTGTCAGTTCCAATGTAATGCATGTCGTACTACGCACTAGCAAGTGATGCCGGTGGGAAAGATGGTCCGGAGCAAGTACTAGAAGTCTGCCTTATAAATCTGCGGTGAGTCGGAGTCGAAGTAAAGATAAGTTGGACTAACTTGCAGGAACTGAATCCCAAGAATCATCTTCTGCAGTCAGAAGATGATTCTTGAGATTGAATGGTAGGAGTTCTAGAGGATAATGACGAAGGCTTAAAGTTATAGTTTTCCGAATTTTGTTGGTTGCCGTGTAGTGGCGGTTAAGAATATCCACTACCCCATATCTTCCCGTGGGTGTCGTAAAAGGCGACAAAGGGAAACAGGCAGGAGATGGGCAGCAGCATCTTTCTGATAACAACGAACTTACAATAAAGTCAAAAAGCTGCGGTTGCCAACCCGCTCGCCAAGTGTGGCAACTATGGCAAATACCCCCCTATGATGCGAGTAAAAAAGAAACGGCCCCCAGTGCCCGGCGGCCCCGCTATTCCTTATAGGCTACGGTGGCGACCATGGTAACGGTGGGGCAGGAGGTGCTAAGAATCTCCGGTGGAGGTTTGGTCGCCACCTAAGACGACTCGACCTGGCAACATTCAACGCACGCCCTCTGAGGACTGACGAGAAGATCGTGGAGCTGGAAGAAGAGATAGACAAGTAACTCCGGCATATTATAGGATTATCCGAAGTCCGAAGAGAGGCAGAGGACACGGTAATCCTCGAATCCGGCAACTTACTTTATCACCGGGAGGGCAACCATCTGTCCCAAGGAAGTATTGGATTTATCGTGCACAAGTCTCTCGTTAACAACGTTGTAAATATTGAGTGTGTCGACGAGGGTTATTTTATTTATTTATTTATTTACACTTTATTGCACCTTATTTAAAGGATTACAAAGGGCGGACTTAATGCCTTTAGGCATTCTCTCCCAGTCAACCCGGGACGTGTGGAAATTAGGTGATAGGTGACAAAATAAAATGAACAATAGAGTAAATCAAGGAAAAAAAAACTACTGATAAACTTAAAAATAAACTAATATTATATATATAAATACAATAAACTTATATACTATAAAATATAATACATACAATATATTATATTTACATACAAATATATAGGTACATAAATATATACATATTATAAATACAAATAGATATATAACATAAACCTATAAATAGAATAACAACAAAGGTAACCAAATTGACCATACTAACAATCATTAAAGTGCTTGTGAACCAATCTTTTAAAGGCAGTCTTATTAGATGTATTTCTGACGTCATCGGTTGTGTTAGGGTTGTGTACCTTATACTCAGAATCACCAAACGCTATTCGCTGAAGGTCATACACGTTTACGCACCAACCTCGGCATACCCCGATGAGGAGGTGGAGGAAATGTATGAGGATATCTCTAGAGCCATGCATTCCTCCAAAACCCAGTATACGGTGTTAATGGTAGACTTCAATGCAAAATAAGGCACAAGAGAGAACGGTTAGCTGAAAGTAGGGAAATTTGGAATAGGGCAACGGAACCCAAGGGGCCAGCAGCTAGCCGACTTCATGGAGTAAGAGAGACTCGTTATGATGAACTCTTTCTTCTAAAAGCGGCCCCACAGGAAGGGGACCTGTGCGAGCCTCGACGGTTCAACAAAAAATGAGATTGGCTTCATTATAACGACTAGACGACAACTGTTCAGTGATGTCTCCGTGATCGCGAGGGTGAAAACTGGTAGCGATCACCGAATGGCTAGAGGCACAATGAACTTAAACGTTAAGTTGGAGACGTTTCGTCTAATGAAGTCAATGCTACGTCCCCCTCGTGTTCTGTTCCAGAGTCCCGAAACCTTTCAGCTCGAGTTACAAAACCGTTTTGAGTGCCTAGAAGACTGCAATTAAGTGGACGATATGAATGACAAGCTCGTGGAAACTGTCCATGCAGTCGGAGCTAAGTTCTGCAAGATCCGCCGCAGAAGAACATAAAACTCTCCGATCACACTCTCAATCTCATGGCTGTTAGATGGGAGATGAAGCTTTTTCATTCATTCATTACACTCTTCAACAGATTTGACAGCATACAGGCAACTGAACAGACAGATCTCCAAATGCATGCGGCGGGACTTACGCAACTTCATTACAGCTTGTATTGAAGAAGCAATCGAGCGGAACCAAGGCTCCAAAGTCTTTGCCAGAGATCTGTCTGCCAGAAAGAGCCAACTGTCGAAGCTGAAGACCGAGTGTGGCAGCATCGTTTCCGGGGCATCTGATATTTTGAATAAGATTGAGAGGTTCTATGGGCAGCTTTACACGTCATCGTTGGAGCCACACGCAAGTGTGAGTAACGATCCAAGAGCGAGTCTTATCCTATCATAGATTAGAATGGCTCTCCAGCACCTTAAAAACGGTAAGGCCCCAGGCGAGTATGGAATTACAGCGGAGCTTCTGAAAGCGGGTGGAAGACCGGTACTTGAAATCCTTCAGAAGCTCTTTAATTCCGTCCTCCATGGTGGCATTACACCGGAGGCGTGGAGCAGAATTGCGGTGGTTTTATTCTTCAAGAAAGGCGACAACGCTCTCTTGAAAAACTACAGACCGATTTCTCTTCTGAGCCGCGTCTACGTGCTGTTTCGAGAGTCATTACGAATAGTCTCGCGCGCAGTCTTGACGACTTCCAGCCTCCCGAACAAGCCGGTTTCCGAAAGGGCTTTATCACCATAGACCACACACATACCCTTCTGCAAATTTTACAGAAGTCTGAAGAGTACAATTTGCCACTATGTCTGGCGTATGTAGGCAATGAGAAAGCCTTTGATTCCGTCGAAATTTGGGCGGTGCTGCAGTCCCTTCAGCGGTGCCAAGTTGACTGTCGGTATATCGAAGTGCTGAAGTGTTTGTACAGTAGAGCTACGATGACTATCCGAGTACAGAACCAGAGTACGAAACCTATTCAATTGCAGAGAGGTGTAAGACAGGGTGATATTATGTCCCCGAAACTCTTCACCGCTGCATTGGAAGACGTTTTCAAGCTTCTGGACTGAAAAGGATACGGTATTAACATCAATGGCGAGTACATCTTTCACCTTCGATTTGCCGACGAAGAACCTAAGCACCATGCTCAATGACCTCAATAGTGTCTCCCAATCAATAGGTCTTAGGATGAACATGGACAAAACAAAGATCATGTTTAATGTCCATGTCACACCTATTCCGGTGGTTGCTGGGAGAACTAAACTCGACGTTGAAGAAGAGTATGTATACCTGGGACAAATAGTCCGACTAGGTAAGTCCAACTTCGACCGAGAGGTCAATGAACGGATTCAACTCGGCTGGGCAGCGTTCGGAAAACTACGACACATCTTCTGTTCAGACATACCTCAAAACCTTAAAACGAAATTGTACAACCAGTGCGTGTTGCCAGTGATGACTTACGGATCTGAGACGTGGTCCTTCACTGCTGGCTGGTTCAAGCTCAAGGTCGCTCAGCGAGCTATGGAGAGGGCTATGCTCGGGGTTTCTCTGCGTGATAAACTAAGAAATGAGTATATACGCAGTAGAACCAGAGTAACCGACATAGCCCAACTGATAAGCAAGCTGAAGTGGCATTGGATGGCCATGTAGCTCGAAGAACCGACAACTGATAGGGAAGAAAGGTTCTTGAGTGGCAGCCTCGTACCGGTAGGTGAAGTGTAGGGCGACCCCCTACGAGTGGTAGTTCGGATCTATTCTATATAAATTGCTTTACTTCGGAACTTTGATAGCACAATTTAAGCTTTGATGTGATTTGCTTGTGGCGTGACGACAGCGCCGCCAAATCACCTCCCTGCTCAGACTGGAGGTCGATAGTGCAGTCCGATTGCCAGTGTGGATATAATGCATGCCGTACTACGCACTAGCAAGTAATGCCGGTGGGAACGATGGGCCGCAGCAAATGCAAGTAATCTGCTTTATAAATCTGCAGTGAGTCGAGATCGAATTCCTTCATAGGAACGATTTTTTCCTTATGATAATATTCTGTTAGTTATTATAATTGAAACTAATATACGAGTAAAACAATGAAATAAAATGTCAAATATTAAAACTAATCAAATTACGATCCCACCAAAGTTACACAATCGCATTATTAGTTGTGTAGGTGTTGTGAAGAATCTATTCAAGCGAAAGTATAATATAATTGTATATTTGATTAGAGTTTCTCATTTTGATGTTAAGAGACAAGGCAGCTAGAAAGTTTGATTAAGGACTTTACAAATTATTTTAGTAGTATTATTCAATAGTAGAATTATTTAATAGTAGCGTCTCTCTCCGAATCAAAACAACGCAGTATGGAACGTACAGAGTAGGAATTAGTTATCTAACACAAGCTACCGAACAAACAAAAAAGTGGATACACTTTCAGCTAAACATTTAATTGTTTTAACTATGTTTTTGAAGGTCACTTAAGGCCGTAGAGTTTTTTTTCTTCATAGGGAATTGCCTGCACAGATCCGCCTCGCGGGTGCAAGGTCGGGTTATCTCGCACTATTTTAAACCCTATGGTGTTCCACCTTCACTGTATATAGGCATGGCTATAGACATGCTTTCACACACATCCGCGGTCCTCTTGGCGCCGGCCGCTATTTAGCAGCCTTAGAAGAGGACAACTCCAACCCCTATTCTTACTTAGGCAAAGAGCGCCGGAAAACAAGGCTCGCTTTCCCTCACGACTGCTGGCCATATCACCAATCCTATTCCTTGAATCCCCATCATCAACGCATCACGCGTTTAGCCCAGGTAAGTTCTTACACTTGCGCTACTCCACCTCGGCTTTGACAGGTAGAGGATAAGAACACCCTTGTCTAAGATAACTTAGTCACTATACTAGACACACACACACTAGACTATAAAGTCACTGAACCTCCCCGCCTTGTTAGGGCAGGGAACCGTTAGGAGTGGAAGGAGAGTAAAATGCTACTCTAAACTTTAGTAAAATGCACGAAATGATGCGAACGCATCGGTGACGGATCAGCGTTCGCCAGAGGTGTGCCTTGTTGTTGAACTAGTTTTAGCGTATGCGCTATGTTTGCTCAGGCATTCGTTAGAGGAAGATGCCAGATGAACAGAAAAGCGCACTGATGTAGACATAGCTATATATTAAAGTAGGGACTAATACAGCATTGTGTATTGCCACAATCGCCTTTTTTAACATAATCTACTTTCCCATACTTACTACTTAAATAAAAAAAATTAATAAGTTTTCTATCTGATTTTAAGTCAGAGAATAACGCCTTTTATCAACAATAGCTATGCATTTAATAAAAGTAAGGGAATATATTACAAGTTTATAATTATTTTATTATTATGGTATCGGACGCTAAATAATGGTTCATATTGACGTCTCCCAATACTGATTCCAGCAGATTCTATCTTACATGACCTATTAGAAATTCACTTTTGCTTATCTTAATTTGTCTGAAATTAAGAATACGTGTTTTCAAAGTAGGGAATTAAGGAAATATTAATTTTTTACTTTGTGTATTTTACGAGTATTTTACTTGTGCATGGGTTGAAAAGTTCAACTATCTTTGGGAATGTAAGGGACGTATGTGTCATAACTCTTGATACAACTCTCTGTCCTCTCTCCAACCATAGTAACACATCGCTCTCAACACTACAACAGGCTCTTTTGCAGTATGTAATAATAGGGTGCACCAGAGCAAAATATTGGTTTTTAATGTCGTATAGGCGATAGAATTACAATCGTTTAAAATGAACAGCTACTGCACTTGAATGTAAGTAGTATATGCTAACAACAAGGCCACACTTTACCGCGATATAGAGGGAGGAGATAAGTCAATTTGATAGCTATAACAATATAAATAGCTGAAGCTGATGAAGACATTGTAGCAGGACACTCTTGTTTGATCTGTTTAGATTTCTTCCTATTTTTCCATAAAAATGACGACTTGAGACAGGTGTATCCTATGCAACAAAGCCTTCCATAATAGTGCACCTATGCTTCATAACTTTGTTGAGTCGTTAGTACTGCGCCTGTTCCCGCTATTTCTGATTTTGAGAGTGAAGGAAAAAGAATGCACATGTACTTGTGTACTACAATCGCATCGTGCGCAAATGCCTAGTGGCCGTTGAAACTGACTGCAATTCGGTGTTTCGGGAGGATGTCTCAATCATGTTTTTAACTGGAAATAGAAGCATATTACTTTCTTTGTGATTGTGATTTCATCCCACACTAACAGCTTACATTGACATAGCATCATATTTTGGGGCACAAAGTTTCATCATTCAATCGTTCAGATTTCTTCATAACCATCATGCAGAGAAGCTCCATTCATTCATGTTGTTCATATGAGCTTACTCGTATGAACAATAGTGAAGGAACACATCTCAAATTCATACGTGATTACTGGTAACATGCCCTGTTTGTACACACACGATGTTCTTAATATGTCTTTATTTTATTACTATGTGATCGTGGTATCATAAAAACAGCGCCGCTGAGGTACGTGCTGAGTGCCAATATTTATTAACTTTCTTGAAGCTTGGCGTGCTCAGCAGAGCTAGATAGTAATTCATGCCGGCACATCGCTTGCAACTTTACAAAGCGCAAGTTCAGCCTCACACGGAACACTGTCCTCACAGGGGTGCCCCGGCCTTCTAAGTGGAAGAAGTGCCAGCTCCATCCACTTAGAAGGCCGGGGCACCCCATCCAGACCGCGTCCAGCGCAGAGTGGTTCGAATCGTCGACGACCGAGTTCTTTCTAATCGGCGAGATACACTGGCGCTGGGTAGGGATGTTGGATCCCTTTGAATTTTCTATCGAATCTACCACGTGGAGTGCTCTTTATACTGATTGTACGAGTAGGGGAGTTTTACCGCTTATTAGTAATCTACCTTCACTCTTAAAAATAGCTTAGAACCATTCCGGTGGTCCCATAAGTACGCCATATAAATTTTATCAAAATGGGCTAAGCGGTTTAGAAGGAAAATAATTACGAACACACGCACACTTGAATTTTATATAAAGATAAAAATTATCCTATTCTATTCTACTCTATTCTATTTATAAACAAATTAATGGTTATACAGTTAAAACAAGCATTACGTTAAACAAACTCATACCAACAAATTCGTAGAATAATGAATTTGTAAAATTTGTAAAAGCTTCACATTTGCTCAAATAAATAATAATGAGCACCAATTCTAACATACTAATAATATTATGAAGTGTTTTAATGATTGAACAATATGTTTGCTGTACTTTCGTATTCAATTCCATGTGTATTGTCATAGCTCAACTTAAATACAGGGTAATTTTTAATTCACTGAAGACCTTTTGGGAATATATTATTTACATCATAACAACAACATCTGTAAGAAGAATAATTATATTTCTTCAATTTTTATTTTCATACAATAATAACAATAGTTTAATTGGACATTCTAAATGGTAATAGTCCTAGTTACCAAAAGAAAGCGCGTGGCGGGGTAGGGGTGGAGGGGTATAGGAGGCGGCGCTTACTCATTTGAACTTGACCTAATTACCTGTGTCGTCAGTCACCGTCGGCAAAGAAAATATACACTACGCGAAAAGAAACGACACTTAAGCATGTGTGCACGTAAAATCGCTTGCGGCTATGTGTGGGTGTCTGGATGTGTGCGAAGGTCTTGAGAGGCGCGCGGGGCGTAGAACGGTCCGTCGCCGACTGCCCTGGCCGAGGGCTGGTACGTAGTAGTTCGCGTCTCGTCTCTCTAATCTCACGCACCGCACACAAGCACAGACTGACTGCGATTTATACACATACACATTTGTATATAATTATTCTATTTTTATTTAGTTACAATATTTGTTTATATATATGACAGATACATGTTATATGTAATAGTTTTATAGTGTATATTTGTACTTTTATATATTTATATTTATAAAAATATATATTTATATGTATATATACATATATACTAATATGTATGTATGTATTTATCTTATCTATGCACTTATATATAATTCATTATCCCTATGTTATTGTTTTCATAAAAATAATGTTATTTATGTCGCCAAACCACACTTTTTTATTGTTTTCTTGCAATCCTGCCCAAGGTTGTCGGGAAGAGATCGCTCTTAGCGATTAGACCAGCTTATGTTAGTTATTGACTAACAATAAAGTTTTATCTATCTATCCATCTATCTATGCTTCCCTATGGATTTTTTTAAAAAGTTATACACACGGCTACGAATTTTTGAATAGAAATAATAATACAAATCATAGAAGTCATCAAAAAGGCCAAAAATATATAAGAGTAAGTAATTTTTAAATGGTTGTAGGTAATACTCATTAGTGCGTACCGAAATACTAAGTGTTGAATAATTATTTAAGATTACCATTAACTGTCGTGCATATTTTGTTTTGTCGGAAATTTTAATATTCCCCATCTGTGTGATCGTGTCTTTCACTACCTATATACATAAGGTTTACATTATATAACATATAACTACTATGTATCTTCTTTGGCACAAGTCTAAAATATTCCATTTCGGTTCGGTATCAACCCTAGCGTTACACGCTTCGGCTAAATGTCACCAGAGCTTGAACTCTCACGTGCAGAGAGTGTCACCGCTGTGCGTTTGGTGCGCCAGCAACGTTTCTCCTTCCGTTGTGAGATTAATATCGCGAACGTTACGTTGTACGTTAGTATCGGTTAGCCATCGGACTTAATTCTGCATACTCGTGCAAATTTTAGCAATTTGCAATGATAACGTTAGTGAAGCCTGCCGTAAATATTCAAGACGATTTCCCAACTCACGTGCACCCAGCTACGCTACGATGCTGGGAACTGCACAGCGATTGCGAGATTACGGGCTATTCCAGCCTGTATCAATCGATCGTGGTCGTCCACCGCGGCGCACAGTACGTGAGGAGGAAGACATACTGCAGTTTTTTGAACAAAATCCAGCAGCGAGCACTTATGAGGCAGCCCGACAGTTCAATGTGTCACAGTACTACGCATGGAGTGTCCCATACAATGAAGGGAAGCACCCATTCCACCTGCATGGTGTTCATTGACTCAGCGAAGCTGACAAACCAGCGCGAGTTACATTTTGTAACTGGTTACTAGCTGCTGAACGAGCTAACATTTTATGGACTGATGAAGCAACATTTGGCAGAATAGGACTATTTATTTCTCTCTCTAATAGTTTTCTCACCGACACGTTGCCAAACTTGTAAGAGGACATACCACTTGCATCTCTACGCAATATGTATTACCAGCATGACGGAGCGCCGGCGCACTATGCTCGCCAAGTTAAGGATTATTTAAACAGAGAATACCCTGGTCGCTGGATCGGTCGTGACGAGCCTTGTACATGGCCTCCCAGATCGCCAGATATCACACCAATCGATTATCTGTGGGGGCATGTAAAGACATTAGTGTATACTGGTCGCGCATTTGAAACCCGCGACATGTTGAAAGGAAAATAATTTGGGCATTCGATCAAATCAAAATGAATCATCAAGTATTATCTCGTGTTGGTGAACAGTTAATTTTTAGGTGTCACCTATGCATATAATGTGGAGATGATTATTTTGAACGCTATGTGCGCGATACTCACCGCCATCCGCGTACAAGTACCTAGGTAAGTCTAATTTTTAAATTTTTATTTTAATATTTTATTGAACCATTATACCTTAATATCTTTATTCAATTACTGTTAATTTGTATTTAATCATTATAAATATTTATACTTATTTAATCCTGCATCTTTTGCATTTTTAAATACAACTTACATTAAATTAAAAAAATAGTTAATAATACTCATTTAATTTATACGTGCTGCAAACATAGATCACTAACATTTAACAGTGGTAGAGTCACGCAGCAGCTTTTGCTGTCGCACGGATGGGCCGGCTCGAACCAGGGTGGTACCACGACCTCACGGAAAACCAGCGTGAAGTAGCGGTTTACCTCTGCGTTTCGCTTGGTGAGTGCAGGTGGCCGGAGGCCCTTTTTACTGGAAATGAGGCATTCCATCTTAGTCCTCACGGGTGACAACGCATCTACATTTTGATTTGTAATAGATGTAGATGTCTATGGGCCGCAACAACCATTTACCATCAGGTGGACTGTGTGCTCGTATGTCACCCTTATCCTATAAAAAAAAAAAAAAAAAACCAAATCGATGGCTGCAAACCGAAAAGAGCAGGCGGCGCCTTTTGTGACGATGACACCTGTGTCGACGTCATAATATACCTTTGGCTTGGCCTTGGGCCGCCGCATGTACGACGTTGAGGCGTTGCTACCAGCTGGATGCGACGTTGCCTCTTGGATGCAGGCAGCGTTGCTAGCAAACAGTATTCGTTATACATTTTACTTATTTTAAGCAGTATACTTAAATTTCTATTAAAGAATGTCTATTAATTCGTAAAGAAATTAATAAAAGAATCAAATAGTTTCTCAAATGGTTTTACGCAAAATAAGGAAGTATATGAAAAGTTAATGTAAAGTCATATAAAGTGGCACCCTGGTGCAAAAGGCATAGTGGTGAACGGTTTAGTAGGCACTCACAACGCAATCAGCTGAGCGCGGGCGTCGACCGGTGCGGCGGTCATACTTACCTATTATAAATATTAATATTTGTGATTTTTTTGAATGTCATTTGCTTATTTAATTATGTTTAATGATTTCAACACAGTGTGTGATACTGATATCAAGTGTAAAATAAAAAAGTCATTATCTTTGACGATTTATTCTGACATTGTTTAGGTACTACAAAATACAGACTTAATAGGAGTCAGACATGACAACAAAAACTTAAAAATAGTTTTTTCGTAAATATATTATATTCTGTAAAGAGTGATCTCACTAAAATTGTTTGTAATGATGTAACCAATATACTCGTATTCCCAAAAGGTCTTTAATAAATTAAAAACGACCCTGCATAACTTCCGTTCAGTTTATTCTATTCTACTTAAGTTGAACTATCTGCACTTTAATATGTTGATTTAACTTTGCAGCCTATAGTGATCATCAATTATTTTATTTATTTAAACTTTAAAATAGTACATATGGCAGTCAACAAAAAATCTGAATGATCTATCTGAAAGATGTTACTGCCCTTGACAGGTACTCTTACACCGCCTTTATAGTTCATTGCATCGATAGAAAAAAAAACAATTTACAAATGGCTCGTCAAATAAACTTTTACAGACTTCTTTTTTCCTGATTCTTTTTGCGGCTCATTTAATCATTCCAAACACGTTACTCCTCGAGATATTATTCACAGTCGTAATAAAACATAAGGAATTTCAGCGACAATCCAATATTTGATAAATGAGATTGGATTTCTATAATATGTGATTGCATATGAAATCAATATACGTTTATTGAATGAACAATCGGGAACATTTACAAAAGTTTTCTAAAGATATTACTTATATTCCTATAGATATATTTGCGTCTAAACGGGCAGAGTAAATAAAATGTACCTATTTAATATTAATAATAAAAATTGATGTATAACCTCATTCAAGGTATGTAATAACATAACACAAACACTCACGCCTGTCACCCAGAGGGGTAGGCAGAGACTCCGGACTTCCATTTGGCGCGAACCTGACACACCTTCGCCTCTTTTACATCCATATATCTACGCATACACGCTCGTCGGTTAAGGGTACTCCTAATCTGGACCATTTTTAATGTATCGCCGATTTGGTCGATAAACCTTCGTCTAGGGCGTCCCTTCCCCCCCAAAGGGGTTCCCGCCTTGTCGTGGCGGGGGGGCTTAGTAGCCGTGGCTTGGTCACCCAGGGTGAACAAAGAGCGACCCCTTGGCTGGCCCGTGGTGTAGGGCCGGCCCGAGGTGTCCACTTCGGATGTGTGTTAGTGGACTGCGGTGAGAGGGGTGTCTGCTCCCCCTACCGCTGCAGCCGAGGTGGAGTCGCGGAGGAAGAGGAGTGTTGGTATGGCGATGCGCCACTCGCCCTATCCTTCGCGACTCAGACGGGGCCGCACCGTTAATTGATGCGGTGGTGGTGGGGCTGCGGGGGGAGAGGAGTGCCGGTATTGCGAGGGCTGCTCTCCCTACCCTCCGCAGCCGAATCTTGGTTGGCGGTGGAGCCATAGACCAGATCCGCCGCTGGGGTTAGGAAGGCTGGTGCTTCTGAGTGCTAGTTTTTCCTGGCCCCATGGCCTTCGCGCATCGGATACGGGGTGTCCGTTGCGCATGTGAAATTCAAGGCCGAGGAGGAGGGCGCGCCATGTGTTCTGGTGCGCCTTACCTGAGGAGGAGATGGGGAGGAGTAGTTCTCTCCCGAGGGGCGGGCGCCATGCGGCGGCCAGCGCAGGTGGGGCTGCGGATGTGTGCGAAAGCGTTCCCGTGGCCCTGCCAATATGCGACGAAGGTGGAACACCATGTCAACATTTCGGTCAGTGCAAGTCCGATATAACCCGTCCTTGCCCCCGCGAGGCGGGTATGCGTAGGCATTTCCATGTATTAAAAAAAAGGGCGTCCCTTCCCAACCCTGCCGTTCACTTCTGCAATATAAATTTGCTTTGTCACTCTTTCCTCGTTCATTCTTTCTACATGACCAAACCACCGAAGCATCCCTTTCTTAATCCTTGTCACAACGTCATCTTGCAAACCACACTTTTCTCTTATCACACTATTTCTCACCTTGTCATTTAGATTCAGCCCTAGCATACTCCTTAAAGAACGCATTTCTACAGCATTTATTCTACTCTCATGCTTCTTCTGCCAGACCCAACTTTCACTACCATACATTAAAGTAGGGACTAACACAGCATTATGAATTGCCATACGTGCCTTAGTTGACACATTCTGACTCCTTATAATAGCGTGTAGAGCCCCATTCACTCTATTTCCTGCGTTCACTCGTCGTTCTATATCCTTATCATATCTAGCATCCCTGCTAAATAAACATCCCAAATATACAAACTCATCCACTTGCTCAATCAACTCCCCTTCTATTTTTATTTCACATAAAGTTTTACTTTCTTCTCTTTCAAAAACCATCACTTTCGTCTTACTTGCGTTCACTTTCATACCCCTTTCTTTCAATGACCAATTCATTAAAGTAACCATCATTTGCAACTCGGCCGCCGACGATGCAAATATGACTTGATCATCGGCGTACAAAAGGCATTTGACGGTTGACTCACCCATTCTCAACCCACATTCTTCAACTTTCAAAGTTTGCAAACAACTGTCCATAAATAGGTAAAACAGCCACGGGGAACCCACACATCCCTGTCTGACACCTTTATGAATGCCAAACCAGTCCGAGTAGACCCCGATCCTGACACAGGCACTAGAGTCTATAATGAGACCTTAATGCCTGTATCAAGCCAGCGTTCAACCCAAATGAGTTCAGTGTTTGCCATAACACATTCCTGTCCACTCTGTCATAAGCCTTTTCCAAGTCCATGAACGCAAAAAAAACTTTCTGGTTTTTGGCCAAAAACTTCTCCGCTATTACGCGCATGGAAAAGACTTGATCCGTACACCCCATCCCCTTTCTAAATCTAGCTTGCGCATCCCAAATTTTTCCATCAGTTTCTTCCATAACTCTTTCAATTAACACCTTAGCATACTGTTTACCCACAATGCTAAGCAAGCTGATACCAAGGTAGTTTTTACAGTCCTGCTGCGACCCCTTTCCCTTATATATTGGGACTATAACGGCTTTGCACCAGTCTTCCGGTACCCGTTTCAGTTCCCAACATAAATTAAACAAGGTGTGCAGCAGGCCTGCAACCACACCCTCACCAGCCCTTAGCATTTCGAGTGATACTCTATCATATCCGGCTGCCTTACCTGCTTTCATGCTTTTCACTGCTTTCATTATTTCATCTACAGTTATCTCCCTACCTCTCTCCACTTCTTCCGGAATTTCTATTTCACTTATTTCAGTTCAGTGACTCTTCACTCTTAAACACGCTTTCAAAGTATTCCTTCCATCTCTTTAAATTCGAAACTTCATCATTCAACATGCAGCCATTCTCGTCTCGTATAGCATTCATTCTAGGCTGTTTTGAATTTCCCCTGGCAGTTCTAATGAGCTTCCAGAACATTTTAATATTTTCCTGGAAGTTATTAGATATCCTTCAATCATTTTTATCTATCCTTTCTTGCTTTTTCCTTTCAACAACTTCTTTTACTCTCTTATTTATACGTCTAAAGTCTGCCTTTTTTCTTTCAATCTCATCATTCATACCGCCAGAATTACCAGCTTTAGTTGCTATTAAATCTAGCCATGCTCTCTTCTTTGCTTCAACTTCCATCCGTACCTCATCATCCCACCACAACCTATTACTTTTCCTTTCATTCGTTCTCTTACTTACACCACATACTTCGTTGGTTGCATCCACCAAAACTTTCTTAGTATTATTCCATACATTCTTCAATTCTAAATCATTCATACATAATTCATTCAACCCACTTATATTTTCCCTCAATCTGCATTTATACTTCTCTTTCACACCTTCATCTTGTAACCTCTCTATTCTTATACGCTGTAACGCAGTGGTAGACACAGATGTCCGATGCCGCCAACGTTTTAATAGACCATTAATTCGGCATAAGACCAAGTAATGATCCGTCCCTACGTTGGACCCCCGGTAAACTCTTGTATCTACCAATGCGCTCCTCATTCTTTCATCCACAATTATAAAATCTATCATGCATCTATCATCCCATCTTTCTCATGTATACATGTGAATCCTCTTATGGCGAAAGAAAGTGTTCGCCACAAAAAGATTCTTTTCCACACATACGGTGAGGAGGTCTTCACCATTCTCATTTATTCTTTCATCGCCAAACGTTCCTAATATCCTTTCATAACCAGACCTCTTCACCCCAACCCTTCCATTAAAATCTCCTAACATAATAATATTTTCATTTTCCTTACATTTCATCAACACCAGCCTTACCATGTCCCAAAATTGCTCTCGGATATAAGTGGGCTTAGATATATCTGGGGCGTACACCCCTAGCACAAACAACTTCTTTAAGCCCACTTTCATTCGTATCCACAGCAGCCTTGGGCTAACACATTCATACTCATTCACACATGGACCCATTCTTTCTGAAAGGATGACACCGACTCCCTGGCATGCCCGCTCGGTCTCGTCTACTCTAGACCAGTAAGCGGTATACATGCCATGTGCAGTGACATCTCTTCCCTTTCGTTTCGTCTCGTTCACACATAACACATCTATTCCTCTATCATTCATCATTTCGCATACTTCATCCATCTTATCATTCATTGCTCCATATACATTCAGCGTAGCCAGACGGGCCTCCGCAATCCACTTCCCCCCCCCCCCCGGGAGACAGGACGTGATGGGTGGCGAACCTCATCGCCGGTTTTTCTGCCGGAGATTCATCGCACCCCTGCCTCATTAAAGGGGCGCCAGGAACTCGGGGCCATTTCTTTTTCTTCTTGGCTCATGGTGCGAACTAAGGGGTGGTAGATTTTACGCCGCTACCATACGGCGAGAAGCCGAGTCTGTCGTTTCGGCTTTGTCACTCGTTTAGCACCACCCGGGGGACACGTGTAGGGTGGGCCTAGTATTAGGAGGTCGAAGCCTACGGACGCGAGCGACTCATCCCCATTCCATTCAACTTTGATAAATGAATTTTATACATTTTACTTATTTTACATTTTATATGCTACAAGTAAAGCCCGAATAACAAGTAAAGCTACATTTACCCGGCCTTTGAAACTAGGTTCACTACTTTTTCAGGCTGTGGCCTTAATATGTATATTTTATACAATTTACGAGAAATTCAGTAGCGCAGATATCTCAACTTAAACTAATTACCATTGAATTTGGAAATAGTTCTCGTGGTAGTTTCTCAGTAATTTATACTAGAGAGAGCAGAGTAAATTTTTAACAGTAATGATAATAATTTTAACTATCCAGATTGCAAAAGCCAATATTACATTTAATTATATATTTTCACAAAAGACAATCTTAAAAATTGTTACAAGGTTCCTGTACTACAATCGCCAGTGCGCAATGAAAACGACCAAAGTCGGGTAGTGGACTTTTACGAGCTGATAAATAAGGAAAAGTAAGTGAACAAAAACGAGTTTATTGCGTTTCCTTCTTGCTTTTGCAATAAAAACTTGTTAGTAAAATAAAAGTATTGGAAAAGTTAGGAAGTTCTGTGTAGAAATATTTTTGAAATTCCCTCAATATTGGAATTTTAGCCGAGGCAGGCATATAAATTCAACTTTTTACTTAAGTACTCCAATTAAACATATCATAGCAATATTTAAAGGGCACTATTTATTGATGGATTGACTTTATTTGGCCAAGGACTGATGTAAAATAAACTACATTTTTATATCAAATAAAAATAATAAATGGGCTAATAGCCTACTTAATTGTACGTGACTATAGCGGTCTAAGTATACCTGCAACGAAAATGGCTCGAGATGCATTGTCACTTTTGAGGATTAGGATGGATGTATGAATGCCCCATAGTAATTATACTGACTCTCTATACCTTTGAGATCGGAACGCAGCTGTTTCTCCAAAGAGAAACCGCCAAGGGGTGAAGGGCAGCGAGGGATGAGGGATGCGTGCGAAAACGTGTTTAGTCAGTGCGAGTGCGACATAACCCGTTGCCCTTGCGAAGCTGGATACTTAGGCATTATCGAATGAAAAAAGGAGTATTTCTTTCTTTATTGTCTTTCGGAAATGAAAAAAGGAGCAGTTAATAACTAAGTAAATAAATAAGGTTAAAACTTCTGTTAAATGGCAGTTTGGAACCATGACTATTAGTTTCGTAGTCCGTTATCTTATTTAGACTACTGTCGCTTTAACTTTTTTGATTTATTTATTTTCCTACTTATTGTAATCCAGTGCTTGACTAAAATCCTACCTAGTGGCAAGTTGTAACGATACTTTAGCTTAGAATATCTATTTTTTTTTTTATAGGATAAGGGTGACAAATTAGCACACAGTCCACCTGATGGTAAGTGGTTGCTGTGGCCCATATACATCTACATCTATCCTCTGTTACAAATCAAAATGTAGATGCGTTGTCACCCGTGAGGACTAAGATGGAATGCTTCATTTCCAGTAAAAAGGGCCTCCGGCCACCTGCACTCACCAAGCGAAACGCAGAGGTAAAGCTCTACTTCACGCTGGTTTTCTGTGAGGTCGTGGTACTACCCCGGTTCGAGCCGGCCCATCCGTGCGACAGCAAAAGCTGCCGCGTGGCTCTACCACTGTAAAAAGCGTTAATATTTAAGCGTAATTTAAGCGTATTCTAGCGTAAATTATTATATAATAGTTTGTTTATTTAAACAGATCATAAAATTGTTGTATACCTATATACTACTGTATTATTTCAGGGTTAATAAATAACTCGGTCATGTACGTTGAAGTTAACGTACATGTCATTTCAAACACAATTGACTTTGATAAGGGTTGAAAAGGTGTAATTAAATATGATGCGAATAATCCTTCAGAGAAATTTCCCGTTTATCTGTGATTCCATAAACTCAATCAATTCCTCGCTTTAAAGTTGGTATCAGGAAATTATTAAATAATTAATCTGGTTATAATGAAATATATCAATCCGCCAGCGAGACTCTTGTCCAATATTGTAACATATGGGATGGATAAACCAGCATCTATCGGAGGCTATTAAATTATTCTAGCCTTTCCCGTAGTCATCTTTCACGATATATTATACGATATGAAAAGAGGCAAGGGATTAACTTACGCCACTACCACATGGCCCATCTTCAAATTATTAAATACTCTATTATATATATTTTAATTTATAAACATTTCATTACTCTCCTTATTAAAAAGTTCTTTTGTATAATGTATCAATCGCGTCGAAACTTTTTTTATTTTATTATAAAAACTACCTCAACTGAACTGATTTTTTATGTTTAATTACAAAAAATCTAGTTTTTACTACGGTTGTAAAGACAAATATAAATCGTCCTGTTCCCGATTATAAAAAAAAACAACACTTTCTGAACTAAACTGAAATCCTATTTCAATTGATATTGCGTATGACCGAAGTTTTCAAACCATTCCGTAATTGTTCATAATAATATAATTAATGCTTTACATCCGATTCCAGCATCAATTGGGAAAAAATAGACGCGTACAAAATCCTGTTTGCAAAGTTTCAAGAGGAAAAACAAATGCGCTTTTATTCTAACTCGTCTCGTTTCTGAGAAGAAAAAAATTATGAAGGATCTGTAAACGTTTTGATGCATGACTTGCTGTTTTCGTGCAATTTTATCATGCTCAATTTGTGGGGCTGTCAGAATCTAAAATCGTGGTATATTATACGTATTGTTTAAGAGTTCATTGTGAGCGGCTGTAATGTTGCTTATAATGAAAATACAAGCATATTCAGAAAGTTTGTGATATTATATGCGGTGTAGTTAATTTAAGTGGTTTAAGTCACAATCCGCCACATATTTTTGTATCACGTCGGGTTTACTACCAATTTTAGGCGTGTTAAGGAAAAAGGGAGGTCTTGCCGAGCAAGGTGATCGGCCCGGGGAGCGATTAACGCTCCTAGTGGTAGTTCGGAGATTATATATATATACTGCTTTACTTCGGAACTTTGATAGCACAATTTAGGCTTCGATGTGATTTGCTTGTGACGGAAGTGCACTACATCACCCCACTGCTCAGAATGAAGTTCGATGGTACAGTCCGATTGTCAGTGCGAATGTATTTAATGCATGCCGTACTATGCACTAGCAAGTAATGCCGGTGGAAACGATGAGCCGCAGCAAATGCAAGAATTCTGCCTTATAAATCAGCGGTGAGTCGAGATAAAGACAAGTTAACGGACTTGCAGGAACTACAGACTGCAGAAGACGATCCTTGGAAGTAAATGGTAGGAGTCCTGGAGAATAATGACGAAGGCTTGAAGTTGTAGTTTTCCGAAGGTTCTTGGTTGCGTGTTCACATCATGCCTGGGTCACAAATTTTAGCCGTGTTAAGGAAAAAGGGAGAACTTTTGCTGGGAAACGTGATCAGCCCGGGGAGCGGTCAACGCTCCAAATAGTAGTTCGGAGCTATTCTATATAATAATATACTTTACCCTGGAACTTTGATAGCGCGATTAAGGCTTCAACGTGATTTGCTTGTGGCATAACGATAGCGCCGCCACAAGGGTATAATTTACCACTTGTAAATTGGCGCTTAAAATGCAATTAACGATTTAATTTGTTCGCAGATAAAACACGGTTTAGATTGCTCGTGTACTGGCAAATCTACGACTGTAAAACTGTTGTAAAACACACACATGAACTAAAATAATAAATATTATTAAAATCAAAAAAAGTACTCAGTATACAGGCGAGGATTATTTTTTCGTTTCATTTGAAGAAACAGGTAATACCAACTTTAGCTCCCGTCGGAATCCCTCGAGGGCTAAACATACAACCCATTATTCTAATCTGTTTCGTCTCCGACAAAAAAGTGAAGTACATTGATACGTGAGCTCTCTACAACCAGTGGCGTAGCGTGCCTTTGATGGGCCCTGTATCAAAATTTGTTGGGGGGCCCCCATGAAGAGAATTTCATAGAAGGAACAAAACAAGCGTTTTTACTTTTTTTGTTTTTGCTTTGGTAGAGACACGTGGCAGCTTTTGCTGTCGCACGGATGGGCCGGCTCAAACCGGGGTGGTACCACGACCTCACAGAATACCAGCGTGAAGTAGAGGTTTACCTCTGCGTTGCGCTTGGTGAGTGCAGGTGGCCAGAGGCCCAATTCCCGCTCCCCCCCCCCCCATCAACATGGTAACGGAATTAAAGAAATGACAAACTACTCCACTCCTAAGCGTGGGTGCTCAGGCTGCCACGCGTATTCTGGGGGGGGGGGGGGGGGGGGTAAAATTCCGCTCGCGACTAAGACTGCTCGGGGCAAGCGGAGCAATAAGATCATGGCGATGCTATCCGTGAATTTTTGTTACTTCGACTACGCGGATCCCAGATGTGGAGGATCATATTATATCTTCGCTGTTGGAATTTCTGCTGACCTCTTATCCGAACGAATATCAGATCTCCGTCGATGCCCCTCTGGGCTTCTCGGACCATTGTCTGATCCCGAGTACGGTGCCACTCACGCTCCCATCGCAGTTACGATCTGCAGCTTGCCGCCGTGTTTGGCACTATAGGTCGACCGATTGGGACGCGATGCGGTCTTTATTTGCATCCTACCCTTGGGCGCGGGTTTGCTTCTCGCCGGAAGATCCCAGGGTTATTGCCGATTCTGTTGCTGATGTGGTACTTCAGGGTATGGAACTTTTTATTCCATCCACTGTGGTGCCCATCGAAGGCAGATTCCAGCCATGGTTTGGTCGCTCCTGTAAAATAGCATCACGCTATAAGCAGGAGTGCCTTCGGGCCTGGGCTGACGCATCAACGTCTCGGGATGTAAACACCAGCGCTCTTAAAAAGAAGTATAATTCCACCTCCAGGTCCTTTAAAAGCGTCATTGCCAAGGCAAGGTTCTGAGTACATCGGCAGAATTGGCGAGAAGCTAGTTCGCCTTCCTTCGGGAACCCGGGCATTCTGGTCTCTCGCCTAGGCTGTCCAAGGGAACTTCTGTCAGCCATTTCTTCCATCTCGGGAAAGAGAGGACGTCTCACTGGCCCATGCCACAAAGGAGAAAACCGATCTTTTAAGCTCTCTCTTTGCGTCCAACTCAACTCTAGGGGGGAACCTCAGCCGGATGTGCGATTTACACAGCGCTCGGTTCGTAAAGCACTCTTCTCCCTGGACGTCAGCAAGTCGAGTGGGCCTGATGGAGTCCCTCCCATTGCGCTGAAGACGTGTGCTCCGCAGTTGGCACCGGTTTTAACGCATCTATTTCGGTAGTCCTACTCCCAAGGCGTAGTCCCGAATTCATGGAAGACAGCTTTGGTCCACCCGATCCCTAAAAAAGGCGACCGCTCAGACCCGTCCAACTACAGGCCTATCGCTATAACTTCCTTCTTCTCCAAAATAATGGAATCCATTATAAACTGCCAGCTCACCTGATGTACCTTGAGTATCACCAGCTGATTTGTGACCGCCAGTACGGTTTTCGTCGGTGTCGATCAGCTGGTGATCTTCTGGTCTACCTGACTTATAGATGGGCGGAGGCAGTAGAATCCAAGGGGGAGGTATTGGCCTTTAGTTTAGACATAGCGAAGGGGATCGAGTCTAGCACAAAGTGCTTCTTTCGAAGCTTTCTTCCAATGGGCTTCCCGAGAAATTGTGCAAATGGATCACCCGTTTTCTTGCTGATCGGAGCATCAAGGTCGTAGTAGACGGTGCATGCTCTGATTTCAAGCCTATCAACGCTGGTGTTCCACAAGGCTGCGTGCTATCACCAACGCTGTTTCTCCTGCATATCAATGATATGTTGCAAACTAGTAACATTCATTGCTATGCAGACGACAACACTGGTGATGCCTTATATACCGGTCGTGCCAATATTTCTCGGGAAAACGTCGCCGAGTATCGGGACAAACTTGTCTGAAGACGAGTCTTTGCTGAACAAAGTCTCGGATTAGGGGCGACTAAATCCAGTCCAGTTAAATCCCCAGAAGATACAAGTTTGCGCGTTTACGGTTAGCGGTTCGAATCGTCGACGACCGAGTTCTTTCTGATCGGCTCGATACACTGACACTGCGTAGAGATGTTGCATCTCTTTGCGTATTTTATCGCATTTACCACGGGGAGTGCTCTGAGGAATTGTTCGGACTGATTCCAGCCGCTCAATTTCACCATCGCACATCACGACAAAACTTGCGATACTATCCATACCACCTGGATGATTGGCGGTCCACCACTGTGCGATTTAGAAGATGTTTTCTTCCTCGCACAACTTCCTTGTGGAATCGATTACTTCAAGAAAAGAGCCTACTTCTTTTTAAAAGGCCGGCAACGCATCTGCAATTCCCCTGGTTCCCCTGGGGTTGCGGTTGTTCATGGGCGGCGATAGTCACTTACCATCAGGTGAGCCGCATTCTCGTTTGCCCCCTCTCCTATAAAAAAATTAAAATTATTATATATTATTGATTATTAGTTACAATTATTACTTAAAATTAATACTCCTAGGAACTGAGCAAGCCAAACAATTAAAATCAAATATACACTTTTCTTGCCTTTTGTTCAGCGAACATAGCTGAAGACGATTCGGCGGCATTCATAACTGAAGACGATTTCAATTTTTCTAAATTCTTTGCTTCTACAGACGATATTGATGGCCTTTCCTGTCCCATAGAAGTCCTTGGAAGTTTTGTTTACACACGTTTGGGGCCCCTGTAGCCTGGGGGCCCCGTATCATTGATACGGCTGATACGGCGGTAGCTACGCCCCTGTCTACAACACTATGTATTTAACAGCTACGCTTTGTTAGGCTGTCAAATACTCGGATGTTTTAAATTACTAGAGAATTATTGTGTAAGAAAAGTGAGTAGCAGAGGCGGTAAGTGATGCCCTCGATGAAAATTTATTAACCAAATTAGCGATATAATAAAGATAGGCCAAAACTAAGAGTACCCTTTCATCTGTTACAGCCTATTAAAGTCGACTGCTGAATATAGCTCTCACTACTCTGTCTAATGATGAGGAAACTTGTCATAGTTACCAAGATTGGCAAGGCAGGTTGGCAATTGCAGTTTTTAAGTTTTAGTTGTTATTACGAAGACGCTGCTGCCCAATCACTAGCTTGCTTCATTCTGTCACATCTCATGACACCCACAGAACGATACAGACTAGTGCATATTCTTCCTTACTTTACTCGAACATACTTCTTTTCTATATTTTTTTAAAGAACTATGTAGCTCAACTGACATTTACTACCTCTCTACCGTGAGCTTCAGCGTGTCATTATTTTCATATAAATTTCTAAAACAAATATATCAACGAAATGCATACTTCTTTTTCCAGCCAGTTCATTTTAAAATAAAATGTACATAATGCGACACGCCTTGTAATAACTTCATGTATCCAAATCCAGATTTTAAACATGTCTTTTTAACAATTTTAACAAACGTATTCATGAAATACAGAATTAGAGTTAAAAAAAACTCTGTCAACATAAGAATATTGATGAAGCACTGTTACCCTTATAAATACAAATTGGAATTTGGTCGTTTAGTATTAACATTACGCAAACCTTCACAACCATTTGGTTCTCTGAGAACCAATTTGTCTTGGGTATAGTGTTAAAATTTTAACTGGGGCCAATATTTGTTTAAACATCCAAATAATTGATTTGAGTGCAGTATAATTGTGAAACTTGGGTAAGAATTACTCCGTGGGAACGATTTTTTTTCTTCATGATAATATTCTGTTAGTTATTATAATAGAAACTAATATATTTCAAAACAATGAAATAAAAGAAAGAAAAAGAAAAAGAATAAAATGTCAAACATTAAAACAAATCCAATTACGATCCCACCAAAGTTACACAATCGCAATATTAGTTGTGTAGGTGTTTATTTTAGTAGTATTATTCAATAGTAGAATTATTTAATAGTAGCGTGTCCGAATCAAAACAACGCAGTATAAAACGTAGAGAGTAGGAATTAGTTATCTAACACAAGCTACCGAACAAACAAAAAAGTAGATACATTTTCAGCTAAACATTTAATTGTTTTAACTGTGTTGTTGAAGGGCACTTAAGGCCGTAGAGTTTTTTTTTTCATAGAGAAATGCCTGTACAGATCCGCCTCGCGGGTGCAAGGTCAGGTTATCTCGCACTGTTTTAAATCCTGTTTTATATCCACCTTCACTGCATATAGGCATGGCTATAGACATGCTTTCACACACATCCGCGGTCCTCTTGGCGCCGGCCGCTATTTAGCAGCCTCAGAAGAGGATAACTCCAACCCCTATTCTTACTTAGGCAAAGAGCGCCGGAACACAAGGCTCGCTTTCCCTCACGACTGCTGGCGTCTTGCGCGTCTTTGCATCACCAATCCTCTTCCTTGAATCCCCATCATCACCGCATCACGCGTGTAGCCCAGGTAAGTTCTTGCACTTGCGCGACTCCAGCTCGGCTTTGACAGGTAGAGGATAAGAACACCCGTGACTAAGTTATAGTCACTGAACGTCCCCGCCATGTTAGGGCAGGAAGCCGTTAGGAGTGGAAGGAGAGTAAAATGCTACTCTGAACTTTAGTAAAACGCACGAAATGATGCGAACCCATCGGTTACGGATCAGCGTTCACTAGAGGCATGCCCTGTTGTCGAACTAGTTTTAGCGCATGCGCTATGGTTGCTCAGGCATGCGTTAGAGGTAGATGCAAGATGATCAGAAAAGCGCACTGATGTAGACATAGCTATATATTGAAGTAGGGACTAATACAGCATTGTGTATTGCCACAAATGCCTTTTTTAACATAATCTACTTTCCCATACTTACTACTTAAATAAAAAAAATTAACAAGTTTTCTATCTGATTTTAAGTCAGAGTATAATGCCTTTTATCAACAATAGCTATGCATTTAATAAAAGTAAGAGAATATATTACAAGTTTATAATTATTTTATTATTATAGTATCGGACGCTAAATAATGGTTTATATTGACGTCGCACAATACTGATTCCAGCAGATTCTATCTTACATGACCTATTAGAAATTCACTTTTGCTTATCTTAATTTGTGCGAAATTAAGAAAAAGTGTTATCAAAGTAGAGAATTAAGGAAATATAATTTTTTTACTTTGGGTATTTTACGAGTATTTTACTTGTGCATGGGTTGAAACTCTAACAGGTTACATTGACATAGCATCATGTTTTGGGGCACAAATTTTACTGAAATTAGGCGGCTCTTTATTCCCTTTTAAGGCCTTGTGCACATGATGTGTCTTGCTGTACGTCACGCCAAGATCATGCACGATGCACGATAAAAAACGACAACGAGTAGTCTTGAGGTACCTACAAACATTAATAACACTTATTGACTCAAAGTCAGTTTTCAGCGAGCATTTTGTGTGACCATGGCGGGATGTACAGCCAGATGTACCGTGTGTAGGGCGCTTCACATGCAAAACCTTTATTCTCATAGTACTAGTTATTCTCTTAAATATTTCATTTCTAAAGCATGCACGTTTTTTCAAGATGTTTCCCTGTCGATTAAGTGCTTGATGAACACTTAATTAAAGTTACAATAAAGAATTTCATTATTAGTAGGTTTCAGCCCCTGAGCCCACCATGTGTGTAAGGACGACACAAATAATACAATAATTGAATTAGCATCAGGGATCAGAGCAATTTAAATTCCCTTCGTTTAACAATCGGTTTAAGATACATACATATTTGAAATGCTTTGCGTATAAAAGCATCATACCTTAAGTTCACTGAACCGAACTAAAACGTTGATAAAACCATTTCGCAACAGTGAAGCTGCGTCTTCAATATTCATTTCTCATTCGGGTTAGCTGTTAAGTGAACCGCAACAATTAACACAAATGCGCTGTGGTTTAAGTTCATGAAAACTACATTCTCGAAATTTATTGAAACCCTTACACTCTAGAGCGTTTTCGAACTGATGTGTGTGAATTTTAACACTATCTTAGAATATATACTTTAATAATAATTTGAATAATGTATTAAGCTACTCGCCGGTCAAATTCGACAAAAAGTTTACATTGATAGTCATTGCAAAATATTAACAGTCGTAGCGAGCTCACGTTTTGTCGTACTGTAGATGTGTGTTGCTCAGTTCTGTTCAATTCGTATTGTTCAGTAAACATTGATGACCGAATTTTATTCCATTAATTTAGATAAATGTAAAATGTCACAGTTAATCGATACGTAATATCGATATTAGCAGAAGCACTTAGCCTTGAGGGCACAGTGTTGTCCCAGAATGCCTCGCGCGGTCCTGCGATGGCTATCACATACCAGCGATAAGCCTACGCGGTATAACTGTTGCAAAGTTAATCCACACTCTATGTACACAGCAATAGGGCTAATTATTATATAAAAAATATTTCAGTCTTCGTCTCTAATTCTTGCTAGCGTGGCTCTACTACAAATTATATACAAATATGTACAAACATTTTAAGCTTTATCTCCAGTAACAAAAAATTATGTCCGTTTGAATTCGCCTCGGGTCAGTATAACCCAACGTAATTAGCGCCGTGTTAAAAAAGTATGTGTGTATATATGAGCCGGTCGGTGACGGCATAAGATAATCTATCCCCCCATTTCGGTCCGTAGTTAAAAGGCAGTTATTTTTAATGTATTTTTTTTATAAAACAAGCATACAAACAGTCCAGCTGATGGTAAGTGGATGCTGTGGCCTATAGACATCTACATCGTACCTCGATTAAGAATCAAAATTCAGATGCGTTGTCACCCGTGAAAACTAAAATGGAATGTCTCATTACCAGTAAAAAAGGTAGATCTGTACACTCGCCGTACATAACACAGCTGCATTAAGCTGCTATTTTACGCTATTGTTCTGTGAGAGCTTGGTGTTATTCCAGTCGAGCCGAACCGACTAGACCTTGTTATGGGCTATTCCAAAAAAATCTTATCCCTTCCCATTCGGTATAACCATTTTGGTTTTACCACGTGTTAAATACCCAGCCCGGTGACGTCATCAAAGGTGCGAAGCGCCTGGTATAGCGATTATCAATAAGTTCATTTTGCAAGTCTGATTATTAAGAACAGGAACCCTAAAACGGAGAAATTCATGTCCAACAGTAACTCTTATGGGCCGATAAAGAAAAACTAAAAAAAATAATACCGTAAAGTTATTTCAAGAGCAATAAAATTATTTTCATTTCCACATTATCTCTTTATGATACCCTCTTCATATAAAGCGATTATATTGTATAGTTCTAGATACTTCCAGAAACATAAAATATAAAAAAATAATTAATTTCGAAAATTTGGTCAAAAGCACACTATACAAAATTGATATTTAGTGTTTTCAATATTCTTCACTTCTCTTTACTTGGTCATAAGAAATGTTATTGCTAAACAAAAGTCTACAAAAATAAAGCCTCTATAAACCTAGTGTTTTGTTTGTATTGTGTAATAAATAAAAAAAACTTGCCAATATTTTGGGGTCCGCTATTCCGCACGACAGCAACGTAGTTGAGGTTTTTCGCCTTCGCCGTGAATGTATGAAAGTAGTATGACCTAGCAATATTTGATTGTTTTTTTCTTTTATTTTTCAAAGTATTATTTATGCTTGTTATTACTTTGTGATTGTGAATTGATCGATAAAAAGGACACCCTACCTTTCTTAAAAGAAAATATGTGTATGATAGTAAGGGGCTACACAATATTATATTACGTTATGTAACGAACCCCCCCCCCATCTTTTTTCTTTTCTACTATATCCCACTTATACTTGTATTTCTTTAGAATCTATATCTGTAAGATATATAAATACATCTAATTTACGTGACCAGTATAACTTGATCTTTCTAAAGGTTTAAATATAGGCCGTTTAATAAATTTATGGCGTGATCGTCTTAGTTAGGACCCTTTTTTACGTTGTGTTTGTATAGTAACTTAGTTCTTTTAGGTGTATCTTGGAAGAATGAATATTCACGAGAGCAATCGAAAGCTGTTGGTAGAGTCTTATAAGCTAAAGAACCCCGTTCACGAAGACAGAGCTCAAAAGGTTAAGAACAATAAATTGTCCCTATTCCACTTGTATCTGGTTCACAACAGTCCATTTCTTATTAATTAATCCCTTCCCGCTTGGAAAAGGCTCACAATATTTATATCAAATACCAGTTACAAGGGCTTCGCTCTCCCACATTTTAAAAAAAAATGTGGAGGAGGTACACGGCCCCACACACGCCGCGCACGGTGAGCGCCAACCATTTTAATGCGCTCCCCCCGAAGGGTACGCAAAGTTGGAAACTGGACCGTAGTCCACAGCAAAATAACTGGCGAACCAGTAAAAGAGGACTTGGCCCCTTGACAGTGCGTAAGCACAAACATCGACCGAAGTCGCGCATGTCAATGCGTGTAAACGCCATACAGAATACGATCAAATCCAGCCACAGTGAAATGTACGTCACACGGGTTAGGCAACAATCGGCACACTGACCATAAAAAGCCTTCCGTGAGCGCCACCACCTGCCAGACCGCCGTTCCTGCAGACGTGATGTAAGTGTAAGGCATCACCACCAATTGCATGGTCAGCACGGCCAATTGGCCGCAGAGCGTGTCATGAGTCTACCGCTCACCTCAAGGGAATGGGGTCCCACGTTGCGCGGCTTTCGGCCGCAGCCTTGAGAGCCTCCTCAGATTCTCCCTCCAGCTACCACCCGCATTAGGTCAACACATATGCTCCACCAACCAATACAATGGCAGATATAGCCAATAGGCAGTTATAAGATAATATTAATAATTCGCCATCAGAAAGGGTTTGTGTCTCTGACGTTGAGTATATGCATTTTTCGATCATGTTTGTCTCACCCACCAACAAGTTGCCTTCAATCTCTCAAAGGTGGGAACTTTATAGAGATATATTATTAAGTTGTTATATAAAACATCATGGAGGGCAGACAGTCTTCAGCCCCGCAATGAAGGGACCCGACTTGGGCAAAGCTACTTAGGTTGTGAGTCAAACCAAGACGCAGAGAGCGCCATTGAGAATAGCGACCCGCCAAACAACCATCGTAGAGACGCAATGCTACATAATGCAACAAGCATCAATACGACTATCGTCGGGCTTACACCATCCCAAGGTCCCCCATACAGTCCCAGCAGACATCACCACCCGCATACCTCCATCGACCAGAACCACAAGATGCATCGAATCAGGTGCAGCACACCCGCAGATCCATCACAAGACACAATACTGCAAGTAGCAGTAAGCATCAATGCAACTATCATACGGATGGCGCCCCCTCACAACACACCCACATGATCCCTATCGACTTTGGTAACAAAATTTGATAATGTTGTTAACTAAAAATACCACCAACGTATCATAGTAGTACGGTACTAAGACGTCAGTAGCCAAAACTCCACGTATCATAGCGCTATTGCACTAAGACATGAAGTTGAGTATGCTTGCTGCACTTAAAAGTACTACCAAACACACTCACACTAATCCGAAAGATAGCCGACGTATCATAACGCTATGCGCTAAGACGACGCCCACAACCGGTAGGGGTGTGCGATGTTCACGGGCAAATCGTATTGCTACAACAAACCCGCTTACCACCGGCACTAAGATGATATGTCTAGGACACATCGGTTAGTGAGTCCAAGTTTACCTCGGTCTCAGAGGCTGCGAAGCAACCTACACGCCACTATAATAATCCTTTTCAAGTCCCATTTCTTTCAATATAATGCTTTTACATATTTGAGACCTTCCACATATTTGCTTTATTTCATAGACCATACTACTGTATGTCTTATTCATATGGGACTTCAAGTCATAACTCTGCTATCATAATGCTTATGCATCATAGAGACCTTCTATATTAATGCTTTGGTTCGTCAGACCTTACTATGTTAAGTCCCTAATATAGGACTAGTCATTGTGCAACCTTAGTACTAGCAGTCGGTCAGCCGACCACCCCATATATATTATGTACAACCTTGGGTATGTGTCTCCGACAACGCCCCAATATAAGGGAACATTACAAGAACACGTTCATTAACTTTCCTAACCTAACCAAATTTTCCAATTATTACACGAACACCTTCATCAACTTAGAAAATTTTAATCCATTTTTTCTATTATATTACAAATGTTATTTATCTTTGTTATTGCAATATAATCCCCCTTGTATTTATATGATTTGATATATTTTGAACATTTTAAGCAGGTTTTTAATAAATTTAGAGATTTTTTGAGACATTTTATGCGTTTACTAATATATATAATATTCAATATTCCAAATGGATATTTTTGAACTCTATGCTTATTATTTGCATTTAATTGTTTAAATTATAATTTCTATGACATTTTTAAATGTCTGTATAATGAATTTAATTATTATTTATTAATAATAATTATGAGGCGTCACAGTTAGATAACTAGCAAAAATACAAACAAACGAAAACCATAAACATAACATATTTTTAACAGATTTTAATTGTTATGCAATATTGTTTAAATTCAAGAAAGTATTTAATTATTCAAAAACTGCACAAAGCATTCTTTTCAAATACAGAATAACTGACAAATAACACATCAAAAGGTTTGTTCAAGACAGTGAATATTAATATAATTGGCTATTTAAAAAAAAAAAAAACACTTTTCAGTAGCATATTGTTCCAGTGGCAATTTTACTTCTATTATGAATTTTGTTCAAAGAAAACGTGAAAATGAGAGGTAACTTTTAGTTAGTTATTGACAGATGTGCCCGCGAGTTCATTAGCATTACATCACATACATTGTAATCATTTTCTTAGAATATTTTAAACCTTTTTTTATTAGGTTATGTAATATGTTTTACTTTGTTTTATTGTATATTATGTTAGTTATGTATGATCACATTTAAAGCCCTTTCTTATTTTCGTGACGCTTTACGCTCGTTGCTTATGCTATTTTTTATAGATGGCACATTGCTTAAATCATAATCCTACAGTATTTGCTTAAAAAGGACAGCACAGATGGTATTTTCAAGCCGCTGCTTGCTAAGTCTGGCAAACTAAGAAATTGTCAAAATTTTTTCTAGTTTTCAAGAACAAGTTGGCACTGTAAAACAGTGCTCCTTTCAATAATTTTTTTCTGTTCTGAGGACTTCGCGAACCGTAATATAAGTTCAAGTATTAATTAGTATAAGTCCGTGGCGTAACAAACACCTTTTACTTGTAGAACCCACAAAATTTTTTGATTGACATATGATCTGATGGCTCAATTCCTTCGGTTTCTAATCGGGAACATGTGACACAATATTAATTTTTCAACCCACAGTACAGGACTTCTTTGCTGTACTGGTCACCAATTGTTGCAGCGTTAGAGGAAACCTATGAACTTATGCAGTGTGAACGTTTACTCAACATGCGTCTGCAATTCTGATTATTGCATTTGTATTCCTTGAGACGACATATTTTCTATTCTTTCCTAGTCTGACAAAATTATATACACGGTGCATCACACAACTGCATAGGTATGGTAGGATGTATTCATAGGCATGAACAATATGAAGTTGGATATATAAAGCACCAGTAGATGTAATTCCTCCTATAACTTCCTGATTTATGCCTATTTTATTATCGCCTTAAAACACTTTTTCGAATTATTAAAACACATTTTGCAAAGAAGTTTATCATTTGAATGCATACTATCTCTTTATTCTTTAATGTTACTGCTTAAGAAATGTCAATTATACTTCTATCTTTTTATTACATTCTTTATTTAGTGTACCTCTCGTCTCGTCTTGTCTCGAACCCCATGCTACGAGCATGGGGTTCGAGACAATTTAAAATTGACACTTTAATTACAGAACACTAATTACAACTTAAAACCACACTAATAACAAAACACCATTGTACTACTGATCACCAAAGTTCGCAGTTGTATCGCTTCGAAGTATTCGCTAGTATCGCCAACTCAACACTGACTCCCGTCGCGGTTTATACCAGCCTTATATAGGGCCTCAAATATTTCCAGTAGAAACATCAAGAATGTTCGAGTACATATCGGTCCGATTGACAAGGTGTCAATAGTTCTAGAAAGTTTTTCCATGGAAATTTATAGAAGGATCTTGACTTTCCTAGTTCTGTTACTCGATACTAGAAGGCACTAGTGGTAACTAGTGTCGCCATGTACCAGTCATTAATAGTGGCGTGTAAAACTGCCCCCTCCTAAAACATGCGCGTCCCGAGTATTATCGGGCCCATAAAAACTCGCCAGACGATCTTAGGAGTACCTATTGCACCT
The DNA here is from genome assembly GCA_963668995.1 of Parnassius mnemosyne. Classification (NCBI taxonomy): domain Eukaryota; kingdom Metazoa; phylum Arthropoda; class Insecta; order Lepidoptera; family Papilionidae; genus Parnassius; species Parnassius mnemosyne. The sequence goes on from CAVLGL010000084.1 coordinate 27,663,970, forward strand.
TCTTGCATCCGGTAGATTACGTCATTGACTCTTGTCAGAATTCGGTCCGGTCCGTACCATTTAGCTTGCAGTTTAGGAGATTTCCCTTTGCTGCGAACTGGATTGTGCAACCACACTAGTGAACCTTTGTGGAACCCTTTGTTGGTAATTTTGCGGTCATACCGGGTTTTCATGTCTTCAGACATGCTCATAAATGTCAATAATTTTGTTCCGGAAGTCATTTGCATAATCGGTTATACTGCTTGGGGCACCTGGTGGTATTCCGGCGATCAGGTCTACAGGCAGTCGTTATTCTCTCCCAAATATTTCGAAAGCTGGTGTCACTGATGTACTTTCGTAAACAACGCTTCGATATGACAACAAAATCGGTTGTACGTGCTTGTCCCAATCTCGACTTTCCACATATTTTGCTAGTTACCTTTCCAATATCTGATTAAATCGTTCTACCATTCCCTCAGATTGTGGGTAGAAAGAAGCTGTTCTTGTTTTATGAGTACCCATAACTCGACAGGTTTCCTGGAGTATTTGAGACTCAAAATTCCTTCCTTAATCGCTGTGAATCTCATAAGGTACTCCAAAACGAGAGAAGACTTCTCGAACTAGTTTATCTGCAACTGTTGAAGCTTCTTGATTTGGAATGGCGAACACTTCTGGCCACTTAGTGAAGTAATCCATCACAAACTTGAAATACTTGTTACCACTTTCACTTTCCGGAAACGAGCCCGCAACCTCAAGGGCTATCCTTTCTCATAGTGCACCAAAATTGTACAATTTCAATGCACCTCTACTGCGACTCTGAGGTTCCTTTACAGCCGCACAACTTGTACATTTGCGACACCAGTCCTTGACATCGTCACGACAGTGGACCCTGTAAAACCGTTCTTGGATCTTCGGTAGAGTTCGTTTAATTCCCAGATGGCCTCTAGAACAACTATTTTGGTACAGATGTAGAACATCCGGTACTTTAGCTTTAGGGACAACCATTTGCAAATGACAGATGTCTCCCCGACGATTTTCCCATTTACGGCACAGGACTCCATCCTGAATCAACGGGCCGTCCCATTGGGCCCCAATAACTTTTTGTAGTCGAACTCATAGCTGAGACGTCGCTTCACTTGGGAGCACTGGCCTTCATCCATTCCAGAATCGCCTCGTTGTCTGAATCTTCCTGCTGTGCGTGTTGTAGGCTATCCCTCCACTCATTGCTGAGCTGCTCTGTCCTGAGCATCCACAAATGTACCACTTTCTTCCCTTCTTGCCTGGTACAATTCTTGCAATCTTCAGGTCAAGGTCTTCTTGATAATGCATCTGCGTTGCCTTGAGATATTCCGCTGCGATTTTCGATCACAAAGTCGTATTCCTGCAGTAGTTCAATTGAGATATTCCGCTGCGATTTTCGATCACAAAGTCGTATTCCTGCAGTAGTTCAATCCATCTCATAACTTGTCCTTCTGAATTTTTGAACTACAATAGCCATTTCAATGCAGCATAGTCAGTTCGTAAATGAAATTTCCGCCCCAGAAGATATTTGCTAAAATGCTGCAACGACTTTACCATAGCAAGAAATTCACTTCTTGTGACACAAAAGTTCCTTTCCGGCTATGGCAACGACTTGCTGAAGTACGCTATCACAACCTCTTGATCGACATTCCGTTGAGACAACACACCGCCAAGTCCTATATCACTTGCGTCTGTGTTAACTATAAATTCTTCGCCCGCATCAGGGTACCCCAAAATAGGTGTTATATACAGACGGTTCTAGAACTCCTGGAATGCGATGTCGCAACTTTCAAGGTTGTGCACATTACCTGGTAACGCCTATACCAAGAAATGTTCTTTTTGTCTACATTTCGAAACACCATGCTTCACGTCGATCTCACAACAATTTTTTCTCATAAAATCTAGGCCCAGGATATAGTCGTCCATTATATCAGCCACGGTGGCACTATGCAGGCAGATCCTGTTGCCTAGCTTGAACTCCATCTCCTACTCTCCACGGATGGGTATGCGCTGACCAGTGGCTGTCTTCAAATTAATGCTTTCTCGGTTGTATGCGGAGTCCCTAAGGAACTGGCTTATAAGTTGGGAACTGACAACCATGCGAGAGCCTCCAGTGTCTTTGGTCAATTTACACGGCGTTCCGTTGACCTCTCCCTTGATGAATAGGCTGTTCCCATCATGTGTTTGTGAGATCGAAATTCTTGGTGCTCTTTTAACATCAGCCAACACCTGCCCCGCAGTTCTGGCTTTTACTCGTTTCCCTTCTGCTGCTGGGCTGTGCTGTTAGCCGCACTACCCTCTCGATATCGATCAACTCCCCTTTTTACAGTTCACTATTTTATATCTCTTATCATTTAAAATATCCTTCTTATTCCTACCAATATAATAAATGGACATGTTATCATCAAGTTATTTAGAAAAAATACTATTAGTTATTGAACAGTGCACTATTTTAGGTTATAATACCGGTGAAAACTAATAGACTATTTTTAGGTTATAGTAAGATTCATATTTTATTTGCTCATTAGCTGTTCCCCGCGACTTCGTCCGCGTGTAATTTAGGGTTTTAATTTTGTTGCGCGGAACCCTAATTATTTTTCAAAAATATAAGTAACCTAATTTACTCCTTATAATTTGAGCTATCTACCAGTGAAAGTCCCGTCAAAATCGGTCCAGCCGTTTCGGAGATTAGCCGGAACAAACAGACAGACAGACAGACAGACAGACGGACAGACAAAAATTTTAAACATTGTGTTTCTGTTATAGGTACCGTATATACTTTTATATGCAATTAGTAAAAAGCTGTTATTTTGACATTACAAACAGACACTTCAATTTTATTTATTTGTATAGATATAGATGTATAGATTTCTCAGTACTCCGTTTAGATTCCGTAAAACTAATATCACTATTGTAATATATACATTATAAGAAATAAATAGACATGCATTTCGTTAAGGGTAGCTAAAATTTGTGGTGGGCCCATTCTCCATACAAAAGTATTTTACTATGATTGAAAACGTTGCTGGAATAGAGAAGAACATATTAAAATGAACGTATTAGAAACAATTTATATTTTTTTCTTTTTTTTTCCTTTTTCTTTTTTAAAACGATACCTTACACTAGGATTCTCTCCTGTATCGTAGAGACAGTTTACAAACATAGATTGCACAAGGATTTATAAACAAATACATAAAGACAAATTCAAGGACATATTTTATAAACGTAAGAAAGAACCTTTAAAATTAAACAAATCATTTCTTTATTTATCCAAGAAATAAAGTAGAAAGTATTGATACCATCACTGAATATTATTATAAATAATCTATACTAGATACAAAATGTAAGAAAATTAATATGCAATGCATTACCACAATTACTTCATACCCGCCCCCTATATTATTAGAGGCGCTCGTGGTAAATAGGTTTTAAGCATAATATTACAAAAAATGCCTCCGATAGTATATTCATCATGAAGTCCGTTTACATGCCAGATATGAAATAACAAGAAACGTCATAATATATCCACATGACAAGCGTAGCAAATACGAAAAATCCTCTCTATAGTATTATTCTATGTGTGTCTTGTATTAGATTGAAATGGAGAGACGATAAAGCAGAAATGTTTTACATATAAAAACGAAAGCGAAAATAAAGTGTGAATATTCTTTAGAAAAATTGTTCATAATAGTGGAAGTGAAATGAAATCGATAAAACTACTTATAAGCGGATGTTATGTAACAAATTACTGCTTCCGCTTCCGCCGGTTTACAAAGCTGTATGATTTACGACTTATGTATTGTTCTAGTGGAGCCCTGTTGAAACACGAGTGTCCGGTAATGAACGAGTAACCTTAGTATATAGTTTAAGAGACCTTATGGCCGTTATAAAAAATATATCCTAAGTAGTAACTAAGATATGATTTAAAAAATCCTAACTTTTTCTTTATTTTACATTCTTCTTCATCACGACCACAAATGAATGTAATGCATACTATGCCGACAAAGAGGCAGTAAATAGTGTGACTTGCATATGATGGACAAAATATAAAAAAAAACACTTGAACTAATTATATAGTGCAAAATATTCGATAATTTCCAATTTAAATAATGTTTAACAATCTTGGATGTAAAAAGTTGTATTATAAACCTAAAGTACCAATTATTTTAAAAGAATGAGTTTGAAGTAGATTTTAAAATGGTATGGGCAAAGGGCGAAATGTCTCAATTTAACTTAATTATTTGAAGGTTTTTTATATGACATAATATGCAATATTTTATTATATACAATATTAAAAGACGATAATAAAATAAACTAAAACTAATAACTTAATACAGTAAAACATATAATGCAGTCTTAATCCCCGTGGTATCGTGCCAAGAACGCTGGCTGCATTTTCTCTCTGAATGGCTATACTTACCATTTGATCGAGAAAAGAACCATCCCTCTTATCACCAGAAGCAAAGGTCAGTCGCGGGTAGACTTCCTTTAGGAACTTCACCGCACGTGGACCCCACGGACCAATAGTCACTACATCAAATGACACAAATATGTAGTCATCTCCTAGAGACTCATATTTGTGCTACTTTGTTCAGTTTCCTCTGATGCCGCCCCGGCTCTAAACGAGATACCCTTGAGATGAGAGGCCCCAATGTGTCTACGCAAGTAGCATCCTACACTGCGACTTTACCTCTCTCTCAAGGGACCAATGTCATACCGTCGGATATCCTGCCGTCGTCTCTAAATATTCCACAAGGTTCTAAAACCGATGGAACATTTATAGAGACAAGAGCTGTTCTGAAGATATGATAGGTTCAAAGAAACGTGCCGTGAAAATCTACCACCATTTTTTTACACGAGAGTCCGTGGAGCCTAAACTTGTCTACACTCCTACCGCAGGGACATTGATGGGGTTGAACAAATCGCCGTTCCTAGTCGGATTCCTACAGCGATGCGCAAGCTTTCCCTATCAAGTAATGTATATACATAATCTTGGCTTACTTGATGGTAAAGCGTGTAACCAGTGATTAGATTCCGTAGTCGAAACAGCTCGAAGGCGTGCCTAATCTTGGTCACTATGTAAATTATGAAACAAATCTTTCTGCACGCTCTGTACCAACGGAATATCCCCCTGTTTTTGTTGATTAACTTCCAACGGAATATTCTCGCCGGGACAGAGCATTTGTCATGTCTGCCCTGCCTCCATAGCAAAGCACAGGTTTACTTTATTATTTAAAATTATGTTACAAAAGTCACTGACACTATGCACGGATGCAAGGAAGGCAATGCAACGCTTAAAAGAGTTCTCGCAACAATACCACCAAATGTGAAACGTAAAGTAGCTTGAGTCCAGGCTATTATAAAAGTAAAGTAAATTAAAGTTGCAGCCTATTTACGTCCCACTGCTGGGCTTAGGCCTCTTATTTCTGAGAGGGTTTTAGGGCAAGGAAATGTCCGCCGCACTGCCCCAATGCGTGTTGGCGAACTTCACATGTCTTTGAAATATTTTTTTTCTTATATCTCAGACATGCAGGTTACCTCACGATGTTTTCCTTCACCGCCGAGCACGTGGTTAATCAGCACTTAAAATTGCAATTAACAATTTCATTGGTGCCGGCGGGGATCTCGGGGATAATGAAAATTTATTAACCAAATTAGCGATATAATAAAGATTGGCCAAAACTAAGAGTACCCTTTCATCTGTTACAGCCTATTAAATTCGACTGCTGAATATAGCTCTCACTACTCTGTCTAATGATGAGGAAACTTGTCATAGTTACCAAGCTTGTCAAGGCAGGTTGGTAATTGCAGTTTTTAAGTTTAAGTTGTTATTATGAAGACGCTGCTGCCCAATCACTAGTTTGCTTCATTCTGTCGCATCTCACGACACCCACAGAACGATACAGACTAGTGCATATTCTTCCTTTTTTTACTCGAACATACTTCTTTCCTATATTTTTTTAAAGAACCATGCAGCTCAACTGATATTTACTGTCTCACTACCGTGAGCTTCAGCGTATCATAATTTCCATATAAATTTCTAAAACAAAAATGTCAACGAAATGCATACATCTTTTTCCAGCCATTTTATTTAAAAATAAAATGTACATAATTCGGCATACCTTATTATAACTTTTTGTATCAAAATCCAGATTTTATACACGTATTCACAATATGTATTGCATAGATAACTTTAAAAAACGTTTTCATGAAATACAGAATTAGAAATTAAATAAAACTCTGTCAACATAAGAATATTGATGAAGCACTGCTACCCTTATAATTACAAATTGGAATTTGGTCGTTTAGAATTAACATTACGCAAACCTTCACAACCATGTGGTTCTCTGAGAACCAATAAAATTTTAACTGGGGCCAATATTTGTGTAAACGTCCAAGTAATTGATTTGAGTGCAGTATTACTCCATAGGAACGATTTTTTTCCGTATGATAATATTCAATTAGTTATTATAATCGAAACTAATATATTTCAAAACAATGAAATAAAATGTCCAACGTTAAAACAAATCCAATTACGATCCCACCAAAGTTACACAATCGCAATATTAGTTGTGTAGGTGTTATGAAGAATCTATTCAAGCTAAAGTATAATATTATTGTATATTTGATTTGAGTTTCTCGTTTTAATGTGATGTAATGAATTATTTTTAGTATTATTCAATAGTAGAATTATTTAATAGTAGCGAGTGCGAATGAAAACAACGCAGTATGGAACATACAGAGTAGGAATTCGTTATCTAGCACAAGCTACCGAACAAACAAAAAAATGGATATGACGGCACGTGCACCATTGCACGTGCGGCTTCGGTGTAGCTAGACAGAATTCTTGTAAATAACACGTGCTCCGCACACCTGCACCATTGCACCTGCGGTGGCGCCCGTTTAGCTTGTATAAAACGGACGGAGCTGCCGCCGTTAGGACAGTCTTGGCTCTGACGTGGAACGGTGCGCTTGTCGTATTCCGTTACTAGTTTACCCTCGACTTGTTGGATAATTAATTCGTGTAATCTAATTAATTATTATTCCTAACTACAAAATTAGTCTTTCTACTATACTCAATTACCCTTCCTACATCAGAAGTGGGATAAAGTCCCCATTTTTACCCACATACAGTCTTCGAATAGTATGAGGATTATTACGTTTGTGAAAGACCATAATGCATTCTGCATTGATTCTGTTTTTATGTTAAATACCGTAATGAAATTTGCTGTCCTACTTACGATATTGTCGTATCATTAAAGTGTAAAGTAATTTGTTCGATTTGTATTAAAAGTACCCGCAAGTATTTTCATTATTTCTTGACGTACCTAAATATGTTAACAAATGTCAAAAGAAATGTTGGAACCTTTCTAATTAACTTGTTCAAGTTTTGTTGTAATTTGATAGTTCACGCGAAACATGATTATCATTTGCTATATTTTAAAGTTCAAAACGTTTAAGGGTTGTACTACAATAAAGGATTAACTTTAACATGCTATGAATTGAAAATAATAAGTGCAATTTTTGTGTTCTAATGTGTTGATCAGTGTTGCAGTTTGCTCCGAATATTGTGTCGTTGACAAGATTGGGGTTTGATGTCGAGGGATTCGTAGAAGTCTCTACAACAATGATCAATGAGGAAGACGTTGTGATGGCTAATCGAACATGGTCAGGTACGGCCGAGCGCTGGTTAGATTGAGCCTACACCGCTACAGTCGGTTACTTATCGGCTGATCTTACGGCAGGGCAATTCAAGCGACCGCCGAACAAATGGTGCTTTGGCGCTGTAAATGGACGGCTTTCGTAGATTTTGCGCAGTTGCCTCCTTCGCTTCAAAATATGTCGTGGTATCTGTCTCTACACATAGTTTCCATTTTTTTTCAATATCGTACAGTTGCCGTTTCTTAAGAGAATATGTGATGAATTTTGGAAGCTCGGAATTCCGTGGTTCGCAATACATTTATCTCGATTTCTTTTAATTTTGCAAAGCAGTGAGACGATTCGCTAGCGCTAGTACGGCGCGACGGCTTGCTGGCGCGAATGTTTCACGAACGCAGCAGAACAAAAAGCTGTTGAGCGTTTGCCTGGAGGTAGCCATATCGGCGCGTTCCAGATTTAAATGAAGTCTGGGATGGTCGACCGTTGTAATATTTAACAAGAGTTAATATCTGTTAGCAGGTGGTGATAACTGATAGACCGTATGCTGTTCAATGTCAACCGCACGAGGATGTAGGACAGTCAGAGGTAGACGTGTCTGTGTATCTAGAAAATACTAGAGACGTTGCAACACACTAGCGAAGTAATTATTCTAGTGCAGGAAAGGAACATGAAGTTGCAGGGAGGCTGGTCTGTGGTGCGCTGGGATATGTGTCGTGTTGCTGTTGGTTTACATACTTAGGTGTTGTCGTGTCACTACGTCCCTCACGATACACTTTTGTGTGATTGTGACGGGGACATGTTTGCGGTATGGTTGGTCTGTAACTGTTCTATACTGAATTGAAAAAAAAAGAGAGTAAGAAAAAAAATGTGGTTCTTACTATCATTGCAGGGCGTTTGCCGGTCCAATGATATAGCTACAGGGAATAGTGATTCCGGACTAGCATAAATAGTACTGAAAAAAAAGAGGTTAAGAAAAAAGAATAGTTCTTACAATCATTGTAGGGCTTTGTGCCGGTCCAGTGATATAGCTATAGGGAATAGTGATTCCGGACTAGCGAAAACAGTACTTGAAAAAAAAGAGAAAATAGAAAAAGCTACAGACTAATCATTCCGATCTAACATAAAGATGATTAAAGTTTTGTAGGGCTTACTGCCGGAACAAAACTGACTGTCACCCGAGTCTGAAGTGTCAATATAGACCGGACCAGATGCTGTTTTGTCAGGGGAATCGAACGATGTTTTTCTGTCTACAGATAACTAAGATAGTGATAGAACGCGTGCGAGGGCGCACGCATGTCAGTATGGCCGTGACGGCACGTGCACCATTGCACGTGTGGCTTCGGTGTACTAGACAGAATTCTTGTAAATAACACGTGCTCCGCACACCTGCACCATTGCACCTGCGGTGGCGCCCGTTTAGCTTGTATAAAACGGACGGAGCTGCCGCCGTTAGGACAGTCTTGGCTCTGACGTGGAACGGTGCGCTTGTCGTATTCCGTTACTAGTTTACCCTCGACTCGTTGGATAATTAATTTGTGTAAACGAATTAATTATTATTCCTAACTACAAAATTAGTCTCTCTACTATACTCAATTACCCTTCCCACAGATACATTTTCAGCTAATCATTTAACTGTTTTAACACTGTTATTGAAGGTCACTTGAGGCCGTAGAATTTCTTTTTATAGGGAAATGCCTGCACAGATCAGCCTCGCTGGTGCAAGGTCAGGTTATCTCGCACTGTTTTAAATCCTATAGTGTTCCACCTTCACTGCATATAGGCATGGCTATAGACATGCTTTCACACACATCTGCGGTCCTCTTGGCGCCGGCCGCTATGTAGCAGCCTCAGAAGAGGACAACTCCAACCCCTGTTCTTACTTAGGCAAAGAGCGCTGGAACACAAGGCTTGCTTTCCCTCACGACTGCCGGCGTCTTGCAATATCACCAATCCTCTTCCTTGTATCTCCATCATCACCGCATCACGCGTGTAGCCCAGGTAAGTTCTTGCACTTGCGCGACTCCACCTCGGCTTTGACAGGTAGAGGATAAGAACACCCGTGACTAAGTTACAGTCACTGAACTTCCCCGCCATGTTAGGGCAGGAAACCGTTAGGAGTGGAAGGAGAGTAAAATGCTACTCTAAACTTTAGTAAAACGCACGAAATGATGCGAACCCATCGGTGACAGATCAGCGTTCGCTAGAGGCATGCCCTGTTGTCGAACTAGTTTTAGCGCAAGCGCTGCGGTTGTTTAAGCATGCGTTAGAGGAAGATGCAAGATGAACAGAAAAGCGCACTGATGTAGACACAGCTATATATTGAAGTAGGGACTAATACAGCATTGTGTATTGCATCAAGTGCATTTTTAACATAATCTACCTACCGACTTTTTAACATAAATAAAAAAAAAAATATTTTTATCTGATTTTAAGTCAGAGTATAAAGCCTTTTATCAACAATAGCTATGCATTTAATAAAAGTAAGCGAATATATTACAAGTTTATAATTATTTTATTATTATATTATCGGACGCTAAATAATGGTTCATATGACGTCTCACAATACTGATTCCAGCAGATTCTATCTTACATGACCTATTAAAAATTCGCTTTTGCTTATCTTAATTTGTACGAAATTAAGAAAAAGTATTTTCAAAGTAGAGAATTAAGGAAATATTTATTTTTTACTTTGGGTATTTTACGAGTATTTTACTTGTGAATGGGTTGAAAAATTCAACTATCTATAGGAATGTAAGGGACGTATGTGTCATAACTCTTGATACAACTCTCTGTTCTCTCTCCAACCATAGTAACACATCGCTCTCAACACTACAACAGGCTGTTTTGCAGTATGTAATAATAGAGTGCACCAGAGCAAAATATTAGTGTTTTATGTCGTATAGTCGATAAAATTACAGTCGTTTAAAATGGACAGTTACTGCACTTGAATGTAATTAGTATATGCTAACAACAAGGCGACACTTTACCGCGTATAGAGGGAGGAGATAAGTCAATTTGATAGCTATAACAATATAAATAGCTGAAGCTGATGAAGACTGATCACAGATCTGTTTAGATTTCTTGCTATTTTTCCATAAAAATGACGAATTGAGACAGGTGTATCCTATGCAACAATGCCTTCCAAAATAGTGCACCTATGCTTCAAAACTATGTAAAGTCGTTAGTACTGCGCCTGATCCCGCTATTTCTGATTTTGAGAGTGAAGAAAAAAGAATGCACATGTACTTGTGTACTACAATCGCGTCGTGCGCAAATGCCTAGTGGCCGTTGAAACTGACTGCAATTCGGTGTTTCGGGAGGATGTCTCAATCAAGTTTTTAACTGGAAATGGAAGCATATTACTTTTTTTGTGATTGTGATTTCATCCCACACTTACAGCTTACATTGACATAGCATCATATTTTGGGGCACAAATTTTACTGAAATTAGGCGGCTCTTTATTCCCTTTTTAGGCCTTCTGCACATGATGTGCCTTGCTGTACGTCACGCCAAGATCATGCACGATGCGCGATAAAAAACGACAATGAGTAGTCTTGAGGTACGTCAACCTACAAATATTGATAATACTTATTGACTCAAAGTCATTTTTCATCGAGCATTTTGTGTGACCATGGCGGGATGTACAGTCAGATGTACCGTGTGTAGGGCGCTTAACATGCAAAACTTTTATTCTCATAGTACTAGTTATTCTCATACATATTTCATTTCTAAAGCATGCACGTTTTTCAAGATGTTTCCCTGCCGATTAAGTGGTTAATTAACACTTAATTAAAGTTACAATTAACAATTTCATTATTAGTAGGTTTTAGCCCCTGAGCCCACCATGTGTGTAAGGACGACACAAATAATACAATAATTGAATTAATATCAGGAATCAGAGCAATTTAAATTCTCTTCGTTTAACAATCGGTTTAAGATACATACATATTTGAAATACTTTGCGTATAAAAGCATCATAACCTTAAGTTCACTGAACCGAACTAAAACGTTGATAAAACCATTTCGCCGAAGCTGCGCCTTCAACATTAATTTCCCATTCGGGTAAGCTGTTAAGTGAATCGCAACAATTAACACAAATGCGCTGAGGTTAAGTTCAGTTCTTGAAATTTATTGAAACCTTTACACTTAGGAGCGTTTAAGAACTGATGTGTTTGAATTTTACTACTATCTTAGAATATATCTTTTAATAATAGACTGAATAATGTATTAAACTACTCGCCGGTCAATTTCGACATAAAATAATATTAATATTAATCGCGAAATAACGGTTAATATTAATAGTCGTAAGCTTATAAGCACGCTTATTTATACGTGGTAGAGCCATGCTGCAGCTATATTATGGTTGTAGCACGAATGGGTCGGCTCGACCGGGGAAGAACCACGCTCTCACAGAAAACCAGCGTAAAATAGCAGCTTAACGCTGCTGTGTTTCGTATGGTGAGTGTAGAGAACCGGAGACCCTTTTTACTGGCAAAGAGGCATTCCATCTTAGTCCTCACGGGTGACAACGCATCTGCATCTTGAGTCTTTATTGAGGATAGATGTAGATGTCTATGGGTCACAGTAACCACTTACCATCAGGTGAACTGTGTGCTCGTTTGTCACCCGATCCTATAAAAAAAAAAAAAAAAAAAAAAAAAAAAACGCTTTTTATCGTACTTAGCTCGTAGTAAAGATGTGTGTTGCGCAGTTCTGTTCGCCTTGTTCAGTAAACATTGATGACCATTTTTTATTCCATCAATTTAGATAAATGTAAAATGTCACAGTTAATCGATATTAGTAGAAGCACTTGGCCATGAGGCCACAGTGTTGTCCCAGAATTCCTCGCCTGCGATGGCTATCATATAGCAGCGATAAGCCCACGCGGTATTACTGTTTCAAAGTTAATCAACACTCTATGTACACAGCAATAGGGCTAAATATTATACCAACAAATATTTCAGTTCTCTTCTCTCATCCTTGCTAGCGTTGCTCTACCACAAATTATATACAGATATACACAGATTTTAAGATTTATCTCCAGTTACAAGAAATTATGTCCGTTTGAATTCGCCTCGGGTCAGTATAACCCAACGTAATTGGCGCCCGGTTAAAAAGTATGTGTGTGTATATGAGCCGGTCGGTAGCGGCATAAGATAATCAATCTCTCCATTTCGTTCCGTGGTTAAAAGGCAATTTTTTTTAATATATATTTTTTATAAAACAAGCGAACACACAGTCCACCTGATGGTAAGTGGATGCTGTAGCCTAAAATAGACATCTACATCTTACCTCGATTGAGAATCAAAATTTAGATGCGTTGTCACCCCTGAGGACTAAGATGGAATGCCTCATTACTAATAAAAAGGTACACTCACCGTACGTAACACAGCCGCATTTAGCTGCTATTTTACGCTACTGTTCTGTAAGAGCTTGGTCCTATTCCAGTGAGCCGAGCCGACTAGACCTGTTATGAGATATTCCAAAAAAATTCAACACAAAGGATAACCCTTTCCATCCGGTATAACCAATTTCATTTTGCCAGGCGTAAAATACCCAGACCGGCGACATCGTTAAAGATGCAAAGCTTCTGGTACAGTGATTGTTAATAGGTACATTTTGCAAGTCTGATCATTAAGAAAAACAACCTTACAACGGAAATATTCATGTCCAATAGTAACCCTTATGGCCCGATAAAGAAAAACTAAAAAAAAAATACCGTAAAGTTATTTAAACAATAACCTTCATTTTCACTTTATCAATTTATGATATCTTCTCCATATAGAGCGTATTGTATAGTTGTAGATACTTCCAGAACCATAAAATATAAAAATAATTCATTTTGAAAATTCGGTCAAACGCACACTATAAAAATTGATATTTAGTGTTTTCAATATTCCACACTTCGTGGATATAAAAAATGTTATTGCTAAACCAAAGTCTACTGGAATAAAGCCTCTATAAACCTAGTGTGCAATAAATAAAAAAAGTGTTTCCACTATTTTGAAGTCCGCTATTACTTACGACAGCAACCTAGTTGAGGTTTTTCGCCTTTGCTGCGAATGTATGAAAGTAGTATACCTAGCAATATTTGATTGTTTTTTCTTTAATTTTTCATTGTGTTACTTAATTCTTGTTATACCCCAACCTTTCTTAAAAGAAAATATATGTATGATAGTAAGGGACTACACAATATTTTATTAGGTTTGATTAGTAGCAAACAACCGTTGTAAACGATAAACACAAAAGATTTTAAATGATTTTACTTGTTATGCGATATTGTTTAAATTCAAGAAACTATTCAATTATTCAAAAAATATTAAATATTAATATAATTGGCATTTTTTTTAAAAACACATTTCAGTAGCATATTATGCCAGTAGCAACTTTATTTCTATTATGAATTTTATTCAAAGAAAACGTGAACACGAGAGGTAACTTTTAGTTAGTTATGGGTAGATGTGCCCGCAAATTCGTTAGCATTACATCACATACATTGAATAATTTTTTTGAAATATTTTAAACCTTTTTTTATTAGGTTATATAATATGTTTTACTTTGTGTTATCATGTATTATGTTAGTTATGTATGATCATATTTAAAGCCCTTTCTTACTCTCGGGACGCTTTACGCTCGTTGCTCTTGCTATTTTTATAGATGGCACATTGTTTAAATCATAACCCTACAGTATTTAATGATTTCTTATTTTTGCGCGAACAGTGCACATTGAATAAAACTGTTTTTACGGGCCGCCGAGCTACAGCACAGTTTTGCAAGACAACAAGCTTCGGCAGAAGATGGATAGGTCTGCTTGGGATGCTATAATTAACAAAATTAAATACAAACCCGAGCATACCACTGCAAGACTTCAAGATACTGTAAGTTTATTCTGCGTAAATCGAACCAAAAATTAATATTAAAAAACTGAAGGTAGCCGGGCTAACTGTGACATCGGGACGTCAAACATCTCAGTCTCCCCCGTGACCATGGGTCGCTGTAAAGCACTCGAAACGTCGGGAATAAAAATAGTAACATAAACGTGATAAAATCCATGAAAAACAGTTTTATTCAACCTACAGTATTTGCTTAACAAGGAGAGCACAGTTGGTATTTTCAAGCCACTTACTAAGTCTGGCAAACCAAGAAGCTGTCAAATTTTCTTCTAGTTTTCAAGAGCGAGTTGGCACTGTAAAACAGTGCTCCTTTCAATAATTTTGTTTTCGTTGTGAGAATTTCGCTAACTGTAATATAAGTTCAAGTATTTATTAGTATACATAACACCTTTTACTTGTGGAAACGTTAAAATTTATTGATTGACATATGATCTGATGGCTCAATTTCTTTGGTTTCTAACCGGGTACATGTGACAGAATATTAATTTTTCAACCCAAAGTACAGTACTTCTTTCCTGTACTGGTCACCAATTGTTGCAGCGTTAGAGGAAGCATCGTAGCTTATGCCGTATGAAAGTTTACGTCTGCAATCACGATTATTGCATTTGTATTCCTTGAGACGACATATTTCCTATTCTTTCTATTCTTTCCTAGTCTGACAAACTTATTTACGCGGTGCATCACACAACTTCAGAGGTATGGTGGGATGTCTCCATAGGCAAGAACAATATGAAGCTGGATATATAAAGCACCAGTAGATATAATTCCTGCTATAACTTCCCATTTTATTATCGCCTTAGAGCACTTTTTCGAATTTTCAACACACATTTTGCAAAGAAGTTTATCATTTTAATGCGGGCTATCTCTTTATTCTTTATTATTACTGCTCAAGAAATTTCAATTATTCTTCTATCTTTTATATTACATTCTTCAACTGCACATTTTAGTTCCTGTACTTAAAAAAACACAAGATTTAAAGTAAAATAATAAAAATAAAAATAACAAAACTTAAATAATAAAACAAAATCTCATTATTTTAACCTCTTTCGTTCTTATCTCATCAGCACTTGGGATTTTCTTAGTTTTCCTGAAGTTAAAACATAAACGAGTAAACACAAAAACCTTGTTATTTATGTGTAATCATGCATAACTAAACTAGCTAGTAGATACATTTGCCAAACTTTTAAATAAATGCCCTTAATTTTTTCGTTTCCTTTTATTTGATAAAAAATAGTCTTAGATTAATTTCCCATTATGTCTGGATCATAATTAGTTGTCACTCTAAAATAAATATTGTCGGCCATCAAAAATAATAATAAAATATTTTACATTATAAAGTACTAAGACTTGTCGGTAACACTATATTAACAAATGTCAGGCAGAGCGCCTAGCAAAATGGGCAGCCTAGTGGCCGATTGTGTTCTGTACTAGTGGCTGTCTAATATGAATAGATGCAAACGCGGAGTATTATTTTGATTGTATTTTGTCTTGTAGTAATTTTAAAATATTTATGGAAAAATAATAAAGCTATTTTATTCTTAATTTTATAACGAAAGGGTTAAAAATATGTTCTTCTACCGTTAAGCAATCATTTTATTAAATCTTTAATTTATTTATTATAATATACAATATTAAAAACTATAATAATAAAAAAAAAACCAAAACTTGAAACTTAATTATCATATAGTCCTACTCCCCGTGGTATCGTGCCAAGAACACTGGCCGCGTTTCCCCGCTGAATGGCTATACTTAGCCTTTGAGCGAGAAAAGAACCAGCCATCTTATCACAAGCAGCAACGACCAGTCGCGATTGGAGTTCCTTTAAGAACTTCACCGCACGTGGACCCCACGGACTGATAGTCTCTAAAGCAAATGGCACAAATATGTAGTCATCTCTCAGAGACTCATATTTGCGCCACTTACTCAGTTCAGCTGCCTCTGATGCCGCCCCGGCTCTAAACGAGGTACCCCTGAGATGAGAGGCCGCCAGAGTGTCTACGCAAGTAGCATCCCACACTAGGGCTTTACCTCTCTCCCAACTGACCAATGTCATACCGTCGGGTCTCCTGCCATCGTCTCTAAATATTCCACAAGGCTCTAAAACCGAGGGAACATTTATAGAGACAAGAGCTCTTCGGATGACATCGTTTAAAGAACTGTGTCGTGAAAACCTACCAGCGCTTTTCTTACATGAAAGTCCGTGGAGCCCAAACTTGTCGACGCTGCTACCATAGGGGCACTCATGGGGTTGACAAAGCGCCGCTCCTAGTCGGATTCCGCAAGCTTTCCACATCAAGTAATGTGCCGAGATTATTTGATGGTAAAGCGTGTAACCAGTGACTAGATTCCTTAGTCGAAACAGCTAGAAGGCGTGCCTTATCTTGGTCACTATGGAAATTATGAAACAAATCTTTCTGCACGCCCCGTACCAACGGAATATCCCACTGTTTTTGTTGGTTAACTTCCAATGGAACATTTTCACCGGAACAGAGCGTTTGCCATGTCTGCCCTGCCTCCGTAGCAAAGCATAGGTCTACTTTATTATTTAAAATTATGTTACATAAGTCACTGACACAATGCACGGAAGCAAGGAAAGCAGGCAATGCAACGCCAGAAAGATTTCTTACACTAATGCCACCAAATTTTATAGTTAAAGTAGCTTGAGTCAACAACAGCTAACAGCCAGCTATTTTAAGATTATTATCAATATCTTTTAAAATATCCGACCATTTCCAGACTGGACTCGAGCGAAGTAAGTATGTAAATCTAGGTACAAGGAGACATTTTATTATTCATTATTTTAAAATAGTAAGAGCTATGTGGGGGTTTAATTTTTATAATTTATCAACTTGGTTTAAAATCTGATCAAATTTTGTTTTTAAAACAGGTTTAATACTATCGAAAAACAATGGGGCACCTAGCAGGTACAGAGATTCCGTACTGACAGTTTTTATTCCTGGAGAAACATGATTGAAACTTTGAATTAAACTAAATTTTGAATTAAACATAATTGGTGAAAATAATAGTTTTATCCAAAGCATTTTCATAAAAATTTCACTTGGTTTGAATTTTTAATTTCTTATGAATGTATATCAACTAAACCAAAATATTTTTTCTTATAACTATTTTCCTCGGGGTTTTTTAAATTGGTAATATTTTTTGTTACATAAATTTGTCAGTGATTTCAGATATTTTAAGCTTTGAAATTGAAGATAAAGTGGAAATTAATAAAACCTGTTTAGTTTCCTAATAGCATCCGTAAATACTGTTACTGTAAGGAGGGGCATAAAATATCTTTTAAATAAGAGATATTGTTGGATTACAAGCTTCAAAAGGGAGGGGACGATACTTCTTGTAACAATTTCGGACCATAAGATAATGCAACAAAAATATAGAAGAAATATGTATTTTTAATCTTTAAGACAAACCAATGTAATAAAATTTAAAGTAGTGGCGGCATAAAATAATCTACTATCACATACCATCCCATGAGTGTTGCGAGAGGCGACAGAGGAGAATAAATCAGGATGACAAATATAAAAAATAAAAAAGTGCAGCTGCCATCTGTTAACCGTAGCAACTATGGTAGATATCCCCCAATAAGCCAATCTAAGGGGAAGTCTATGTTCAGCATTGAAGTTTTGATAGGCTGTAATAAAGGAATAAATATCAAATTATTAGGAATATGTAAATTAGTTAAATCAAATTTAAAACACTCCATTCGTTTTGATTGCTCTGCGTTCCATAGATCGGTATTCCGGTCACGCTTTTCCGATAGGGTGTTCATTTTAACAGTCTTCTGAAAATTTTCTGAGTAAGCTAGCGCTTCTTCAAACGAAGTTTTAATTGCCCTTGTAAAACTTTTAATACCGATTTATACATTAATATAGATTACTACTGGTATTTAACTAAAATGAAACTGTGCAATAGTTTTATTTAATACAGCATTGCAGTAGATATAACTGGGATAATAATAATGCCCTCCAGACCGTATATCAGTATATCTAATGTAGTATCTGCTCAGGACAGGATTACAGTACCCGAGTGTGTGCGCAAGCACAAGCGCACTCTCTAATTCCTCACTCTCATAGTGCAATGAGACGATAATCCAACACGACCAGAGAGAGGTCAGGTCAAAGGCCCAAAGGTTTTACGTGCTTTCTGATGTACGGGATCGAACATCGCTGACTTCCTAACTCCGGGTTGTTACTGAGAATTTTTACCCGGGATTTGAACTTTATGATCAGCAGCCGTGCTTACTTTTAATAGATCAATGGAATCGTCAACTATAAAGATTATTTTAAAAATGTCAATTTGCAGGTTTGTTCTTCAATCACGAACGGCTGAACATATGCGAATGAAGTTTGGTATAGAAATCGATTAGCAAGGAGTGTTACTCTAACGTGGTAGGGAAAATTAGCTTAAATTGCCACGTCTATCATGCTTATTTGCGCTCGCAATAACGGATATCGTGCTCCTATTGCCGCTCTGGGCAATTTAAGTCTGGCCGTAAGCGAAATGGTTTACCATTATTTAGTCCATGCACACTTGTCGGAAGCCATGATTTTCGAGTATTTCCAATTTTGAAAATGTTTCCAATAATTTACATAATTAAAAAATCTAAAAATTATTTAACAATTATAATTACATCTATAAATTAACATATCTTTTAATTGAAGAATTAAAGGTGTAATACGCACGTTTGTTACTTAATGTCAGAATGAAACAAATCTATCCAGTTCACTGAGTGAATTTCTTAGTTTCAACTACCCATAGAAATAGTTTACGTGCAAATACTTTTCCCTCTTTGTATATTTACAAAGAAGATATTACACAGCCATAAAACAGAGCGAGTTAGATGATTTAGCTAGCATCAATTTTATGAATACGGGATATGGATTCTTTGTTTCACGAACTACTAAAACTGAAATGCTACGTTTGGCTTCACAACAAAGCTTACTACATACGATAAGGAATGTAGATCATACATTCTTACTTTCTTCACATTACCGTGTGATGGCGCCGTAAGAGAATCCATCATTCCGTTTTGTTCCGTGGGTATCTTATGAAGTGACTGTAAGATATGCCAGAGAAATCTTAATGCTTTCTAAGGATAGCAGCATGTACATCGTGTTTGCGCCAGACGTGAATTGCCCTGACCAGCAAAGGCCAGCAGTATAACAGTATAAAGAATACGAGACGATTAAGCCTTCTTAAAACAGTAGAAACCCACGTACGTCTGTGGACTTTAGTGCGCCGGTAAAGAAGATGAAGAAGAAAATCAATTTTTATAAATATACGTAAAATTTTCTTTTCCAATCAGCTTCATTAGTACGTACAAGTCCAAAGATGAACTAGTTCTCTCAATCTCACCGTTTCATTTGACGATTCGGTATAATTGGCACGCTTAACATGTGGACTGGCGATATTTGTAAGAGCCTTGCACTTTAACGACGTTCTCGTTATCGCGCTGGATATTTAACGTTTGACGTAGAAATATTTCACCATCGGTCTGAGTTGAACGTTCCGGTATTTCTCAAAGTCATCTCTTACGACACCCACGAGATGAAATAGGATGTTAAATTTTATATCCCGTCACCGTAAGGCACTCTAAAACATATCTTCTTCAGTGAGCTCTAAAAATATAGATGTGTTATTTAATCCGAAAATGCTGTTCTCCATTTCGACTGTCTGTGGGATTTTGGTTTAGAATTTTCGATTAGATAAACTGCCATCGGTAGGTCATCAAAGCTTCTATCTATAATACTTTTATAAATTTACGTACACGACAGATTTAAGGCACCATTATTTTGTATCAAAGGTTGTTTTTAAGCTTCTATATTAGTTTTATATATTTTCTTCAAAATGGTATTGAAATAAAAACCATTACTGACCATACGTCGAAACTGAAATACTCGCCTACGCTCTTCAAATTGACGTAGCGTGTTTTGACGGTGAGGACACAAGTATCTGAGCTTTAAATGGGTCAAGCCTCAATTACAGTGAACCGCGTTGTGAAAACAACGACAAAATCTCGATTTAGAGAAAACTTTTTGCTGTTTGATTTTTGAGTTTTGTATGAAAAATGAAATGGTGTGCCGATTCGATCAACCCACATTGTGACACATTAGCAAACAATCTTCATACATAACAGCTTATTGCTGATTTCCTCACAGGGAGGATTTTACCATAGTTTCCACGCTTGACAGGCAGGCTGACAACCGCAATTTTATAATATTTTAATTAATTATCAGGAAGATACTGTTATCCTTCACCGTCTAACAGTCGCCTTTTACGACACACAAGAGAAGATATGGGGTAGTTGATATTCTTAGATCGCCACTACACGGCAATGTACGGCACTACAAATGTAAATCACTTAAGAAAATCTCACGATAAAAAAATCCGATATACGGGAACGGACTCCAGGACACCATCTGCACATTAATAGCATTAAATCGCTACTTACATTAGATACAATAGTGAATTATATAACTTTAAAATCTAATTCAAACCACATTCTTTTAAAAGAACTGGTCACTTAGGTATATATCATACAGTTTTTTACCTAAGCTTGAATAACATTATATAAATAGAACATTTTCGAAAGTTTTGCACTAAATAAATAATTTAAGTGATTTTTTTTTATATTGTGCATATGCCAGTTACACTATAAACTGCTCCTCATTGGACATAGTCAACATACGATAATATAATACCAAATAATGGATGGACTACATTCATTTGCAGTTGTGATAAAGAAGAATGTAAATTGGTAGAAAGTGTATAGTACTTTTTTTTTAAAAACTGTTATCTTAGGTAATCTATTACGGGCATATGCCATTTCAGGTTAATCAATTAATAACCGGGCATACGTACAAAACAACAGGGCTTGATTAGAACAATATATAGAAGTAGTAAATCATGCAGTTTTGTAAACCGGATGTCTATCAGTAACTCTAAACAACGAGCGGAAACAGTAATTTATTTTATCACCTCCTCTTACAAGAAGTGTTATCGAATTCATTTTGCTACCAGTATTATGAACTATTTTTGTTTAAAATAATCACACTTTATATCGGTTTCAAAAATATTTCTTTTTGATCGATACCCCGATATCGATATTTTTAATCTACTTCTAGACATACATACGAGAATGTCTCTACAATTACGGAAAGCATATACTGTATTCGCTATGCTTGTCATGTAGATATTTTATAACGTTTCTTGCTGTTTCATATCATGCCCGTAGATGGACTCTTCGATGTATATTATATAAAAATATATCTATCTGAGTTCTTTTTTTTATTATGCTTAAAGGTCTATTTCCCACAGGCGCCTCTTATGATATCGACGGAACGATATGAAGTGATTATGCTAATCTCACTACTATGCTATATTAATTTTCGTACATTTTTTACCTATTATAGATAATATATAAAGCAAAATTTTGAAATTGGAAATTATGTCCAACACGCTAATGTTTACGTACTATGTTCTCTATTCTATAAACTTTATAAATCAGAATAAAATAACTTTGATTATGTATCGGCGTGACGTGATTGCTAGAAATTTGATTTTATTAAAATGCGTGATATTAATAAACGTCTAAATTGATTTCTTTTTATAATTTTATAATGAATACTAGAATTTTTATTTATAAGGCCAAACATGCCGTTCAAGTCACGTTATGGGTTTTACCCTTGTTGTACCAGAAAACCCACACCTTTGAAATTACACGCCGTTGCCAGTCTGGATATTTCACGTCTTGTGCAAATGTTTTTAGGTCATTCTGACTTTTCCCATACACCCTTACGACGGGACGTAATCGAGTGATGAATTCTGTTACGCCAACTTCATATGGCTTAAATGTAAAAAAAAATGAAGAGTCTGTATGTAATATTGAAATAACCGACTTCTATTAAACTCAGAAGGTTATCTGCATGCTATTTTTTTACCTGGTAGAGCCATGCTGCAGCTATATTAGTAGTATAGTTGTAGCACGAATGGGTCGGCTCGACCGGGGAAGGACCACGCTCTCACAGAAAACCAGCGAAAAATAGCAGCTTAACGCTGCTGTGTTTCGTATGTTGAGTGTAGAGAACCGGAGACCCCTTTTACTGGCAAAGAGGCATTCCATCTTATTCCTCACGGGTGACAACGCATCTACATCTTGAGTCCTTATTAAGGATAGATGTAGATGTCTATGGGTCACAGTAACCACTTACCATCAGGTGATGTGTTCGTTTGTTACCCTATCCTATAAAAAAATGCAAAACTGTTGTCTGTCTATCTGTCTATTTGTCTGTCTCGATGTCTGTCCGGCTATGCTTCAGAATTGATGGTACTAAAACTTTACCAACAGATATACAGCACGAAGGATCTTGGCTGTTTTATCTGAATTACTTAAAAAAAAAGGAAATATTGTTAATATATATGGAATTCGATTATTTTAAGTCTAAATAACATCATGTTAATAGATCCTATCTAAACGAAACTGGGGTGGGCTGTGAGTTGGTAATATTTTTTTTTATATATTTAATACAATTTTGCGATCACTGAGCACATAACAGTACTGCACTAGACTGATAGAAGGCATATATTTGCTTGTTATTGGAGCTTGATTTATAATAGTTTCTATGGAAAGCCACAGAAACGGAGGAAGCCTGCGTCGTATACTTATTCATAAGGGAACGTTTTATTTAAATTTTTTTAGCCTGCTATTAATGTAGTTTGTAGCTGCTATAACTTTAAATGGCACCGTTAATATCTAAAGCTAGGTAACATAAATTTACTGAAAGGGCTGTGGATATAATTCGGTCTGCCTTTACTATCTGTACATATTATTATTATCAGCCTATCAAAAGTCCACTGCTGAACAAAGGCCTCGCTCATAGACATAAGGCAATCAATGGTGGATGTGAGGATATTTGGCATAGTTGCCACGCCTACAAGGAAGGTCCGTTTTATTATTTTAAATTGTTGCCTGAAAGATGCTGCTGCTCTTTCCCTGTTTTATTTCCCTCTGCCGTCACTTATAACACCCACGGAGTGATATGGGTAGTAGATATTAAATAACGCATCCATTACTCTATGTTTACTATTTGTTTTTTTTTTGTTATAATTCAAATGCATTTTAATGAAAATTTACTCATATTATATTACTCTTCATTTTATTAAGACACATATAAATTGATAAAATTTTTTTTATATCTATTGACCTCAAAAATATTTTTTTTGTAGCTACATTATAATGATATTTACCCTCAAATATCACTTATACGCAAATTAATACATTACTAAACATTTGATAAAAATAAAACAAAAAAAAATCTTTTTATCTTAAAGCGTAGTTACAGTAACAACCTGACATTACTAATGACATTTGCCATTAGTACTAAGCCACCCTTCCTTATCTTGTAATTTTAATGATATCATGACATTTACATGGTAGAGAATATTTGGACCTTATTTATAATTACATTTTTGAGGGCTGATTAATTTCAGCAATTTTAGTGTGTGATTTTTAAAGGTCTATTTGCCACGTTTTTCCTAATAAATAACCTTTTTAACGCCGTGCATAATGAAAATGCTGCTAGCTGACGACTTTAAGCATTTTCAAATATTACTTAAATTGATTATTAATTTTTTAACAAACAACTTCTCAACTTAGCGTTGTCTATACTTGTCAACATTCGTTATTTGCAGTCTCATATCGATTATCTTTCGATCCGGTCTCATATTAATAGTAATAAGTTGCACTCTATTGTTAGTTGCAAATGAATGGTGATACTAATGTTGAATTTTTATCAGAAAATATTTTTCTCACCCAAAATTCCCCTCTTTTAGTTAACTCTCTCGTAAATAGTTATTTATTAAATATTTTGAAAAGTGCTATACCTTAACTTAAGTGTTTATACGGGGTATAGTCATCCTGCAGCTATATTACTGGTATAGTTGTAGCACGAATGGGTCGGCTCGACCGGGGAAGGACCACGCTCTCACAGTATACCAGCGTTAAAAAGCAGCATAACGCTGCTATGTTTCGTATGGTGAGTGTAGAGAACCGGACACCCTTTTTAACTGGAAACGAGGCATTCCATCTTAGTCCTCACGGGTGACAACGCATCTGCATTTTGATTCGTAATCGAGGATAGATTTAGATGTCTATGGACTGCAGCATCCACTTACCATCAGGTGGACTGTGTGCTCGTTTGTCACCCTAATTGTATAAAAAAACCTTATTTATATAAATCGGCTTATACCGTTAATTATTACAGATCACATTTTATTTTGTGACTACGTTAAAGTGTGTGTTATGGCGGCGTAAGAATATCCGCTACCTCATATCATGCCGTGGGTGTCGTAAGAGGCGACAAACGACAACAAATCTTGAGATGGGCGGCAGCAACTTACTAATAACGACAAAAATAAAAAACTGCGGTTGCCAACCCGCTTGCTAAGCGTGGTAATTATATGGGGTGACTTACGTTCAGCAGTGAACTTTAGTAGGATGAAATGGTAGCGATAATGTGTGATAATTAAAATTAAATGAGAGAAAAATGTCTAGTCTGATAATTCTAAATTATTATTTTACAAAACGCGACGAATAATGTAGCATTAGCAATGCAGCTTTCGAATGCAGCATTAAATGCTTGGAATAGAGTTGATATTTATTGCGTATGTTCTGACCGCATGTGCAGCGAACGGTGCCAAGAATTGGAGCTCAATTCAAAATTCAACGCTGAATCGCAAACTAAATTACTGCAACATTCCACAGGTCAGTGGTCTGTGGATTAGATAGACTTAAACTGTTTTATGTCTGCAAATCGGTTTTTGGTGTGAAATTTACGATATCATAGTTATTTCCGCAAAGAATTAGTTTAATAATTTCGACAATAAGAACTATGACAGCATTCGATTAGATGTAAATAAAATAGAATTATCTTCGTCTATATTAATCAGCCATTAAAAGTGCACTCCTTTTGTAGAGAGGATTTGCTTGCTCGCGATTTGTTTGCAGTAGATGTCTCACAACTTTAACTTTGCTCCCCATTTCATGTCTAGGTATTTTAAGTTCCACATAAACGAGATAGTTTTACCCTTATGTATAGGAAAACATGAAATCCTCCTAGAAATTCCTATAGCCGCCTCTTACAACTAAATTGGTAGATTGATTCTACAACGCCCCCACCACACAGCAATTAATAAGAGAGTTGTTAGAAATAATTAATGATCATATCTGTATAATTATTTACCGAGGTACCTAATCATTTGTTCTTATCCGTTAAAACTAAAGCGCTTAGAGCTAAATTGCAACCTATTTTGACTAATTTATAATGAAAACAGGACTATATATATATATATATATATATATATATATATATATGTATATAGCGTACTGTTGGTTACCATGTGGTATCGTGATACCTAAATTACATAAATCCGTTGGTCCTGCGCTTGATCTCTCTCTGTTCTTGTCGGATTGCTTTCCTATCAGATAACAAATGTAAAGGAATAGAGAATGCACTTGTGTTTGCGCACAGACTCGTGCAATATAATCATGTCCTACTCGTATGGGTAGTCTTCGTTTAGACAGTCCGCTGTAAACGAAATTTAGTCTAGAGGATACCGAGATACTTAGCTAATCCTTAGGTATTAAGATGTTCAAAGCAATGAAAATCTTTAGTTACTTTTAATTATTTACAGAAGGTATTTTTATCTTCCTGTGAAGAGTAACTATGAGATTAAAATTGGTAGAATAACAAAAGAACTTTAAAAAATGAGTTACTAGGCTTTGATATGGGACAGCTGAAATATATTTGGATGTTTAAAAATATTCATAAATTTAAATAATGCAATGAGTGCAGTTTGGCGTGACGTTGTTATTCTTAACCTATTCAAAACATATACAAATCTATTACCAATTTCGTCAATATGAGCAATCCAATTACAATTAATATCTAGTTATAATCCCAGAAATTTCCTCTGTTAGTTTTCTTGCACTTTGTCATTATTTTACCTAATGTCAAGGTCTAGTTTTTTTTTTCTAGTTTGCTATTACTATAAAATTGAACATAACAGGTTTTGGCGATATTGACCTTTAAATTATTATCATGTAACCATGAAATTACATCACTTATTGCGCATTTGATGTCATTTTCGTAATAATGTTTTTTTTTGTTTCCATGATTATTTTTTAAGATCAAAGATATGTCATCCGTAAACAAAATGCATGGGAATAGAGTCGGATCCGGTAAATCTTTTACATAAATTACAAACAAAAAAGGCCCAAGAACGTTTCCCTGAGGAACTCCAGTGTACTAAAGAAATTTTTAAATTTACAACAACGAATGTTAAAAATCTGAATACCAATGTGTTTTTAAATGGGAAAAAACTGAGCCCTGTTGTATCCACTGTTTTTCTTGGCATCACTCTCGACGCAAAGCTTCAGTGGGGCCCCCATATATCTAAATTAGCAAACAGACTAAGTTCTGCAGCCTATTCTGTAAAAATATTAGAGGTCTCACTAGTGTCGAGTCAGTTAGATTAGTTTATGTCAGTTATTTCCATAGCATAATGTCTTATGGGATTTTGCTATGGGGAAATGCGGCTGATTCAGAAACTATTTTTGTTTTACAGAAGAGGGCCATTAGAGCTATTTACAATCTAAAACCGAGAGAGTCTCTTAGAGATAAATTTAAAGAAATAAATATATTAACTTTGGCCTCTCAGTATATTTACGAAAATTTAATGTATGTTATGTACAAGTTACACTACAATTAAATGTACACACTACAGTCAATCAGCAAAATGCCTCACTCAAACAACCGACTCTTCGACAATTAATCTACTATAATTATACGCCAACGATAATTATCCGATTACGTGTGATAACCTTATCTACCTAGTCAAAATACCTGACGCGTATCTAGCCCTAACAAACTACGGGCATGGTTCCTCCTTCGACCCGCCAACAACAATAAATATTTATATGTAATTTCTATTACGTACTATTTTTATCTATATTACAGTCGGGCGATTGGAGACCCAATCAACCACGCTCTGCTACCAGCAATGTTCACGATCCTAGTTGCCCAGACTAAGGTCTAACATACAGGGGCCCATACAGCTGTTAGGTTCGACGGACAACTACGTGTGGGGCTCAAAATGCCTTATGGAAAATGTCATAACATTCAGTCATTGTGTAGTAACACAATAGGGAGAAGGCTAGGTAAATAAATAGTACGTACCTGTTCAGAGGCAAAGAAGGCTCACAGGGCTCGTTCAGGCGTTAATTGTCGTGAATGTAAATAGTGTGTGAGAAGTGTATATATGTGTAACCTGAATTAGCCCTTTTAATCAGCAGCAACCCTGACTCCGGCACCACCCCGCGGCGTGGTATTCTCCAGCCGCGGCAGCAATGGACAATTTCTTTCTTCAATTCATTATGTCAGTCTATCAACTTTATTGTATATTTAACTTACTTCAAGACGCAACTAAACCCCGTTAATTATAATCAAAAAACGTAAAACGCGGTCAAAGTTCACTTCCGTTCACTCCGCAACAAATTATTTCGAAAACCGAACGCGACTTTTTAAGGCACTTAACTCAACGGTACAATTAAACATTAACTTCTTAAAAGTTAGCCAATCCGGCGTCTAATGTTCTAGACTACACAATTCCTCGTCGCTGAACAAATCCGTTAACAAAATCGACACTATCAGAGGCAACCACGCGGCGCGATTCGACTCACAGCAATGCAATGCCCGGCCGCCGCTTGACGACAAAAAATACCCGATCTCCAACGCGCTCGGTGCGTGCGGGGAGGCGCCCGCGAGCCGCGTGCCAGTCGGCCCTAGGTACATCGAAGAAGCGCGCTAACGCGCCTCCGTTATAGTAATTTTAAATTTTAGCCTTTGGCGCAAACTATATTGAATATCTCAATAACATAAATATGGTTAAAATTATCTTGTTTACATTGCCTTACATAGAGGAAAATATACTAAGGTATAATTTAAATTTAATAATGCATAATTTGACATGTAACAAAAACTTAAATTTGACATTTAATTGTAAGAATAATAATGATAAATTTCATTTGGTAGATTTTAATAATTTAACTAAGAAGTTTTTTTAAAAGAGATAGGTACTTCTTACCCTTCAAAGTTTAGTTTGAGACTGGTAGCAAATACGCTATTTTATTATTTATATTGTAACCTAGTCATTAGACGAGACCTCTCCAACTTAACGTTTAGGTTCAGTGTGCCTCTAACCATTCGGTGATCGCTGCCGGTTTTCACCCTCGCGATCACTGAAACATCATTGAACAGTTGTCGTCTGGTCGTCATAATGAAGTCAATCTCATTTTTGGTCGAATCGTCGGGGCTCGATCAGGTCCACTTCCTGTGGGGCCGCCTCTAGAAGAAAGAGTTCATCATAAAGTGTCCCTTTTTCTCCATGAAGTCGGAATTTTGCTATGGGGTAATGCGACTGATATTGAAGCTATATTTGTTTTGCAGAATAGAGCCATTCGGGCGATTTATAACAGACAATAAATTTAAAGACCATAATTTAAAGAAATAAACATATTAACTTTGGCATCGCAATATATTTATGAAAATGTAATATATGTACATAAAAACATAAATGGCTTTAATAAGAATAAGGATATGCATACTTTAAACAAACATAAACTTTTAATACCAGTTACTAGACTCCACAGAATCAGCAATTCATTTATGCGTCAATATATACGCTTTAACAACAAAATCCTAGAACATATTCAAAGTTTGTCAATAAAAAATTTTAAAGTTTTATTAAAGAAAAAATCTACAAAAAGGGTTATTATAATATCAAGGAATACATCAATGAAAATAACCCCTGGGAATAAGGTGATCGCCACCATGCTGGTTGTTTGAAAAATCATTTAAAAATTGTATAAATGAAATTATTGTTAAGTGAAATATGTTTGAAAAAAAAAGTCCCGCTGGGTTTCTTGCTGGTTCTTCCCAGGGCAGAGATATTTTCCGAATCAGTGGTAAATAAAAAATGACTTTCAATAAGAATTATGTAATAATCAATATTGAATAAAAATTATTGGTTCGAAAACACCCTCTGTCCTGAGAAGAACCAACAAGAAACCCAGCGTGACTTTTTTTTAAAATTAATTTTACAATATAAATGATTACGAACTATTTACAAAATTTATTTTAGAAACTGCTTGGAAGCGACCACCTCATTTCCAGGGGTTATTATCAACCATGTATTAATTTATACTATAATAACCCCTTTTATACAGTTTGAGCTTAACAAAACATTTAAACTTGCCAATAGACTACACTTTCCAGGAACTTTTTGTAATTGCGTGTACATTGCCCCATGAATGAATTACTGACTCTGTGGAGTTGAGAAACCTGCATCACTAGCTTGTGTTTATTCCTAGTGTTTACAGAATGTATTTTACTTTTTTTACTAAAACTACCTTTGTTTTTGTGAACATACATTAAATTTTTGTATATATACTGAGAGGCCAAAGTTAATATATTTATTTCTTTAAATTTATCTCTAAGAGACTCTCTCGGTTTTAGATTGTAAATAGCTCTAATGGCCCTCTTCTGTAAAACAAAAATAGTTTCTGAATCAGCCGCATTTCCCCATAGCAAAATCCCATAAGACATTATGCTATGGAAATAACTGACATAAACTAATCTAACAGACTCGACACTAGTGATACCTCTAATATTTTTACAGAATAGGCTGCAGAACTTAGTCTGTTTGCTAATTTAGATATATGAGGGCCCCACTGAAGCTTTGCGTCGAGAGTGATGCCAAGAAAAACAGTGGATACAACAGGGCTCAGTTTTTTCCCATTTAAAAACACATTGGTATTCAGATTTTTAACATTCGTTGTTGTAAATTTAAAAATTTCTTTAGTACACTGGATTTCCTCAGGGAAACGTTCTTGGGCCTTTTTTGTTTGTAATTTATGTAAAAGATTTACCGGATCCGACTCTATTCCCATGCATTTTGTTTACGGATGACATATCTTTGATCTTAAAAAATAATCATGGAAACAAAAAAAACATTATTACGAAAATGACATCAAATGCGCAATAAGTGATGTAATTTCATGGTTACATGATAATAATTTAAAGGTCAATATCGCCAAAACCTGTTATGTTCAATTTTATAGTAATAGCAAACTAGAAAAAAAAAACTAGACCTTGACATTAGGTAAAATAATGACAAAGTGCAAGAAAACTAACAGAGGAAATTTCTGGGATTATAACTAGATATTAATTGTAATTGGATTGCTCATATTGACGAAATTGGTAATAGATTTGTATATGTTTTGAATAGGTTAAGAATAACAACGTCACGCCAAACTGCACTCATTGCATTATTTAAATTTATGAATATTTTTAAACATCCAAATATATTTCAGCTGTCCCATATCAAAGCCTAGTAACTCATTTTTTAAAGTTCTTTTGTTATTCTACCAATTTTAATCTCATAGTTACTCTTCACAGGAAGATAAAAATACCTTCTGTAAATAATTAAAAGTAACTAAAGATTTTCATTGCTTTGAACATCTTAATACCTAAGGATTAGCTAAGTATCTCGGTATCCTCTAGACTAAATTTCGTTTACAGCGGACTGTCTAAACGAAGACTACCCATACGAGTAGGACATGATTATATTGCACGAGTCTGTGCGCAAACACAAGTGCATTCTCTATTCCTTTACATTTGTTATCTGATAGGAAAGCAATCCGACAAGAACAGAGAGAGATCAAGCGCAGGACCAACGGATTTATGTAATTTAGGTATCACGATACCACATGGTAACCAACAGTACGCTATATACATATATATATATATATATATATATATATATATATATAGTCCTGTTTTCATTATAAATTAGTCAAAATAGGTTGCAATTTAGCTCTAAGCGCTTTAGTTTTAACGGATAAGAACAAATGATTAGGTACCTCGGTAAATAATTATACAGATATGATCATTAATTATTTCTAACAACTCTCTTATTAATTGCTGTGTGGTGGGGGCGTTGTAGAATCAATCTACCAATTTAGTTGTAAGAGGCGGCTATAGGAATTTCTAGGAGGATTTCATGTTTTCCTATACATAAGGGTAAAACTATCTCGTTTATGTGGAACTTAAAATACCTAGACATGAAATGGGGAGCAAAGTTAAAGTTGTGAGACATCTACTGCAAACAAATCGCGAGCAAGCAAATCCTCTCTACAAAAGGAGTGCACTTTTAAGGGCTGATAAATATAGACGAAGATAATTCTATTTTATTTACATCTAATCGAATGCTGTCATAGTTCTTATTGTCGAAATTATTAAACTAATTCTTTGCGGAAATAACTATGATATCGTAAATTTCACACCAAAAACCGATTTGCAGACATAAAACAGTTTAAGTCTATCTAATCCACAGACCACTGACCTGTGGAATGTTGCAGTAATTTAGTTTGCGATTCAGCGTTGAATTTTGAATTGAGCTCCAATTCTTGGCACCGTTCGCTGCACATGCGGTCAGAACATACGCAATAAATATCAACTCTATTCCAAGCATTTAAGGCTGCATTCGAAAGCTGCATTGCTAATGCTACATTCTTCGTCGCGTTTTGTAAAATAATAATTTAGAATTATCAGACTAGACATTTTTCTCTCATTTAATTTTAATTATCACACATTATCGCTACCATTTCATCCTACTAAAGTTCACTGCTGAACGTAAGTCACCCCATATAATTACCACGCTTAGCAAGCGGGTTGGCAACCGCAGTTTTTTATTTTTGTCGTTATTAGTAAGTTGCTGCCGCCCATCTCAAGATTTGTTGTCGTTTGTCGCCTCTTACGACACCCACGGCATGATATGAGGTAGCGGATATTCTTACGCCGCCATAACACACACTTTAACGTAGTCACAAAATAAAATGTGATCTGTAATAATTAACGGTATAAGCCGATTTATATAAATAAGGTTTTTTTATACAATTAGGGTGACAAACGAGCACACAGTCCACCTGATGGTAAGTGGATGCTGCAGTCCATAGACATCTAAATCTATCCTCGATTACGAATCAAAATGCAGATGCGTTGTCACCCGTGAGGACTAAGATGGAATGCCTCGTTTCCAGTTAAAAAGGGTGTCCGGTTCTCTACACTCACCATACGAAACATAGCAGCGTTATGCTGCTTTTTAACGCTGGTATACTGTGAGAGCGTGGTCCTTCCCCGGTCGAGCCGACCCATTCGTGCTACAACTATACCAGTAATATAGCTGCAGGATGACTATACCCCGTATAAACACTTAAGTTAAGGTATAGCACTTTTCAAAATATTTAATAAATAACTATTTACGAGAGAGTTAACTAAAAGAGGGGAATTTTGGGTGAGAAAAATATTTTCTGATAAAAATTCAACATTAGTATCACCATTCATTTGCAACTAACAATAGAGTGCAACTTATTACTATTAATATGAGACCGGATCGAAAGATAATCGATATGAGACTGCAAATAACGAATGTTGACAAGTATAGACAACGCTAAGTTGAGAAGTTGTTTGTTAAAAAATTAATAATCAATTTAAGTAATATTTGAAAATGCTTAAAGTCGTCAGCTAGCAGCATTTTCATTATGCACGGCGTTAAAAAGGTTATTTATTAGGAAAAACGTGGCAAATAGACCTTTAAAAATCACACACTAAAATTGCTGAAATTAATCAGCCCTCAAAAATGTAATTATAAATAAGGTCCAAATATTCTCTACCATGTAAATGTCATGATATCATTAAAATTACAAGATAAGGAAGGGTGGCTTAGTACTAATGGCAAATGTCATTAGTAATGTCAGGTTGTTACTGTAACTACGCTTTAAGATAAAAAGATTTTTTTTTGTTTTATTTTTATCAAATGTTTAGTAATGTATTAATTTGCGTATAAGTGATATTTGAGGGTAAATATCATTATAATGTAGCTACAAAAAAAATATTTTTGAGGTCAATAGATATAAAAAAAATTTTATCAATTTATATGTGTCTTAATAAAATGAAGAGTAATATAATATGAGTAAATTTTCATTAAAATGCATTTGAATTATAACAAAAAAAAAACAAATAGTAAACATAGAGTAATGGATGCGTTATTTAATATCTACTACCCATATCACTCCGTGGGTGTTATAAGTGACGGCAGAGGGAAATAAAACAGGGAAAGAGCAGCAGCATCTTTCAGGCAACAATTTAAAATAATAAAACGGACCTTCCTTGTAGGCGTGGCAACTATGCCAAATATCCTCACATCCACCATTGATTGCCTTATATCCATGATCGAGGCCTTTGTTCAGCAGTGGACTTTTGATAGGCTGATAATGATGATGTGTACAGATAGTAAAGGCAGACCGAATTATATCCACAGCCCTTTCAGTAAATTTATATGTACATATATACCTAGCTTTAGATATTAACGGTGCTATTTAAAGTTATAGCAGCTACAAACTACATTAATAGCAGGCTAAAAAAAATTAAATGAAACGTTCCCTTATGAATAAGTATACGATGGAGGCTTCCTCCGTTTCTGTGGCTTCCCATAGAAACTATTATAAATCAAGCTCCAAGAACAAGCAAATATATGCCTTCTATCAGTCTAGTGCAGTACTATTATGTGCTCGGTGATCGTAAAATTGTATTAAATATATAAAATATATTATAACTCACAGCCCACCCCGGTTTTGTTTAGATAGGATCTATTAATATGGTGTTATTTAGACTTAACTGTAGCTTGTGCGATGGCATCACTACTAAATACAAACAAATACACGGCTCAAACACAAATCATATTAACAAATAACAAATACAAGTACGATCAATTCAAGTTAAATACAAATTACACAAATACAATTACTATTTATTAAATTAAAGCAGCACAGTTTCTTTGGACCGGTTCTGTGGTCCCCACCTCCTCAGAGGGCCGACCCTCTCCCTATTGTGGGCGTGTCCCTTTCGGACGTCGTCCAGCGGTTCTGGGAAGTAGAGGAGCCACCACATGTGGCTCGAGTCAACCCTCTGGACCGTGAGTGCGAATTGTTCTACCAGAACATTACCGGCCGTCGTGTCGACGGTCATTTCGTCACTCGCTGACCCTTTCTGGACTCACGTCCCCCTTTGGGCCAATCTCGTGCAATGGCCGAGAAGAGGTTGCTCTCCGTGGAGCGCTTTATGCGGCGCGACTCAACGTTTCGCGACAAATATGTCGAGTTCATGCGCGAGTATCATGAACTAGGCCACATATCACCGTTTTCGAAATAATTTGTTGCGGAGTGAACGGAAGTGAACTTTGACCCACCGGTCATCAGTCGTGTCGCGTGTTACGTTTTTTGATTATAATTAACGGGATTTAGTTGCGTCTTGAAATGTACAATTAACTTGAAAGACTGACATAGTGAATTGAAAAAAGAAATTGTCCATTGCTGCCACCGCTGGAGAATACCACGCCGCGGGGCGGT
This sequence comes from Parnassius mnemosyne, assembly GCA_963668995.1. Taxonomy (NCBI): domain Eukaryota; kingdom Metazoa; phylum Arthropoda; class Insecta; order Lepidoptera; family Papilionidae; genus Parnassius; species Parnassius mnemosyne. The sequence goes on from CAVLGL010000084.1 coordinate 27,699,064, forward strand.
GCCGGAGTCAGGGTTGCTGCTGATTAAAAGGGCTAATTCAGGTTATACATATATACACTTCTCACACACTACTTACATTCACGACAATTAACGCCTGAACGAGCCCTGTTAGTCTTCTTCGCCTCTGAACAGGAACGTACTATTTATTTACCTAACCTTCTCCCTATTGTGTAGTATGATAGGACATTTTCCATAAGGCATTTTGAGCCCCACACGTAGTTGTCCGTCGAACCTAACAGCTGTATGGGCTCCTGTATGTTAGACCTTAGACTGGGCATTTAGGTGCGTGAACAAATATATTTTAATAATTGATTCTTGTTCATACTGCCTCCGGATTCGAGGATTCCGATACTGTCTGAGGCGACAAAGAACGTGTCTTGAAACTGAGTAGATACGACAATCGGATTCTTTTTAGGGGCAAACGCGCAAACCTCTGTCTTCTAGAGCTTGAAGTGAAATAAATTTAGGCGCCCCCAATCCAATAGTTTTTTCAGTAAAGTCATGTCTTCAGACACAAATTTTTTCGGGTACTCAGCGAAGTTTTCCCGAGAAATATTTGCACGGCCGGTGTAAAAACCAGTGCTGTCGTTCTTATAGCAATGAATGTGTTACCAGTTACCATTGATATTCAGAAGAAACTGAATTGGCCATAACACGAAGCCTTGTGTCACGCTTACAGAACCAGCGTTAATAAAATTGTTATTGGACCATGCACCGTCTACTATGACCTCGATGCTCTGATCTGCAAGAAAACTAGTGATCCAATTGCATAATTTCTCAGTAAGCCCATGGGAAGGGAGCTTAGAAAGAATAGCTCTGTGCCAAACCCGATCGAAAGACTTCGTTATGTCCAAACTAATGACCAAGGCCTCCCCCTTGGACTCAACTTCCTTCACCCATCCATGAGCTGGGTAACCTAGAACCCATTAAACAGCACATCCGGCATGAAGCACTCACACCACGGGATGAACGACGATGTGTTCAAACGCAAAACTGCACGCAAAGAGATGCTTGAACAAAAGAGAGAGAGCCTAGCAAATCGGCTGTTTTCTTTGCGGCATGGGCCAGCAAGTCGTCCTCCCTGTGTAGAGATGAAAGAGACGGCTGACAGAAGTTCCTTTGGACAGTCTTGGCGAGATACTATAATGCATATGTTCCCGAAGGTAATCAAACTAGTTTCTCGCCAATTCTGCCGATGTGCTCTGAACTTTCTTTGGCAATAACTCTTTTGCAGGGCCTGGAAGCGGAATTATACTTCTTTTTAAGAGCGCTGGTGTTTGCATCCAGAGATGTAGTTGCGTCAATCCAGGCCCGGTAGCACTCATGATTATTATGGCTTGATGCAATTTTACAGAAGTGACCAAACCAAGGCTGAGCTCTGCCTCCAATAGGAACCACAGATGATGGAATAAAAAGTTCTATTCCCAGAAGTACCGCGAGAATCAAACCCGCTCCCAGGGGTGGGATGAAAAAAAAAGACCGCATCCTGTTGCAGTCGGCCGATCTATAGTGTCAAACACGGCGAAAACCTGCAGAACGCAACCGCGATGGTAGCATGAGTAGTACTCAGGATGAGATAGTGGTCCTAAAATCCAAGAGGGGCATCGACAGACACCGTCCGGTTGAAAGGTCAGCAGAAGGTCCAACAGGAAAGGTGCATGATCCTCCACATCTACGATCATCGTAGGTGAAGTAACCAGTTGCGTCAGACCATATACGCGCATGATCGGTTAAACATGAACCAGGCCATTCAGGAGTCTGCGGTCATATGGACGTGGTTGATGTGTCGGCATTACAGCTATGGAATCTATAGAGGCGCCTGTAGATGTGGGGTTAGTCGTCGATGTCTACGCGCAGCCATAGTATAGACATTTTCGTACCTTCAAGACTGCTGCGGCGTCGAAAACATATATTCTATCTGATGTATAGGCAAACTCCAGCCCGGGGCACAAAGGAGTGTTTCAATCTGTACCCCGGTTATGAATGATATGAAGTATTGGCTGGAGAGGACATCTGTGTCTCGGTTAAAAAGTGCAAGGCCGGTTTCGCCGTCTCCAGATAGCAGTGGACGACGTTAAGCTTTGAATGAAGTCCCCTGGTATTGCAGAAATTCACAGTAGCGTGACAGGGATCATCTTAGTTTTATTGGTTTGCTTGCCCCAAGCAGTTATTGTCGCGAGCGAAATTTCGTCCCCCAAAATACGCAGGGCAGCCAGAACACCCACGCTCAGAAAGAGTGGGGTAATTTGAGCGGGAATGCTCAGTAGGGGTTCAACACCAGGGGTGCTGAAAAGGGAGTGGAGGGTAGGATTTGGTCTTTGGCCAACTGCACTTACCAAGCGAAACGCAGAAGTAAACTTAAGCTTCAGGCTGATATTATGTGAAGTCGTGCTACCACCCCGGTTCGAGCAGGCCCAACCGTGTAACAGCAAAAGCTGCCGCTTGGTTCTACCACTGTTAAAAAGTGAATCAACGCTTGTAAGAAACAAGCCCAATAATTAAACCAGTAATAAATAAGGTTGGCGGTCACGCAACGCCCGACACGGCAGATGTGATGAAACGTCATAGTTGATGGTAGAATATATAATTAATAAAAAATAATATAGAAATATGGATTAAAATAATTAAAAAATACATGATAAATAGTGTTAAAAAATAAAAAGTGTGTATATATATACGGTGAACGCCTCAATTATACGATAGTCGAACAGAAATGTAGACGCAGTCCACAACTTACACAGAGAAGCAACGATGTGTATAATATACGCCGCGCACGCACACACAAGGGACTCGAGTGCGGTAGCGTAGAGGAGTCATAACTGCATAAGAGAGCGTCATGCCATTTGCCGTCACGGCATACGAGTTTACTAAAGAGAAAACTGATTCCATTTTAAAGTACCAATATCGGGTATAGGGACTACTTGCCTAATTTAGGTGTATATAGTTTATACCAATTTTTTAATTACGCCATAATATTAACAGTAGGTCATGTAGTCAAGTCAAGCCGTCTGTGATAAGCAAACTGTATTTTTAAATTTTATTTATTGCCACGAACCCAAGCCCGTTGAAAATGTGAAGGGAAAATTGGTATAATAATTCGTGTCATGTAGTTATTAATTTAAACATTAAGAGTTAGTGTTTCACTAAGAAAGTAAACAGAGGGCAAGAACTTGAGAAACGAAAACGTGAATTGAATTTCACACACAGGAGCGCGCGTAAGCGTAGTTGTTGCCCATATATCACATTCAATTTCAAACAATTTCATATATAAGTAAAAGCCTTATTTACTCGTATATTAAAAAAAAATATATTGGTATAGGTATAATTATTTATTTACTTAAATATAAAATGTGGATACTGTTTGAAAAATAACTATTTATGGAGGTGTAGACTGACTGGTTTTATACAATCGTAACAAAGCGTTACGCTTACCAACTAAGCTGCTTCGAATTTAGCTATGAATTTCATGGTTAATTTAACACATAATTTCGTCCTGTGGGTGTTGTAAGAGTCAACTATGATAAATGCTAGAAAAATCTCAAGATTTCAACATAAACCTGTAACGTTGACTGTGGAAAGTACCAGAAAAAGCTTGTGGCTTATGATACATTGTGGAGAAACTTCGTTTACGCCAGGCGTATAATACCTGGAACAGCGATAGGCACCAGTGTCAAAGTTTCAAACCCTCCTGCGGTCGTCAATCCACCTGCTTAGTGTGGCGCCTAAGTTAAATCCTCTTTAAATAGAATCGCTCATGTCAATCAGAATCTCTCTTTTCTTTGTCAATTCGTAGACTTCCACGAGTTGACAAAGAAAAGAGAGATTCACTTTTGTGCGATAAGTTTAAATACTAGAAACAAGTAAAAGCTCGTAATACTGTGTACACAACTGCAAAAAAATCAATCATTCTGACATGTTGGAAAGTATACCTTTCTACAATAAAGTACCAGAAAATATGCAAGGTATAATATGCTATTAAATTAATAATTGCAATGTTAAGTGTTGGTTTACCTAGTACTCGGTGGTGAAGGAAATCGTCGTGAAGAAACCTGCATTTCTGAGAAATAAAAAAGTATTTCGAAAACTTTACAAGTATGTCAATTCGTTTAGGAGCAAAAAGTTACGAACACATGCACACCGAAATTTTATATAAAATTAAAATTATACTAGTGTTACATAATCAATCTATAGTTAAAACATGCATTACGTTAAACTCATACTAACAAAATCAAAGAATAATGTATTAAAGCAATATGTAAAGGCTTTACATTATGCTTAAATAAATAATTTCCAACATGTTAATAATAATATGAAGTGTTTTAATGTTTGTATAACGTGTTTGCTGTACTTACGTATTCAATTCCATACGCATTGCCATTTCTCAATTTAAACAGAACTTCTGTTCTTTAAGTTGAACTATCTGCATACTTTAACATATTGATTTAATAAATTTTCTGTCTATAGTGATTATTAATTATTTTATATATTTAATCTTTTATGCACAAAAAATGTATATATGGCGGAATTAATCCTTAAGGTATTCTCTCCCAGTCAACAAAAAATGTTCCACTGCCGAAAATAAATCCCCCTCCTCCCGCACTCATTTTATTAAGCTTTTATCAGAAAGATACTACCGCCATTACTCACTGGATTGAAAGAAAGAAAGGAAAAAACAATTTTCAAATGGCTCGTCCAAGAAATATTTATATCCTTCTTTTATTCTTATTCACAGTCTAAATAAAACAATTTTAAGGACAAACCAATTTTTGAGAAATTAATACGTTTATTGAATGAACAAGCTAGAACACGTACAAAATTTTTTAAATATATTGCTTATATTTCAATATAATAACATTTCACAGGTAAATACCTCTAAAATTGGCATTCTATGGTATTGGCCATTTCAAATTAAAATATTTTTTGTTTGGCTAAGAATTCTAATTGCAAATTAATTTTATTTTAAAAACGAAGAAATCTTTTTTTTTAAATAAATTTGTTTATTGACAAAAGTTATATTTTTATCGCATTTAAATCTTCTTCTTCATCATGGATACGTAAAAAATTAAGGTAATTATGGAATATGAATACCGTCGTGGCAGCAACGGTGCACAATCGTCATGCAACACAAACGACGTTAACGAAGCAAATACTACAAACGATGCACCACCTGTTTTTGATTTGCCCACTTCCGTTCTGGAAATATCAATATGAAAAATGAACCCCGTTGTCATCCAAAATCTTTGGTTGACAATAACGAATTAAAGGCGATTGTGGAAGCTAATGGTACTCTATCTACAAATGAATTAGCAGCAGCTTTCGACGTTGGCATCAAAACAATATTGGTCCATTTGCCACGAACTCAGTGATCGCTATCGCGAGAATTATTAATGTTTGTAATTACCAACTATGGTATTGTGTACATACAAAGATATTAGGCTTAAACTCGGGCACTTTTACTTTCTCGGGACCTTCACTTGGCTGGATCACAGTATTACTACTCAGTCGGCAAAGCAGTTTGTGATAAATGTTAATGTAATATATGACACTCAATGGTTGGACTACTTCCCGCTTATTAAACATTGCGATTAAAAATAACTAACCCCTAAAATATTGCCTAAAATTATGAATGCTAATAAAGATATATTATGGGGTGTAAGAATTGTTGAACAAATCTCTATGCATACCAATGAGTGTCATAAGAGGCTTAAATTGATTGACTTTCCTTCGGATTGTCTGAGCTGTGCTGATAGTGCTTGTAATAACCGTGGCCACTGGCTTACTCTTGATACGCTGTACGCCGACATTGTGACCGCCCTTTGTGACGTAGCGGTGCCAAGTCGGGGAAGCAAGAAAGGGGGTGGGAGTGGCTCGCGCATAGTGGATAAGTTGGCACGGCTCATGTAAAGGCGATATCTAAGTTAAATGAATGGGTGATGTGTGGAAAGCCAAAGTCGGGTCTTGTTTACTGAGAAATATGTGAAAGCAGACGAGTTTTCTAGTCCAGATTAAAATGATGCCAAGACCACCAAGAATCAATAAAAATGGACTCTCTTGTGTAAAAATATTCAAAGGGGAACTTTAAGGGCTTCTGAAAAAATAATAGTAAAATTAATGTACGACCTGCCTTCACTGTGAGCATTGTTGGTGTAAACGAACCCAGGCAACAGACAAAAATTAATTATGTGAGTTATGACTGGGAGAAAGTTTTCTAGGACAGCAGAGGTCATGAGGCGACTCTCATTATCACAGCCCACTGCTTTGGATTTAATACATACAAAAGTTTTACCACTTCGTCTAAAGAGTGAAACGAGAATGAAAAATTGTTCATGTTGAGATGTGGCTAAAAAACTCGTCCACTAAAGACGCACCATCCAACTGAGAAAAATCTATAGTCGACGCATCATTTTCTAAATTAATAAGATCCATTCTGGTAAAATTTCGTACCCAGATGGTGTCTGGTTTAGACTTAGGTGGTTTTTTTTTATACGATAATGGTGACAAACGAGCACACAGTCTACCTGATGGTAAGTGGTTGCTGCGGCCCATAGACATCTACATCTATCCTCTATTACAAATCAAAATGTAGATGCGTTGCCACCCGTGAGGACCAAGATGTAATGCCTCATTTCCAGTAAAAAGGGCCTCCGGCCACCTGCACTCACCAAGCGAAACGCAGAGGTAAACTTCTACTTCACGCTGGTTTTCTGTAAGGTCGTGGTACCATCCCGGTTAGAGCCGGCCCATCCGTGCGACAGCAAAAGCTGCCGCGTGACTCTACCACTGTTAAATGTTTGTTTATATGTATATGGTGGTTTTAGTTTATATGCAAGGTATAGTAAATTATGGCGCGAAAATTTGGAAGCAGACAACTGACCATAGTTAACTACGAGTTGGTAGAGGAGGTTATGATTAAATCAAGCCACGTGTTCAGAGGATCAGGATTGTGATGATTAGGAGAGGAGGGAAGAATGGATAGGTTAATTGAGAACAGGCTATTAAGGAGCGTAGCCCTTTGTGTAGAAGTTTTGAGAAGGTCAGTATTAAAGTCGCCCATGATAATGTGATGTATGTAATCAGCACTGAGAGATTCCATGACGGATTCAAAGGTAGAGAAATATTAAACGCGTGCAGCATACGCGTCTGCAGAAGCCAGGCCATGCTACAGCTGAACCCTGCAGTTTGTTCCAATTAGCAAGGAACACACTCGCCTCACACTCAAGCACATGTATTTACATCACACGTGCTGCAGTAACACAAAAGAAAACATAAATGCAGCACTACTCTTGGGACACCATTCGCCTTTCCAGGGCACCATATACTGAGCTGCTGCTACACGACAACCTCTGATACGGTCCGATCCTCATGTAAACTTAATTATTCTCTTCAATGTCAGAACTCATTTGCTCTACTTCAATCTCGTCAGTAATGCTTTGGATTCCAGCATTTTTCGCAACCAATTAATAATTCACAAACACTTATTTTTACAAAACATTTTTAAGACAATGTATAGGATAAATTTACATTACTGGTATATCAAATGGTGATCGTTAGCAGCGGCAAATAATCTGTCCGCGGCGTCATAAGCCGACAGCATACTCCACTCAAGAGCGAGCGCCACAGCACCACGCCTTCCACTAAACCCTCAACATTAAACCCTAATTTTGTCGACCACATAACAGTAACTAAACTGTAACACTTGTCGACACATTACACATTAGAATACAAAAATATTACTTAGCGTTTTTAATTAATAGCACGATAGTTAAACATTTTTTTTCGGTACATCTTTTAAATATTTCGAACTTTAAAATGTACCACTTAAGTAATATTTCTAATGTTGTAGCTCATATACATCTACATCTATTCTCGATTAAGAATCAAAATGTAGTACAACAAAAAGTGAAATGGTATCTAGTTCTCTACTCCAGACTCACTATACCAAACACAGCAGCATTAGGCTACTATTTTTTGTTGGTATTATGTTGTGAGAGCACGGTCCTTTCTTAGTTGAGGCGACTCATTTCTGCTACAACCATAATATTGCTGCAGCATGTCTCTAACACTTTAAAAGTTACAACTCTTTTATTCCGCTCATGATGAAAATACAAAGATATTCAGAACGTTTATATAGGCTACAATTTACCACTTGTAAATTATTACTAAAAATTTAGTTTAAAATTTCATTGGTACGAAGATTAAACATAGGTTGAAGATTAAACATCGTGAACTGTCACATCTACGACTGTAAAATGGTTGTGAAATACACAAAATAAAACAAATATAATTACTCAAATATAATTACTCAAATTAAAAAAGTACTCAGGATACAGAGGATTATTTTTTCGTTTCATTTGAAGAAACAGGTGACACCAACTGGAACTCCCATCTGAAAGCCTTGAGGGCAAAACATACAACCCATTATTCTAATCTGTCTCGTCTCCGACAAAAAAGTGAAGTACATTCAAACGCTTTGATACGTGAACTATCTACATCACTACGTGCTTAACAGCTACGCTTTGTTTGGCTGTCAAATACACGGATGTTTTAAGCTACCCGAGAATTATTGTGTACGTTATTTTTATTATGTCATAAATTATATAATAACAGAAAAGTGAATAGCAGAGGCAGCTAGAAATGCTCTCGACAGAAATTTATTAACCAAAGTGGCGACATAATAAACATGGTGATTTCTTATATTTACACGAACACTACACATTGAATGAATCGCGTTTAATTAACTTGTTTATTATTGCTTCCCGACGTTTCGGGTACTTAACAGCACCCATGATCACTGGAAATTCAGGTGATTGACGTTCCAATGTCAGAGTTAACCCAAAATTCAATCGGTCTTCTGCAAAATTTTTCGAAAGGTATGTGTATGTAATCTATGTTGCTGAAGCCTCTTCGAAAACGGACTTGTTCGGGAGGCTGGAAGTCGTCGAGTCTGCGTGCGACACGATTCGTAATGACACTCGAGAACAGCACGTAGACGCAGCTCAGAAGGGGAGTCGGTCTGTAGTTCTTCAACAGAGCATTGTTGCCTTTCTTGAAGGACAAGACTACTGACCACAAGACTGCTTCTGCTCCACGCCTCCAGTGTATTGCCACCAAGAAAGTCGGAACTAAAGAGGTCCTGAAGGAATTCAGATACCAGTTTTGAACCCCTTTTCAGGAGCTTCGCTGTAATTACACCCTTGCTCGGGTACTTGCAGTTTTTGATGTGTTGAAGAGCAATTCTTATCTCGCCCAGACTGACGTCTGGGATACGAGTATCATCGGAATAGTGTCGGATAAGACTTGCTCTTGCATTATTACTCACATTTGCATGTGGCTCCAACGATGACGTGTACAGCTACCCATAAAACCTCTCTATCTCATTCACAATTTCAGTTGTCCTAGAAGCGATGCTGCCACTTTCGGTCTTCAGCTTCGAAAGTTGAATCTTTCTGGCAGAGAGATCTCTGGTAAAGACTTAAGATCCCTGGTTCCACTCGATCGCTCCTTCAGTACGAGAAGTATTAAGGTTGCGTAAGTCCCGCCAAATGCATTTGTTAATATGTCTGTTCCGTTGCCTGTATGCTGTTAAATCTGCTGAAGACAGCAGCTTCACTTTCCGTCTAACAACCATGAGATTATGAGTGTGATTGGAGAATTTTTGTGTTCTTCTGTGGCGGTTCTTGCAAAACCGACCCCATGAACAATTTCCACGAGCTTGTCATTCATATCGTCCACTGCATGGCAATCTTTTAGGCATTGAAAACGGTTTTGTAACTCAAGTTGACAGGTTTCAGGACTTTGGATTAGAGCATGAGGGTGACGGAGCGTTGCCTTCATCATACGTGACCTTTCCAACTTAACGTTTAAGTTCAGTGTGCCTCTAACCATTCGATAATCGCTACCAGTTTTCAGCCTTGTGAATACTGAGACATCATTGAACAGTTGCCACAATGAAGTTGATCTTCATAATGAAGTCCATCTCGTTTCTTGTAGAACCGTCGAGGCTCGACCAGATCTACTTCCTGTGGAGCCGCTTCTGGAAGAAAGAGTTCATCATAAAGAGTTCCTTTTTCTACATGAAATCGGCCAGCTCCTGACACCTTGAATTTCGTTGCCCTATTCCAAATTTCTCTACCTTCAGCTCACCGTTCTCTCTAGTGCCTGGTTTGCGTTGAAGTCTCCCATTATTACCGTATAGTGGGTTTTGGAGGAATGAATGGATTTAGTGATATCCTCGTTGTCGGGATGTGCTTAAGAGTACCGTTTGGTAATTATGAGTTTAAGCTAAGCAACCCTCGTTTACACACTCGCAATATTTACTACGTTGTTAACCAGAGACTTTTGGACGATAAATCAGATACCCTCTTGGTGCAAATAGTCGCCCTCCCTGTGATAAAACAAGTTTGCCGGATTCAAGGATTACCGTGTCTTGCCCTTCTCTTAGGACCTCAGATAATCCTTTAATATCCCAGCGCAAATTACCTATCTCTCCTTCCAGCTCCAGGATCTAATCATCAGTCCTCAGAGTGCGTGCGTTGTATGTAGCCAGGTCGAGTTGTCTTAGGTGGCAACGAAACCCCCACCGAAGGTTCTTAGCACCCCCTGCCCCGCCATTACCGTGGTCGCCACCGTAGCCAGCAATAGCGGGGCCACCGGGGATTGGGGCCTTTTATTCGTATCGTTGCTAATGGTTGCCATAGTTGCTTCGCTTGGCGAGTGGGTTGGAAACCGCAGTTTTCTTTTAAATTGTAATTTGGTGTTATCGGAAAGATACTTCTGCCCATCTTTTGTTTCAGTTTCCTTCTGTTGTCTCTTACAACACCCACAGGAAGATATGGGATAGTGGGTATTCTTTTTCACAACTACACGGGGACTATACGGTTCTAAAATACTACTCTATTGTTCTAAAGTAATATTTTACATATAATTTTTTTCTAAAATCATCTTAAAATTACTGGCATTTATGAAGAATTAACCCCGAAAATTTTATTTGACTAGTGCTAGGGCATCATATTGAAAAATGTTCATAGATAGTTTAAGTACCAAAATCCCTTTTTTATACAGCATAAAACTATTTAAAAAAAACTTTAGTTATTAAAAAAGTTAGAAGCGCAGTTGTTAGTATCAAGTAATATCTGGTTTAAGTTAAGAAGAGGATAGCTAAATAAATATATTATGACTCGCTCTTGCACTGCAGTGGTTGTCTGATTAGGTTGTTTGGTATTTTCATGGCTATTGTTTTCTTAGGAGAACTTGTTGTTTTCTCCATCCTCTGAATTTGGCTAGTTTATCGGACTTCGATACTTGCTAAGTGATTTAAATTATTGTTACCTCAGAGCGAAGACTACGTGTTTATTGGACTTTGATACTCTCTGTGTGATTTAAATTGTTGTTACCATGGAACGAAGACTGCGCGTTTATTGGACGATTAATATTATTAAGTAGATCTGCGTGAATTGTATCCATCATGCCTTATTTTCCTCGCGAATATGCAGAAATGTACTATTGTTACGGTGCGGCCCGAGAAAATGTACGAGCGGCAGCTAGGATGTACCTTGGGCAACTGATTAGAAGAGGTGGTCCACAACCTGAAGTATACCCTGACTACCGTGTTTATAATGTGTCCAAAATGCATACATGCAAGGTCGCATACTCGTTACTTCTCAGCCCGAAGGAATTCGGAGGAACAAGTCTTGGAAGAAATGCTTGGAAAAGATTCGTCATCATCTACGGGAGCAATTGGCCGTCGCACAAGCCTGACCCAAATGTTTGTGCACAAAATTCTGCAAGCGGAAGGAATACATACACATAAAGAGAAAAAGTGCAAGATTTACCACCTGCGGACTACCCACGACAAGTCGCCTTTTGTAAGGAAAAAATAATTAGATGCAGTGCAGGTACTTTTTTGACAACATAATGTGGACAGATGAGTCAACCTTTAACCGGAGTGGAATAAATAATATGCACAATTATCACACCTGAAATTTTCAACACCTGTTTAGTGTTAATTTACGGATAAGAGTATTAAACAAAGAGCTGATTGGACCGTTCGAGTTATCAGCCAGATTAAACGGCGACACATATTTGCAATTACTATAAAAAAACTTCGCTTAAATGTTGAAATAAGTCAGGCTGGCTGTACGGAGCTGCATAAACGCAGAACTGCACTCCATAAACGCAGAAGTATAACTCATTCGTATACCAACAAATATTTCATTACTCTGCCACGTATGAAACAACACAAAGATTTTAAGCTTTATCTTCAATTAAAAAAAAATTATACTCGTGTGAAATCGCCTCGGGACAATATAAACAAACGTATTTGGCGCAGGGTTAAAAGAAGCGTGTATTGGAGCCGTGCGGTGGCGGCAAATTACGAGAATCCAAAAATCCAAATCCAAAGATAAAAATGTAATATGGTTTTCGATAGATGACGAGAACCCTCTTGGCGTAAAGTACCTATAACGGCGACGGCAAACATCCTCAAAGGTGCAAAGCGTCTAGCACAGCGATTGTCAATCAATTTTCCAAGCTTTATGATTAAGCAAAATATCCCTACTATAGGAGAAGCTCATGTCTAAGCGTAGCCCAAATGAGTAGATTAACCAAAAGTAAAAAAATAAAACTTTTACTTCATTTTGAAATATTTGGTCGAGTCAAAGAAAACTAGTGCACACTACGCAATAATGGTGTTAAGTAAGCGTTTTTAATATTATTCCATAAAAATGTTGTTGCTAAACCAGATTCCACAGAAGTGAAGCATATAAAACATTGTTTTTTTTTTAAATATCAATGGCGAACGGGCACACAGAAAACCTGATGGTAAGTGGATGCTGATGCCCATAGACTTTTACATTTATCCTCGATAAAGATTCATAATGCAGGTGCATTGGCACTATTGAGAACTAAAATGCCTCGTTTCCAGTAAAAAGGGTCTCCAGTTCTCTACACCATACAAAACATAGCAGCATTAAGCAGCTAATTTACGCTGGTATTCTGTGTGAGCGTGGTACTACCCCGGTCAAGTCAACCCATTCGTGCTACAACCATAATATAGCTACAGTGTGGCTCTACCATGTATTGAACCAACTGGTGAGCAAAAAAAAATCTTGCCAATATTGACTATTAATTTTCATAGGACTTCTTATTCTTGTTATTATACTCTGTGTGTGTGCGAAAGTGATCAATAAGAAACTCGGCCTTTGTTAAAGGAAAATTGATGTTTAGTATGGAACTACACGATATCATATTCTCTTAGACTACTAGTAAAACTATAAACGACAGTTGTTCTAAACGAAAAACACTAAACAGTTTTAAGCATTTTTAATTGTCATACAATATTTTTTCATTCAAAGAAACTATTCAATTATTTGAAAATGAAACAAAGCAAAGTTTTTTAAATTGCAATAGAACTGAAAACTAATAGATCAAAGAGTTGTTGAAAAGGCATATAAAAATATTTGCCTATTTTTTGAAAAACACGTGCCAGGGGCAAATTGTTCCAGCGGCAATTTTAGTCCTATTATTATTTCAAATCGGGATCGCGAGGGTGAAAACCGGCAGCGATCACCGAATGGTTAGAGGCACACTGAACCTAAAGGTTAAGTTGGAGAGGTCTCGTCTAATGAAGTCAACGCTCCGTCCCCCTCGTGCTCTAAACCAGAGTCCCGAAACCTTTCAGCTCGAGTTACAAAACCGTTTTCAGTGCCTAGAAGACTGCAATGAAGTGGACGATAATAATGACAAGCTCGTGGAAACTGTCCAAGCGGTCGGAGCTAAGTTCTGCAAGACCCGCCGCAGAAGAACACAAAAACTCTCCGATCACACTCTTAATCTCATGGCTGTTAGACGGGAGATGAAGCTACATTCTTCAACAGATTCGACAGCATACAGGCAACTGAACAGACAGATCTCCAAATGCATGCGGCGGGACTTACGCAACTTCAATACAGTTCGTATTGAAGAAGCGATCGAGCGGAACCAAGGCTCCAAAGTCTTTGCCAGAGATCTGTCTGCCAGAAAGAGCCAACTGTCAAAGCTGAGGACCGAGTGTGGCAGCATCGTTTCCGGGGCACCTGAGATTTTGAGTGAGATTGAGAGGTTCTATGGGCAGCTGTACACGTCATCGTTGGAGCCACACGCAAGTGTGAGTAACGATCCAAGAGCGAGTCTTATCCGACATTATTCCGATGATATCCCGGACGTCAGTCTGAGCAAGATTAGAATGGCTCTCCAGCACCTTAAAAACGGCAAGGCCCCAGGCCAGGATGGAATTACAGCGGAGCTTCTGAAAGCGGGTGGAAAACCGGTACTTGAAGTCCTTCAGAAGCTCTTTAATTCCGTCCTCCATGGTTGCATTACACCGGAGGCGTGGAGCAGAAGTGCGGTGGTCTTATTCTTCAAGAAAGGCGACAACGCTCTCTTGAAGAACTACAGACCGATTTCCCTTCTGAGCCGCGTCTACGTGTTGTTTTCGAGAGTCATTACGAATCGTCTCGCGCGCAGACTTGACGACTTCCAGCCTCCCGAACAAGTCGGTTTCCGAAAAGGCTTTAGCACCATAGACCACATACATACCCTTCGGCAAATTGTACAGAAGTCCGAAGACTACAATTTGCCACTATGTCTGGCGTATGTGGACTATGAGAAAGCCATTGATTCCGTCGAAATTTGGGCGGTGCTGCAGTCCCTTCAGCGATGACAAGTTGACTGTCGGTATATCGAAGTGTTGAAGTGCTTGTACAGTAGGGCTACGATGGCTATCCGAGTACAGAACCAGAGTACGAAACCTATCCAATTGCAGAGAGGTGTAAGACAGGGTCACGTCATATCCCCGAAATTCTTTACCGCTGCATTGGAAGATGTTTTCAAGCTTCTGGACTGGAAAGGATACGGTATCAACATCAATGGCGAGTACATCACTCACCTTCGATTTGCCGACGATATAGTCCTTATGGTAGAATCGCTGGAGGACCTAAGCACTATGCTCAATGACCTCAATAGTGTTTCCCAACGGATAGGTCTTAAGATGAACATGGACAAAACAAAGATCATGTTTAATGTCCATGTCACACCTATGTCGGTAGTTGTTGGGAACACTAAGCTCGAAGTTGTTGACGAGTATGTTTACCTTGGACAAATAGTCCGACTAGGTAAGTCCAACTTCGACCGAGAGGTTACTCGACGGATTCAACTCGGTTGGGCAGCGTTCGGGAAATTACGGCACATCTTCTCGTCAGGTATACTTCAAAACTTGAAAACGAGACTGTACACCCAGTGCGTGTTGCCAGTGATGACATACGGAGCTGAGACGTGGTCCTTCACTGCTGGCCGGATGAGGAAGCTCAAGGTCGCTCAGCGAGCTATGGAGAGGGCTATGCTCTGAGTTTCTCTGCGTGATAAACTCAGAAATGAGGATATCCGCAGTAGAACCAGAGTGACCGACATAGCCCAACGGATTAGTAAGCTGAAGTGGCAATGGGCCGGCCATATAGCTCGAAGAACCGACAACCGATGGGGAAGAAAGATTCTCGAGTGGCAGCCTCGTACCGGCAGGCGAAGTGTAGGGCGTCCCCCCACTAGATGGAGTGACGACCTGGTAAGATATGCAGGAAGTCGATGGATGCAAGTGGCTCAGGACCGTGCTTTGTGGCATTCTTTGGGGGAGGCCTATGTTCAGCAGTGGACTTGTGAAGGGCTGTAATAATAATGATGATGATGATGATTATTTCAAAGAAAACAGTAACATGAGAGAACCTTTTAGCTGTGCTCGCTAGTTCGTTTACATAGATTCATTTTCTTGGATTATTTCAAAGCTAAGTTGGTTATTTTTTTATTTAGAATAAGTTATACCTAAATAGGTTATATCTATAGTTTTAAAGTTTTGTTACTTTATGCCAATTTTAGATTTTGAATTACACCACTGTTACAATTAAATTTATTTTGATGCCTGTAGCGTCTCATTTCAAGAGTAAAACCCATCAAGTAAATGAATGACTAAAACACTGAGGGTTCCCTAAAATTAAATTTTAAAAAAATGCAATAATAGTAAAATTTTCATTTGTTTCTTCTGTGCATGTACAAATTTGAAAAATTCGAATTATGAGCTAAGGAAGGGTTTTTAAAATTATTCAATCATATAGAGTTCGTTGAATTGAAATCTTAAAAAGGAGGGGGACGATAATTCTAAAAACATTTTTGGGTCATAAGATAATGTAACAAAAATATAAAGAAATATGTATTTTAAATCTTCAAGGCAAGCCATATAAAGAACTTTAAAGTTTACAGGCGTCATAAAATAATCCACAACCCCTTACAATCCTACGGGTGTCGCAAGAGACGACAGAGGGAAATTAAACAGGATAACAACTCTAAATATAAAGAAAGTGCAGTTGCCAACCCACCTGCCAAGCGTGGCAGCTATGTTAAATATCCTCCCAATGAGAGAATCTATGAATTATTTGGAATTTATAACATGGTAAAATCGAATTTACAACACTCCATTTGTTTTCGTTGCACTGCACTAGGTGGATCGGTTTTCTGGTCACGCTCTTCCGATAGCGTGTTCATTTTAACAGTCTTCTGTAAAATTTACTGAGAAAGCAAGCACTTTGTCAAATGAAGTTTAAAATTGACCTTATAAAACGTTTAATACTGATTAACACATTGATATTGATTACTACTGGTATTTAACTAAACCTAAAACTGCGCAATAATGTCATTATACACAATATTGCGGAATATTTAACAAAGATATTATGTGTCAGTATATGTCCTCCAGATCAAATATTGGTCAATACGCGACCCATCACTGGTGCGAATGTCACACTACAGTACCCGAGTGTATGTGCAAGCTTGTGCTTGTGCATTCTCTATTCCTTTACTCTCATAGTCCGATGGGACGACAATCTGACAAGACCGAAGAGAGATATAAAGACCAAAGATTTTACGTGCTTTCCGAGGGACGGGATCAAACATCGCCAACTTCCTGACTCCGGGTGGTACTGAGAATTTTTTAACAGATAGCTAAATTAAATAACGGATTTTTGGCCTAACCCGAGATTCGAACCTGTAACTTCAGCAGATTAGCAGCCGTGCTTAATTCCACTAGACCAATAGGGCAGTCAGAATATTGATAAAATGCCAAAATGTGTTCATTTGGATGTTTGTTCTTCAATAAGTAATAATTTTACGTGGTAGAGCCATGCTGCAGCTATATTAATAGTATAGTTGTAGCGAGAATGGGTCGGCTCAACAGGGGAAGGACCACGCTCTCACTGAATACCGGCGCAAAATAGCAGCTTAATGCTGCTGTGTTTCGTATGGTGAGTGTAGAGAACCAGATACCCTTTTTACTGAAAGAGAGGCGTTCCATCTTAGTTCTCAGGGGTTGCAACGCATCTGCATTTTGATTCGTAAGGATAGATGTATATGTCTATGGGCCACAGCAACCACTTGTCATCAGTTGGACTGTGCGTTCGTTTGTCACCCTATCCTATAAAAAAATTGGTCTTATAGTTCTTGTAGGAGGGCTCTGAGTGATGTCAGAATCTAAATGTTTTCGATGGATGGCGGTATAACCATATTGTTTGCGCAAGACGTGAATTACCTACCGCCAGGCGCCGGGCTTCCTGAAACGGGAGATACCCATGTCCGTCTGTGGACTTTTGTACGCTGGCAAAGATGAAGAAGAAGAAAATCAATTCTTTCTTATTTTAGTTACTTATCTTTATACAAAATTTTATTAAAAAAAATTATTTATTATATATCTCTTCGTTTGATTAGAAGATTCAGTATAATCAGCACGCTTGGCATGTGGATTGGCGATCGTAGTAACAAACAGCTTGCAGTTTAACTCCACTTCCTGTCACTGGTCTGTATATTTTACGTTTGACATAAATTAGACCGCGATATGGGATGGGACCACCATCTCTCGGAGTAGAAATTTCTGGTATTTCTCACAGTCGGAAAGAAGTAGAAATAGAATGTTCAGTTTTTTTTTATCGCGTTACCATAGGAAACTCTAAAAGATACAAACATCAGCAAACTCTAAAAATATAAATGTATTATTTAATCTGTAAATGCTGTTCTCTATTTGGACTGATTTTGAAAAGATAAGCTTCGCCGATGGCGAGTCATCAAAGCTTCGCTTTTTAGTAATGTTTGGGTCAGAAGTTGTGTTTTAATTTCTTACATTCATTTTGCCCAAAGTGGCATTGAAATAAAAATCAATTACTAACCATACAGTGTGAATACAGATATATCTGGATTTCAAATGGGTCAAGCCTTAACTTAAATTAAGACCAAAATTTTTAATGTGTGCTTTTTGTTTTTTTTTTATATGAATAATAAATTAGTGTGTATTGTGTATTAAATGTGCAGATTTGACTCCAACTCAAACTCAAGCTCAAACTTTTATTGCTAAACCAAAATGTACACAAGATGTTATAAAATAATGTGAGACCAGTTGTACACGCCCCTAGCTGCCCCAACCAAAGCGTGACGGGATTGGGGCCCATGAGTAATCCCATCGACGAGCAGCAGAGAGACGGGGCCAGAATATGGCCACGTGGAATCTCTCTAATTACACTAAAATATATGGGGGAGCGTTATACTACGGCCAGTCGACCGGAAGGAATTTGGACGTAGCTTACTTACCTATATCCAAGGATACTGGTCCCTCCGGAGTTGGTCAGGTCGCATGTGGTTGTGTAGTGCAAGGGAAAGAAGGTGATGTGATGTGTATCTGGGTGTGACTGATGGTGATTGAACCTAGACCTTAGTCGTCGGCAGCAGCCCGGGCGTCGACACCGCTCCAACTTGAAGGGGCCCTCCGAGGCGTTGTCCACATTCACTTTCCTCGTTCGTCACGATGACAGTCAATTAACTCTATCGTGCGATTAACTAACTTACAGAAGCCACTAACTATCGCGGGGTATAAGGTTACCGCACAAAACGCACACGGAGTTTCTGGATCAAAGGTCGCTACCGTTTCGCGTTGCAACAGTTAGTTCTAGAATATCAGAGGCCGCACTAGCTAATATTGCCGAATGCACTTATGCAGATTCTGAGTCAGACACAATGTGTCCCGGGGAAGCTCTCCAGTAGGGATGCGCGCCACAAATCCTAGACCGTATTTTTACTGTCCGCGCTTAATTATTCCGAGTTCCCGATAAAAATGACAGCGTGCCAATCGTTAGCACTGCTTAAAGACGACTGACTGCCCTTGGGCGTTTTACGCATGACCGAATGTCAAACCGGTATGACACTGAGCCGCGCGCCCTCTCGCGTTCGTTCCTGAAATTAGCGTTTAGCGCGAACATCAGTGTTATGGACCCTGTTGGGCACGCAATTTAGGGGCTAGGAGAGAGGAAGCGTATTTAACTACTTATAAGAATGCCATTGTGATTTATTGAGATAGAATTCAATTGAAATTAGTGATCATTTTGTAAAAACTATATAAGTATTACATATTTGTAAAATATTCATTAGTACTATAGTAACATTTATTGGTTAGGTAGTGTTTTAATTTTTTTGTAAATATGATGTCATTATTTTCATTTTTTAATATGTCAGGTAGTTTATTATATAATTTTATGGAAGAACTTAATGTGCTAGAACTGTTTAGTTTTAATCGGGAAGTTGGCAATACTAATTTATTTTTGTGTCGTAACATGTATTTGCATGGTAAATCTTCACGTTTTGCATGAAAATGCTTATTTTTTCGAACAAATTTACATATCTCATATATATATATATATATATATATATATATATATATATATATATATATATATATAAGATGGGTAAAGTTAATATTTTATATTTAAAAAAGAACGGTCTACATCTATCAGTCTGGACTATATTTGCTATAATCCGGATTAATTTCTTTTGAAGGGTGAAAAGAGAGGCTGCATTCGTTCTGTTGCCCCACAAAATGATGCCATAACTCAGCCAAGCGTGCGCATACGCATAGTAGGTTTTAATTGCCGTTTCTATGTTGGTACTTTTTTTTTAATTTCGCGTAATGCATATGAAAATCTCAAAAGTTTAGACATCACTCTATGGACATGCGCTTTCCAATTCAAGTGAATGTCTATATTTATACCGAGTAATTTAAATTCTTTCACAGATTCTAAGATTGTGCCATATTCCAACGTACCGACATTAAGTGGGTGGACGTGTTAAAAAGTGTTCTGATCAAATTAATCGTTAAACGTATCAAACAGCGTTATTCAGTGGTATAGTGCAATAGTTGTGAGATTATAATAGTTTTACAAATTACATTGGTGAATAGTTTTGATAAAAGTGGTCTAAGTTAAGAAAAATTAGCAAAATCAATTAAGCTTACCCTTTAACAATACTTGAAGGAGATATCGTACAAGCAGATCAAAAATTTCATCATATCAGTTCAAGGCGTGCTGGTCGAACGGTCTGACGGTGTGCAAAAGTGACGGAGGATCGAGTCCACTACATTGTAAATTGGAGTTAACGCACTTTTTGTACTTATAATTTATATAGCATTCTCTGAATTTTAACGCTTTATTCAATAGTAAAATGGGCGGAAGGTGTGAAGCATGCAGAGCAAATATAAGTGTTACACAAAAACGAATAAAATGCACACAATGTTCGCATAATTACCATTCAGAGTGCATAAATTTTAATAATGATACTGCTTCAAGATCTGAATGGAAGTGTCCCGCTTGCATTGCTTCTTGTCGAAGAGGTGGTGACAACAGTAACACTCCGATACGCTCTAATAAGTCTCCTTCTAAAATCGTCCACGATAAAACTATGATTAGACCATCAAACAAAAGTTCCGACCAACCAACACCTATCAATTAATTAATATCATAGAGTTACTGTTGGACAAAAAACTTAGTGCTATAAAAGTCGATATAATTCAAGAGTTGAAATTATCACTTATCACGGAAATAAAAAATGAAATAACTAGTAACCTTAAACAGCTGGAAGAATCGCATAACAGTTTGCTAAATGACTACAACAATCTCAAAAGTAATTTTGAAAAACTTCAACAAAATGTCCAAGATGGCGAAATGAAACTGACGGATTTATGTGCTCAAATAAAAAAAGAGCAACAATGGGGCAGGCTTTCGAACTTAGAGATTGTTGGTCTACCTGAAAACTCAAAAGAATCAATTTCTGAATTAACAATCAAAATAGCCAGCCATGCAGGAATTAAGCTTACCAATGATCAAATTGTTTCTGCGCACAGAGTCCAGCCTATGCAGAATGTTGGAGGTCGCCCAAAAAACATTATAGTCAAACTTCAGAATCGCACTATTAAAGATAATATTATTTCAGGGCTACGCAAAACCAAAGGAATTACTACTTCTGATATTGAACTAGGTGGTCCAGCCAAAAGGTTTTTGTTAATGAACACTTGACCCCTGAGAATAAGCAACTCTTGAAGACAGTAAAATCACGAGCAATGGCCAAATCATACAAGTTTGTCTGGGTGAGAAACTGCCACATTTTTTTAAGGAAAAACGAGGAGTCTTCTGCTATCACTATAAATTCCGTAAAAGATTTATTAAAAATTGTATGATAAGATTAATTTTGATAGTACTAGCATGATATGTTTTAATATTAATAGTTACTTATTTAACACATAAAACAAACCTCACAATTTACACATTCATTACTACATACATCAAAATCTTACATTCACACACATCTTTTAAAATTTACAGTAATACTAAATATTTACACCAATATACCCTACAAAAGAAATGTATAAGCTACCATTTCTTACCTTGTATAAAAAGAAAATTCCTTTCAGTTGCAAAACCATCCATCATGACTCTTCAATCTGTATTACTTCTGTTACATAATATAATTATTATCTACATTACTATTAAATATTATGATAAATATAATTTTTATAAGTTAATTACAACACAATGGTACCTAAATCATGCTAAAAGTGCATAATAACTCAATGTACGTATTCTATCAAAACGTCCGTGGCTTGCGAACTAAAACTAAGCAATTTTGAGACAGTATAATTTGTAATAATTTCAACATAATACTCATTACTGAAACTTGGTTAACTGATGGTATTTACAACGGTGAATTGTGTGACAACAGGTACGACATATTTAGGTATGATAGAAATAAAACATCTTCGCATAAAAAGAAGGGTGGGGGAGTTATGATTTGTACGTACACACAATTAGAAGCTCAAGAACGGACGGAATGGATGTGTAGAGATCTCGAATGTTTGTGGGTAACAGTACCAGGAAAATATTTAAGTTGTCAAGACAGACATAATTTACACATTGGAGTTGTTTATATACCACATGATAATTATCAATCAAAGCGTTTAGATAATTTTCAGAAATGCTCACAAAAATCATAACTCAATTCCAAATGATCATTTTATAGTTGCCGGTGACTTCAACCTAGCGAATATATCCTGGTCCTCTTCAGGTCCCGTCATGCTTAAGCAAGGTCCAGTAGAATTACAAAATGCTGCAGTAAAGTTAATTGATCTATGCAACTTATCAGGGCTAAATCAACATAATATTATCAGCAACTATAGTGGCAACGTATTAGACTTAGTGTTTAGTAACATAAACATAGACGTTACCCGTTCTCAAATATATCTTGTTTCTGAGGATAAATATCGTCCTTCTTTATTGCTCGACGCATCTGATCTGTCAATACCCTGTTTAAAAAATAAACCACGATCAAAATTAAACTTTTACCGAGCTGATTATGATAAAATAAATAAAACTCTCTCAGAAGTCAACTGGTCTACCTTGTTAAGTGGCAACTCAATTGATGTCGTAGTTCAAAATTTTTATTCCCAACTAAATTTAATAATTGATAAATTTGTACCAAACGCGATAAACAAGTATGTTTATCGCGTTCATCTAATTACCCTGTATGGTATTCTTAATCACTAAGGCATATTATTCGAGAAAAGCTCTTAAAACATAAAAATTGGAAAAAGTATAAAAATCCTCGTGATTATGATGAATTTTGCATACTACGTACTAGACAAAAGAAATTACAGAAGCAGTGCCGCGAGCGCTACTTAGATAAAATTCAAAGTCTCTTAAAAAATGACCCTAAAATATTATGGTCTTATTTAAAATCTATACGTAATAGCAACTCTACATACCCTAATACATTACAATTAGGAAATGAATCATACACAAATGAAACGAACGTGTGTGCGGGATTTAATAAATTCTTTGAAAGTGTTTTTCAGAAACCTTCTTCTTCTTACGATTATTCCCATATTCCAAACGTTGAATCAAACGATATATTACATAATATTTACTTTAGTACCAAAAATGTTTCTCGTATTCTACAAACACTTAAAACCAATACAGGGCCTGGTAGCGATGGCATACCTCCCCTATTTATTCATAAATGTGCAAAACACTTGGCCAAGCCTCTCTCAATAATCTTTAATATGTCTGTTAACACCTATGGAGCATTTCCTAGTAAGTGGAAAGAAGCTCTAATAATACCTATACATAAGAGTGGACCAAAAAACAGAATTGAGCACTACCGCCCAATCTCCATATTAAACACATTTGGAAAGATTTTCGAAAAACTTATGTTTATACAAATTAGTCCTATAATCTTAAAATCAATACCAAATGAACAACATGGTTTTATAAATAAAAGATCAACCGTAACAAATTTGGCTATTTTTACCAATTATATATATATAAGAGCATGGACGACAGGCAGCAGGTTGATGTAATATACACGGACTTTGAAAAAGCATTTGACCGTGTTGATCATGCCATCCTTTTGCGTAAACTTTACAGTTTGGGTATTCATGGTGATTTGCACAGATGGGTAACTTCATACATAAGTAACAGAAGGCAAGCAGTGTTATTGGGTAGTGCTCGTAGTGATTTTGTTTCGGTAACATCTGGTGTCCCACAAGGCTCAATACTCGGACCTTTGTTCTATAACACCTATTTATTTGACATCGGTAACTGCTTCTATCATTCAAACTATTTAATGTTCGCAGATGATAAAAAAATCTATCTAAAAATAAAAACAATTGATGACTGTGTTCTGATTCAAAACGATTTAAAAAACCTAGAAACTTATTATAGAAAAAATAGAATTACAATTAATAGTGAAAAATGTGTCAAAATAACCTTCAGTCGCAAGAAACAGCTCATAGATTACAAGTATTCAATTAACAATAACACTATAAAGAGTGTATCATCAGTTAGAGATCTTGGTATCAGGCTGGACTCAAAATTAACGTTCAATGAACATATAGACAGTATTGTTGACAAAGCCTACAAGCAAATTGGATTCATAAAGCGCGTCTGTAATGATTTTAGCAGTATTAATTGCATTAAAGCTCTATATTTTGCATACGTAAGGAGTATTCTCGAATACGCTAATACAATCTGGTCTCCAAAATATGCTAAGCATAAGCATCGAATAGAATCAATTCAAAAACTGTTCATTAAGTTTATATCATCAAAAGATCACAATAGTTTTGCTACATACGAAGATGCTTGCAAATTTTACCGCTTAGATACCTTGGAACTCAGAAGACTTCAACATGATATGTTCTTGGTACACGGTTTATGGTCTGGTATTAGAGATTGTCCAGACCTGTTATCTAAAATATCGATACTAGTACCTAAATACCGCACTAGACATACGCCATTATTTCACGTACCACGAGCAAACACAAATTACGCAAAAAATTCTACTCTATGTCGTATTGTTCAAAACTATAATAAGTGTTACGCTGACTTGGATATTTTCAACCTATCCAAGAGTCGCATCAAACGTGATGTTGTAAACAAAAATAGGGCATAATTACACACAGACACACACACACACACACATACACACACACACACACACACACACACACACACAGAGAGAGAGAGAGAGAGAGAGAGTGAGAGAAAGAGAGAGAGACACACACGCAGACGCATGCACACTTACTCAAGCACACACGCACGCTTAATTATTAGTTGATAAAAATAGTGTAATCTCTATTGGCCTTACTGTATGATAATATGTATTGTAAATACGATGAAAACGCTGTATGATTACCTAAATAAATAAAATAAAAAAAAAATTGTAATCCAATTTTAAATTTAGTGAGGTTTTTTGATGGGGATGAAAAGTTAATATTTTAGTTTTAGAAAAATTTATTTTTAGATTATGATCATTCAACCAGTCTCAAATTTTGGTAATAAGTAAATGAAGTTTTTCATAAATATCAGTATCGTTTTGGCATGAAGTTAATAGCGATATGTCATCGGCAAACAAGACAGACGTTTCTTCTATAGCTTTAGGAAGGTCATTGATGTAAATCAAAAATCAAAGACATCCAACGACACTTCCTTGAGGTATTGATGCATTTATTACCTTGCAATCGGAGTGCACGTATGAAATATTTTTGGTAGTGGTATCAAAGTGTTCGATCTCAACGAATTGCTGCCTATCCTTCAAGTACGAAACCCATTTATGAGCGGGGCCACGAATACCTAACTCGTATAATTTATTTAATAGTATATTATGTTGCACCCTATCATATGCCTTCGTCATGTCTAAGAGGATATCTACACCGTATTGTTTACTATCTAAAATTTTACAACTTCATTAATATATTTATACACTGCTAAAACTGTGGATTGGTTTTTCGAAAGCCGTTCTGGCAATCATCAAATATCTGGTATTTTTCACAAAATATAGTAACACGGTTACAAATGGCGTTCTCAAAAAATTTTGATACAGTCGGCAAAAGGGCAATAGGGCGATAATTACTTGGATCGGTTTTTTTAACTTTTTTTATGAACAGGTTTTATGTATTTTTATGTATTTTTTAGTCGTATTGGAAAGGTGCCTTCGTTAAAGGATTGATTTATTAATATTGTCAATGGTATGGTTAATTCGTCTGCACATTCTTTGATTAAATGAGGTGAAAGTTCATCTATGCCGTGGCTTCTTTTATTCTTTAAGCTTTTAACAATTTTATACACCTCGGGACAGTCGACTGGGCTCAGATACATAGTGTTTTGTGGCGGTCGGAGAACAGGGCGGCCGCGAACGCTGCTGCCTGTTGCATCAGCTGCCTGATGGATCAGGGTTGAACTCACCAATCGACGCAAAAAAATTATTGAATGCGTTTGCAACTTGTTTTGGATCTAAACTTATCACATCATTTACTTTTAATTTTATATTGCGCTTTTCCTTTGCATTTGTTTTATTTGTTCTCTCATTTATTATTTGCCACATAGTTTTGATTTTGTTAACTGAATGTTTTAATTTATTAATATATTGAATTTTTTTAGCATTATTTATAGTTTTTTTTACGTTTTTGCATATTTTTTATAATGTAGTTTCAGTATTGAGTCATTCGTTTTTGTTGTAAGTATTTTTAGCAATATTTTATGTTTACACGATTTCCTCATTCCCACTGTTAACCAATATTTTTTTTTTGATTTTATTTTGATTCGTCGTTTCGAAAAGATTTGGTTCAATAAAGTTATTACCTTTCGAGGAACTTATCGTAATTTTCATTTATATTTTTGTGTTCGTCTATTATTTCGTTCCAATCTTTTAACTGTAATTGTGTTTTAAACTGTGTTATTGCACTTTGGTTATAAATACGTTTTTCCGTGCACCATTCTAGTTGTATAATTTGTCGGGGTATTTTCAGATGTATAACAGTTGCCGAGTGAAAAGAAAACCCTAGTTCTTCTACGGTAGTATGTAAATATTTATTATTAAAGTTAGTAAATATGAGGTCTAGACACGTAAATGTGGTTCCCATTGTATGAGTTGGTGTTTTGATATGTTGGCTGAATTTATATTCTGACATTAAGTTAAGAAAACCAGAGATTTTATTGTTAGGTTTTAATATATCTATGTTGAAATCCCTAATTATATTTATTGTTTAAGTATTTTAAAATTTGTTGTAATTGGCACAAGAACACCTCTTCCTCTCTTCTATTCCAATACATTACTACAATTAACATATTTTCCTTACATATTTCTATCGCACTTATTTCTAATATATGTTCTAAGGACATTCTTGTAATATCTTTCTTCTCTACGTATTCTATATGCTCTTGTAAAAGTATGCAAACTCCTCCTCCAATCCGGGTTTTCCTGCAAAATGAGGCTGCAACTTTGTAACCGTTAAACTGTATTAAATTTAACTTTTCTTCCGTCAACCATGTTTCAGATATGCACACGGCTTCGTATAAGGGGATATCGTGTAAAATGCTTCTATTGTATGTTGTTTGTTGAACATGCTCTGCATATTTTGATAAAGCACCGCCCTTTGTATTCTTTTGTTTTAAGGAATGCAATAAAGAATAAATAAAAATAAAAATAAAATAAACTGATGTTGCATTTTTCCGAAAGGAATGGTCATGGACATTTTTATGCATACTCTCTTGATTCTTTCCATGTGTTAATTTCTCTTTTTCTGTATTATTGAGTAGGTCCAATGCATCGCTAGAGTCAGGGTATTCATTGATATTTATTATTTTTCCTTCTATGTATAATTGGTTGTTCCGTAGTACTGCATGAAGTCCATTTTTTCGAGCCAAAAGCATTTTCTCACGTAAGGCTTTTCTTTTCAGTCGTGAAGGGCTATCTAAGAATTCTGAAATCGATAGGCCAGTTATATATAAGTAACTACTTTTGCTAATTAAGAACTTTACCATTCTCTTGCTAATCAATTCTACAACCATAGGCCTATTTTCATTTCTATTGTATCGGCCTATTCGATAGGTATCTTCAATGTATCCACGCAGATCTACTTGCATCAAATTCCGGAACAGTTGATTTATTCTATCATACAAATTGCATTCTAGTTCTTTATAATATTCTTCTAGGCCAAATAAGAAGAATTTTTTAAAATCATTTTCATTGTTCCTGTTATCACTGGAAGATATAGGACTTTGTGTTTTAAAACTCTTCATATCTTTTTTCAGTAAATCAGTCTCCTTTCGCATTTCATCAATTTTTTTATTAAGCTGTTGTATTTCTATTATTCTGTTTTTATTTTGTTCATGTACAATACATATATCTTGTTGAAATTCTGCTCTTAATAATTGTATCGCTTTCTGTACTTCTGTTGTATTGTGTTCTGTAGCTGCTCTATAATCTTTTTGTTATTTTCTTGAAGGCTTCGAGTTATCAAGTTGGTTACGCTTTGCAGAGTCAATTCAGTTTGTTCGTGAAATTGCGTATTTTCTGGACGAACAGTATCGCCTAATAATGATATGTCCTCAGAGCCTAACGTGTCGTTATTTCGAGAAGTCGTATTTTTTCTAAGGGTCACGTTACTTGTTTCAGGTGATTTGCAAATCTCTTCATCATTATTTTTATTTGTAAATCCCATCGGTTCATCTATGTTTCTAGTTTTTGGTGTTTTATAGCAGCAGGCTGGGCATTTCCACCGTTTTCTATGCTCAGAGGTCATTAGGTTATAAAAACGCTTACTGGATACGTTGCCACATTCCAGATCATATGTACTGTTACAGTGTAAGCAGGTGAGGAATTCTCTTTTTGGTAGCTTCTTATGGCATCTTGCACATAATGAAATTGGAGGCATTGTTTTCTGAATTATAGTATTTAAAAGTATTGAATATTCCAAATAACGCTCTCCAGTGGCCAGTAGTCAATACACCTAATATAGTTTTTGCTTTTCTATATATGCAATCGTTAATAGCTTTTCCAAGTAATATTTTAAAGCTCTTATAGGGCTATGTTTTGCAGTATAAGTTTTAATTATTGTCACTAATTTTCAGTTAAGCACGGCGGAAACTTGAAATTTAACCATATTAACACTTGTAAATTTTACTCACTTTGTTTCTTATTTAATGTTTGGATCTAAAAGATAACACCAATACACACGAGTTGTTGTTATTTTAACAGTTTACACTAGTATTTTTACGATATAATAAAAATATTTATGGAAAAAATTTTGCAAAAAAAACAGCCCCCTATGACTAACATTGGAAAAATTCTGGTATTATGATTTTTAGGTTACCTTTTCTTCAAGAGCCTCGTTTTAGTTTTCTTTTTTTTTTAGAAAATAGAAACATTGTGATGTGACTTAGTGTTAATGTATTATATTAATCCTTGGATCAAGTTTATGGGCAATTGGATTAAATTGTATTAAAAAAGCAAATAAATAGACAAGGAAATAAGCAAAAAAAATTTTAAGTAAATAAGCAAACAAAACGACAAGTAAATAAGCAAGTAAATAAAAAATTAAATAAATCATTAAGAAAGTTTAAGCTTAGAAATATTTAAGTATATAAGTACAAAATAATAAGCAATTAAATAGATAAGTAAATAACCTATTAGATAATTAAGTAACACGAGACTAAGGAATAAGGAAATCATTTATTCGTAGATGTAGGGCCTGTATCAGAGTGGATGGCAGACATTTCGAACATTTAATAGTTCGTAATTTATTTAGTTAAATTGAGTCCTTTTACATATTAATAGCGTTAATTCGCTATTTGTCCTACATGAAATAGTAAATTATACCATTTTAAAATTCACTTCAAATACAATCTTTTAAAATAATTAATCACTTAGGTAGATACAATTTTTTACACCCAAGATTGTTAAACATTTTTTTAAATAGGAAATATTCGAAGATTTTGCTCTAAATAAATAATTAAGGGTTTTTTTTATATTGCCCATATCCTAGTCACACTATTTACCTACTATTTACCTCTGTGTTGAAATAGTCAACGTACAATATTTAAACAACAAATATCCGATGGATTACATTCATTAATAGTCGTGATGAAATAAGATAAATGAAAAAGATAGCATTTTTTTAAATCGGATCTTAGGTAAATACTACTTGAGATATTTCTTTAGAACTGCCATCTGTTGTATTATTTCTATTTCAAGGTTATCTATTCATTACCAGATACCCGTACACAACAGGGCTCGACTAGAACAATTCATAGAAGTCGTAAATTATATAGTTTTGTAAACTGGATGTATACCGGTAACTAAAAGAGTGGAAGCAGTAATTTATTATATCACCTGCTCTTATAAGTAGTATTATATAATTCATTTTACTTCAGTATTATGAACTATTTTTCTTTAATAATCACAATTTATGTCGTTTTCATTTAAAATGTAAAATATTTCTGCTTTATGGTCTCCCTTTTTAATACTGCTACATATTTATGTCTCTACCATTATAGAAAGGATCTTTCATATTCGCTACGCTTATTTTAGAGATATGACGTTTCTTGCTATTTCATATCTGGCATGTAGACGGATTTCACGATGAACATATAAAACGCTACCCATCGGAGAACTTTTTTATATTATCATGTAATTTTTTATATTACTTGTTATATTATTATGTGATTATGTTATTCAGAAATGGAATTTATACGCCAATAACTACGGTAATAAATAAAATTTTATTTTATCTTACAGCGTAGTTACAGTAACAACCATTACCACTTGTATTACTAATGACATTGTCCATTAGTACAAAGCCATCCTTCCTTATCTTGTAATTTTAATGATATCATGACATTTTAATGTTAAGGAATAATTGGATCTTATTTATAATGGCTTTTTTATTGACGGCTGGTTTCTTTCAGTAATTTTTAGTAAGTGATTGTTAAAGGTCTATTTGCATTTTGTTTAATAACTAGACTATTTAATGCTTTGCTAATGAAAAGCTTTCTATTTTAAGCGATTTCAAATATTTATTTAATTGAATTACATTCGTTATTCGAAGTTGCATGTTAATTATTGTCTTTCGATCCGGTCTTATATTATATGAAGAATTTTTCTCGGGAAATAGTCCAAGGAAAGTTCTTAACTACACTCTTTGGTTAGATCTAACGGACTGGTGATACTACAGACGACGTTATATTGGAAGCTTTGAAAAAAAAATATTTAACCTAAACTTTTTCACTCTTACTTATATATTAATAAAATGTTTTAGAAAGTGTTCTGCCTGATTAACAAAAATCGGTGACTTCATTAACGCGTGTGTAGTGGTGGTGTAAGAATATTCGCTACTCCATATTATCCCGTGGGTGCCGTAAGAGGCAACAGAGGGTAACAAATAAAGTTACAGGCAGCAATGTAATAACGATTTAAAATAAAATAAAAACTGCGGTTGACGATCCGCTTTGGCAAGCGTGGCAACAAACAGATCAAATAACATATAGCTGACTTGAAGCACCGAATTCGCGGGTAGTCTACAGTGTGTGAACATGTTTAAGATCGTCCCCGGCATTAAATTAGATTTGACAGACCACAAATCCTCGCTAAAGGACACCGATTCCTGCCAAGGATAATTTGCGAGTCTAATGAAATTTAAAAACACCCTAATATGAATAAAGATAATGCTGCCATCTGCTTGGGATCCTATAATTAATAAAATTAAATACAAACCCAAGCATACCACTGCAAGATTTCAAAATACTGTAAGCTCATTCTGCGTAGATCGGAACAAAATTTAATGAACCAAAAATTAATATTCAAAAACTGAATGTAGCCGGGCTAACTATAACATCGGAACGTCAAAAACCTCAGTTCGCTCCGTGATCATGGCTGCTGTAAAGCACCCGAAACGTCAGGAATTATAAAGTTAAATTAAACGCGATAAAATCCGCAAAATTAGTTGCATTTAATGTGTAGTCTTCACGTAAATATAAGAAATCATTAAGCGTGGCAACTATAAAAAATATCCCCACTATGAGGCAATCTATGAGGGAGACTTATGTTTAGCAGTGGACTTTAGTAGGCTGTAACGGCAAAGGTAATGTGTAATAATTAAAATTAAACGAGTGGAAAAAGTATAGTGTAGCAATTTTAAATTATTTTTTTTACAAATAATAATTGAGTGTATGTTCTGACCGCATGAGCAGCAAATGGTGCCAAGAATTTGAGCTCAATTCAGGATTCAGCGCTGAATTGCAAACTAAATCACAAGGACATTCCTGAACAAGACTTAAAACTGTTTTATGTCTGTAAAACGATTTTTGGTGTGAAATATACGATATCTTCGTTATTTCCTATAACGCAGATATTTTTAGTTATTCCTATAAATTTTATAGTTTTCGATTAGATGGAAATGAGGAAGAATGAATTATAAAGATTTTTTGCGATATTAAAAACCTATTTTGACTAATTTATAATGAAAACAGGACGCTATAAATATGATACCGTGATAACTAAAGCACGTTAAGCCGTTGGTCTTGCGTCTGATCTCTCTCTGATCTTGTTCAATTGCCGTCCTATTAGATTATGAAAGTGAGGGAATAGGGAATGCACTTATGATTGAGCACACACTCGTGCACTATAATCATGTTTTGCGCAGATAGCTAGTTTTTGTAAAGACTCTCCGCTGTAACCGAAAATTTTTGTAGAGGATATTTTTACAATGATACTTAACAATCAGGTATTAATTTGTTTAAAGCACTTTATTAGGTTTTCCACTAGTTATAAATCACTAATAGCATATTAACTACGTATTGATATAAATTTTATTGAAACCATAAACTACTTTAATCTATTAATAGAAGGCATTTTTCACTTTTTTACTTCTTCCTGTGAAGAATAACTTTGAGGTTAAAGATAGTGTAAAACAAAACAACTTAATTAAAAATGGGAGTTACTAGGTTTTCAAATGGGACAGCTGAAATTTATAACGATGTTAGAAACCTTCATAAATTCAAATAAATTATAATTTATATTCAAAAATTAAAAAAAAATATTTGTTTTGTACATTGCTTTCATAACTCGGTCTAGAAAATATCATATTCACGTCATCTCATCGCTTCCTTAGTCCACTCATTAACAGAGAATAACATAAAACACACTACTGAGCCTCTTGCATCAATCGGCTTCCTATCGGGAGGCACGGCAGTGCCCCCGCCAAGTCGAGCGCGAAGCAAACACTGCCGTACCATCCTTTACTGGAACCGTTTCGCCGCATTTTCAGGCCTCTATTTGAGAACCTCCGGATAAGACCAGAACGCAGAAATTTTCGTCATCCAGTAAGCTATAATCACATACTTAAAATTTAAAATTTCAAGTATATAGGTCATTTAGTTCCGAAGTTAAGCGAAAGCAAAGTTTCGCATTTATGACACTCACTCACTCATGATCATCAGAATAGAACTAGTACTTCCAATAAACTCAGAGAGCTGAAATTTGGTACAGAGTTAGGGTTTAATGGCCACATAAAGGGAAAACTATAAAAACTAGGATAATCGAAGATCTGGAGTACCTGGGGACCCTGATTGGGAAACACAAGAGCCCAACCAAACTATTAGAAGAGATCGACATACCGCCTTTACAAAAAATATTCAACTTGGTGGGCCGCTTCATTTGATGTCAAAAATCGAAGTTCTGAAGTATCCTCAGCAGATCTCAGATGTATTAGAGATATGGTAATGCCTCCTTCTACTATTGGTACATAAAAAAAAAATACGTGTACAGAGAACAATTCCCAATCTGTGTGGCGTATGCCCTAACAATTCATAAGAACCAAGGTCTAAGTCTAAAAATGCCCTCATGGACATTGGCACCTCCATATTCTCTTGTGGCCAAGCCTACGTGGCGCTTTCACGAGTAACCAATCTTCATGGGGTGCACCTCATAAATGTTGACTTCAAGAGTATAAAAGCTCAAGCTTCAGCGATCACCGAATACAACCGGCTTAGGCGTAAATACCGCGCCGATCTTTCAGAAATTAAACCGTATAAACCGTCTAAAAGAATAAATAATGAACGCGAACGGGCAATACGAAAAACTGTTGCTACTGTACAAGAATCAGAACCGGAAAAAAAGAAAAGAAAGATTTGTAATAATAAAAAAAACTACTCCTAATAAAATGTGTCAAATAAGAAAATCTAATAAAATAAATCATAATATGCCCACGTTTCTACAAAAAGCAGTGAAATCCCACCAAAAACATTCTGTAAAAAAACTAGCCAAGTCTCGATGGAGCTGCTTGTTTATCTCTAAAAAGTAATGAAATCTAGACAAAGTCGTGCCAATTCTAAGAATCCTTACTGCGATTTCTTTATTATTATAGTTATTGTTGTGTGACTTGGCCGTTGTAGGGAACAAAACGGTACAAAACCAGGTGCTATATTGCATACACACCATTGCACCAATCTGTCGCCAGAACCACTACCCATTGACGATGGAAAATTGCCACTTGGAAAACGTTATGTATTATTTTACTAGGTCTTTACTGCATCCAGTCGCCTTACACTTCGCTTACCGCTACAAGGTAGCAATTCGAGAACTTTTTTCCCCCACTGGTTGTTGATTCTTCGAGATATATGGCCAGCCTATTTATTACCTTTTCAGCTTGTTGATCCATTGGGCTGATCTCTCTTGGTCATTAAAGATAAGATTTTCCCTACACAAATCAGGATTTTGATCACGCTCCTCCATAATTATGTCGTCAGTCGTGAAGGGCGGTAGCAATTAAATCGCTTTATAAAGTAAGTGATCCGTTGGGATATATCGATTACTATATTTCTGTTACAGATATCATCGTTAAAAGTTGTATAATACAGAGAAGCTCGAGCATAACCCTTCCCGATCTTAAGCTTCCTCATCTGAAGAACAATGAAGGACCAAGTCTCAAATCTATAGCCCATTACTGGAAACACGCACTTTTCTAATTATATCTTTGTTGTAATAACATGTGAATCAGCGCCGCTAACAGACGTGCTGGGTGCTAAAATTTATTATCTTGTTTGGTTGACTGGCTTCTCTCTAGACTGCTGATATCCAACCGTATAATGTCGATGTAGGAATATCCACTAGAAGAACGTCCACGAGAGTGGGAAATAAACCCGAACCAGCAGCAGCAATTTCCGAATAACAATTAGAAAATCAAAAACAATGTTTGCCAAAATACATACCAAGCTACTACACCAAATATCCTTCCTAGGATGCAATCTAAGGGGGAGACCTATGTTCGCTAGTGGACTTTTGATAGGATGTAACGGTAACAGTTTATTAATATATCGCAGTTGAAGGTAAGTAGCTATAATTTTTAAATGCTTTTTTTTTAATTTCATCCATTTGTTCGTTTCGACTTTTATTTTGAGGATAATATAGCAATTAAATTAAGGAAAGAGAAAAGTAAACTTCGGTGAAATAAAAGTAAAAAAAATAAGTCTTGAAAATAAAACAAAATCTAAGTCGTTTCTCTTCTTACAGTGTTGTTATGCTTAACTTGTATATTTTTTTATCTATCTTTCAGTTGTAAATATCACTGAGACGGAAATTAAATTTAACGCCACACCATTTAAAAAGAAAAAAGGTAGAACATATCTATACAGGTGTACTCTATATTTATGTAATGTAGGAATAGTGAAATAGCAAAAGAATATTCAAAAGTCACTAAATCACTTAATATCGTTCAACGACAGGCTGTATTCAATACATCCCTTATCATTTATACGTGGTAGAGCTCTGCTACAACAATATTATGGTTGTAACACGAATGGGTCGGCTCGAATGGGGAAGGACCACGCTCTCACAGACCACCAGCGTAAAATAGCAGCTAAGAATCTCCGGTGAAGGTTCAGTTGCCACCTAAGTGACCTGCTTTGATAACGCATGCATCCTGAGCACTGACGAGAAGATCCTGGAGCTGGAAGAAAAGATAGACAAGTTGCGCTGGACTATTATAGAATTATCCGAGGTCCGAAGAGAGGGGGAGGACATGGTAATTCTCGAATTCGGCAACTTGTTCTATCACCGGGAGGGCGACCATCTGTCCCAAGTAGGAGCCTGATTTATCGTCCACAAGTCTCTCGTTAAAAACATTGCAAAGATTGAGAGTGTGTCGATGAGGGTTGCGTACCTTATATTTAGAATCACCAAACGGTTTTCGCTGAAGATCATACAGGTTTACGCACCAATTTCGGCACATCCCAATGAGGAAGTGGAGCAAATGTATGAATATATATCTAGAGCCATGTATTCCTCCAAAACCCACTATACGGTGTTAACGGGAGAATTCAACACAAAACTAGACAAAAGGGAGAACGGTGAGCTGAATATAGCGAAATTTGGAATAGGGCCACGGAACCCAAGGGGCCAGCAGCTGGCTGACTTTGTGGAAAAAGAAGGACTCCTTATGATGAACTCTTCCTTTCAGTAGCGGCCCCACAGGAAGTTGACCTGATCGAGCCCCAACAATTCGCCAAAAAATGAGATTTACTTCATGTCTCCTAAATACAGGTTACTAAGTAACCTAGCTAGGAGACTCAGGATTCTACCATTTCAAATTAGTCCTCTTTAAGCATATATTTGTATATGAACGATGATATCTGTATCATTGCATATATTTGTAAAAAGTAAGTAAACTATTAAAATGTCAATAAAAAATTATTATTATTATTATATGGTTTATCTATAAAGTTTTCTCATTTGGTTAGGCTGTATAATTATATAATTGTAAATAAAAATGATAAACATACATAAATATCAACAAAATACAATAAATACATAAAAAATACACAAATAAATAAAAACTTAACCAGATGAAAGCCCTCGGCAGGGGAGACCAAACGGCCGAGGGTTAGGGGGAAAGCGAAAGAAACCGGCAGACGATGCGGGCGGTATCGAGGAGCACCGCCTTCTGCATTTGAGCTTGGAGCGTTCCGGAGTCCCAGTCGCCTCAGATGACCCGAGAGGCTGACTGGGATTAATCCGTTCGCAGAAACGACTACAGGTATAATTTCGGCCGGCAGTCCGCCCCACATGTCGGTCACCTCGTAAGCCAGGTCCAGATATTTTGTACGCTTATCTGTTTCAGCTTTCACGAGGTTCTCGTCATAAGGAATGGTAATGTCGATCAAAAATATCCTTGACTGTGCCCGGTCTATCAGTACAATATCAAGCTTATTCGCAAAAATAGTCCTGTCTGTGATGATGGCCCGGTCCCAGTAGAGCCTAGCGCGGTCATTTTCGACCCCGGCTTCCGGCAAGTACTTAAAATAAGGCAGTTTCCGATCCACGAGACCGTGTTTCAGAGCGAGCTCCTGGTGTAGAATCCTGACTACTAGGTTGTGCCTATGCAAGTACTTAGAGTTAGAAAGCGCCGAACAACCGGAGATGACATGCCTAAGTGATTCCCCCCGGGATGGCGACAAGCTCGACAAATGTCGACGTTGTCGCCCTTAGGATGTATCTCCGATAGTTGTTGGTCGTAATAACCTGATCCCGTATTTCACAGACAAAACCCTTGGTTTCCCCGAAAATGTCACCAAAACGTAGCCAGTGGAGGGAGGCAATTGTGTCCACGAAAGGCTCATGTAGAACCTTGTAGAACCTCCCGTGGAGCTCCTTCTCCTTCCACACGGTCTCCGGGTCGGAAATGCTCTGTACTGCCGGGTCTTGCCATTTCTCGTCGGCTAAGGATAGAGAGGTAATTCCTTTATCACAAAAAATAACGTCCGTATAGAATGGATCATCCGCTCTCACCAGAAAGTTACGGAGGCTGCAAACTTCGATTATGCATGGTAAGCGCGCTTAAAAAGCATGTAGGATGTCATAATAGTGCGGTCTTTTCTATCCAGAGCGTTCAGTTTGGTCTGAGTCCACCGGAGTATGCCAAATGTATACATGAGAACAGGCATGATCAAACCATTATATGCGTGTGTCTTATTTCGCCCAACAAAATACTGTAAAGCAATTTTGTCAAGCGTGCATAAAACACATTGCAAACTGACTGCCTCATGTCCGCCTCATCGATACTTTTGTTCTGTGATAAACCCAGAAATCGGTATGTTTCAGCCTCACATAGGGTCTTTATGTTGATGGGAATAGACAAGTCTATGCCCTCAGATTTAGCAACCTTTCCCCTTTCAACATGGAGGACCGTACACTTATCCATCCTCAGCTCCATTCAATTGCTAAAATCACAAGTGATGTTTAGCAATTTCATAAGATGAGAGCGACTGGAGGCGAATAATTTGAGATCATCCATATAGAAAAGGTGGGTCACTTTTATACCTCCTCTCCGAAGCTGAAATCCCCTCCCGGAACCCTTCAATAGGGTACTGAGAGGGTTCAGAGATAGGCAGAACCAGATTGGACTCAAACAATCGCCCTAGGATAAGGACATAAGGATAAAAAGGGGTATCTTACCCCTTCTTATCCTTATGTGGTTCTCCGCAGCCGTCATTCACTCGCCTAGATGACAAAGGATAGTACTCCACTACCCCATACATTGCCCGAGGAAGTCTCGAACTGTACAGTTAACCTTGTACAGCTCGAGGACCCTCTGAAACCATGTATGAGGCACCGAGTCGAATGCCTTTTTGTAGACTATTCAGGCGGCGGAGAGGTTCCGACGGTTGCGTTTAACCACCTTGCCAATGACCGCTTCTATGAGGAGTGGTTCCTCAGTTCCACGACCACCGCCCCTACATCCATTCTGAGCGCGCGACATCACCTGATTTGAGTCCAGGTGACGAGTGATTCTCGCTCTCAAAATGGATGTAAGTGTCTTGTATATCGTATATAGACACGTGATGGGGCGGTATTTTCTCGGGTCTGTGGTATCCTGATCTTTAGGAACCAAATGAGTGACCCCAGTAGTGAAGAGAATCCGGAGCGACTTCTGGTCGAGAGCCTCTTGAAACTGTCGGGCGAACACAGCGTGACACACCATGAACCCCTTCAGCCAGTAGTGATGCAGCCCGTCGAGCCCCGAACTTTTGCAGGTCGGGGCCCAACGGAGCGCCTCAGCTACGTCGTCCGGCGTTATCCGGCGTGACAGGTCCATGGGCGTAACATTTGTACATTGACTATCCACAATTTCCATCCAAGGGACCTCACAGTGGTTTACGGGCTCTGAACACAGGCCGCGCCAGAATGCAATAGTGTCGGCCTGATTAGGTGTTGGGTCCGTTCCACGTACCATTGGCCGCTCCAATGATTCATAGAGCCTCTGCTGATCACTTTGGAAGAGACGATTCTGGTTGAACCGTGTCGACCTCTCGTTATATCGCCGAATCCGCTTCCCCCAAGCAGCGATTCTCTGCTTCAGGTGGTCTATGCGCTCTGTCAGTTTTTACGTTATATCCGGCTGGGACAACTGATATTTGTCCCAGCAAATGCCATCCTGATGGTACGCACTATTCTCGGCCTGTTATTGTCCGACCTGAAGCTTACCAGCCTGCCAAAGAGGGCCTTTGCGATACGGTCCTCAATCCTTCTTCTCCAGGTTGGGATGGCGCTACTTTATCTAGTAGCGCGACCAGCAGTGGGAAGTTTGGCGCCAATAATACGGCAAACTACGAGTGCGGTGCCAAAAAAGATTAAATCCGTCTCGCAAAGGTCCCGGCTGGCTTCCAAATAGGTCACCAGCATTGGGTTGAGAGCCCTCAAGACAACCCAATTCCGCTTGCTTAGGGGTATGCGGGGAAGTCGCGGTCGACTTTCAAGAGGCATACTGCGCGTTTCCACAATCGCCTCCTCCAATTTACTCTTCATCTGCTCTAGTTCTTGGGTGACCATTCCATCATCGTCTGAATAAACCAAAGCGGGAAGATCCATAGCGGCTTCCACATATGGCTGCTGGTCTATGACCTTAGGAGCCGCATCCCTAGCTATAGCTGGTTTATTTGATGAGGGAATAGCCTTACGCCGTAGTCGTTCGAGTTCGGCATCATCAAATAGTTTCGAGCGTATGATGTACCGAACTCGGTATGCCAGGTTTTATTTTGTGACGGGAACAGACGACTCCAGCTCAGCAAAGAAGCGATGCATCCGAGCCCGATACACTATCCCTCCACTTTCTTTCCCTTTCGCCCGCAATGCGTTTATGTTCATATATTTTGTCCAACGCATGCGGCGTACTCCACCAGCGGCGGTTGCCGCTTGCCAAGTCCGAGAGGACCCTGCCAACACCAAGCCGTCTGGTGGGAATGATAGATGCGAGGTGCTGCAAGGTGTTCGTGCAGCACCTCGCGCTCGGGTGGCGGACCGCATGCTGTCGCGTTCAGCGCCAGCTCCAGATGCGCTCCGGCGACCCCCAGGCAGCGGACCTATGCGCGTTCCATTTTTATCCATCATCCATAAAAGTGGGCGTCAACTAACGGGAGACGACCAGGTCCGGCACCGTGTGGCCGTAAGCACAAACGGGCCTTTGCACCCTCCATACTGCCGAGGCACGGCGCTCACACCTCTTGGCAAGGCACTGACTGAATGCGCCGTCGTAGAAGTTTTGTCACTTAACTGTTACGTCAGCGGGCGATGGGGTCGTCACTTCCCTACGCCATGTTATTAATATTAATTTGATGACCAGACGACAACTGTTCAGTGATGAATGACAAGCTCGTGAAAACTGTCCATGCGGTTGGAGCTAAGTTCTGCAAGACCCGCACAGAACAGCAAAGATGAACAAAAAAACTCTCTGATCACACTCTTAAACTCATGGCTATTACGGGAAATGAAGCTGCAGTCCTCAGAAAATTTAACAACGTACAGGCAGCTGAACAATCTGATTTCCAAATGCATGCGGTGGGCTTGACTTGAGCAACTTCAATACAACTAGTATAGAAGAAGCGATCGAGCGGAACCAGGGCTCCAAAGATTTTGCAAGAGATCTATCCGCCAGAAAGAGCCAGCTTTTGAAGCTGAAGACCATGGCAGCGTCGTTCTGGACACCTGAGATTTTGAGGGAGATTAGGAGGTTCTATGGGCAGCTGTACACGTCCTCGTTGGAGCAACACGCAAGTGTGAGTAACGATCCAAGAGAAAGTCTTATCCGACACTATTCTGATGATATTCCGGCCGTCAGTCTGAGCGAGATTAGAATGGCTCTCGAGAACTTTAAAAACAGAAACGCCCCAGAAGAGGATTAAATACAGCGGAGCTTCTGAAAGCGAGTGCAGAACCGGTACTTTTAGAAGCTCTTTAATTCCCGTCCTCCATGGTGGCAATATTCTGGAGACGTGGAACAGAAGTGCGGTGGTCTTGTTCTTAAAGAAAGGCGACAGCGCTCCATTGAAGAACTTTAGACCGATTTCCCTTCTGAGCCGCATCTACGTGCTGTTTTCGAGAGTCATTATGGATCATCGCGCATGCAGACTCGACGAATTACAGCTTCCCAAGCAAGCCGGTTTCTGAGAAGTCTTTAGGATCAAAGACCACATATATATCCTTCGGCAAATTTTGCAGAAGGCAGACGAGTACAATCTGAAACTTTGTCTTGCGTATGTGAACGATGAGAAAGCTTCTGATTCCGTCGAAATTTGGGCGGTTCTGCAGTCCTTCCACTGGTGCCAAGTGGACTGTTGGTATATCAAAGTATAACACAGGGTGACATTATATCGCTGAAAATCTTCACCGCTACATTGGAAGAGGTTATCAAGCTACTGGACTGGAAAAGATACGGTATAAACGTCAATGGCGAGTACATTACTCACCTTCGATTTGCCGATCAAGTAATGCTTATGGCTGAATCGCTGGAGGACAGGTAGTTGTTGGGAGCACTGAGCTCAAAGTGGTGGACGAGTATGTTTACCTGGGACAAATAGTCCGACTAGGTAAGTACAACTTCGACCGAGAGGTCAATCGACGGATTCAACTCGGCTGGGCAGCGTTCGGGAAACTACGACACATCTTTTCGTTAGACATACCTCAAAATTTTAAAACGAAATTGTACAACCAGTGCGTGTTGCCAGTGATGACTTACGGATCTGAGACGTTGTCCTTCACTGCTGGCCGTGTGAGGAAGCTCAAAGTCACTCAGCGAGCTATGGAGAGGGCTATGCTCGGCGGTTTTCTGCGTGATAGACTTAAAAACGCAGATACCTGCAGTAGTACCAGAGTAACCGACATAGCCCAATGAATTTGTATGCTAAAGTGGCAATGGGCACGCCATATAGCTCGAAAAACTAACAACCGATGGAAAAGAAATGTTCTCGAGTTGCAGCCTCGTACCGGCAGGCGAAGTGTAGGGTGTCCCCCCACTCGATGGAGTGACGAACTGGTAAGACATGCAGGAAGTCCATGGATGCAGGTGGCTCAGGGCCGTGCTTTGTGACATTCCTTGGGGGAAGCCTATGTTAAGCAGTGGACTTGTGAAGGGCTGTAATGATGATGATGATATGCTCAGAGGTCTGCTTTTATACTGTCTTGGCTAGTCTTTGGAATGTTTGAACAGATGGTGATGTAACTTCACGAAAACATAGAAGGTAACTCCACGAGTGAATCGGACTTGTTTTTAACCTGAAAAACGTACAGGATTATTGCAAAAAAAAAACTGATAAAATAAACGATTGTTGATTGCCTCACAAATTATAAGAGATTTTGATTGATTTCGAACAAAACTATTTTGGTTTGCAATTTTAAACAAAAAATATTTTTATATATACTGTATACTATTCTATTTCTATCTACTCTACACTATCTCTAATGTTTTATTAATTTAAAAAAATATTTTTATACTGTATACTACTATCTCTAATGTTTCGATGCAACGTCGAATTTAACATTTTTTTACTTTGACAAAAATTTAGACATTTTGTTTTTCGTGAAATTAATATATCTTAAATCTTAAAACAGCAGAAACAAAAAAGGATTTGCAGAAAATTATGAAAAAAATATAATTAATTGTAAACATGAGTTAGTATTATTACGAAGCAATACAAATCTTAATGAGATCAAGTTAAATACAGGTGAAATTGTAGAAGATATTATCATAAATAAAATAGTTTGGCGAGTTACACATTAAAGTATTAGATCCTGAAAGAATCAGCCTATTAAAACTTTTAGAGAAAGATAGAGCTATTCCATTGGCATTCCGTTCCTGGGACTTATATGAATATCCAATCCACGTAAACATACTTGGTCTATAAAAACTTCATCGCAAATAGAGAAACCACGATTTGTGGTCATTGCCTTGCAAACCATCCCCAAATATAACGCGAAATTATCAATGGCAGAGTTTGATCATTGTTACGTACGAGATGTAAGAGTCTTTTTTAATTCATCATATTATCCTTATGAGGGGCTGAATTTCAGTTTTTCAGAATATAAGATTACTTTATTATACGATCAGTATGCGAGATTTCAACAGTCGTATCATCGACGTCGGTCAGAGCTGTTGATGGGTTTA
The DNA here is from genome assembly GCA_963668995.1 of Parnassius mnemosyne. Taxonomy (NCBI): domain Eukaryota; kingdom Metazoa; phylum Arthropoda; class Insecta; order Lepidoptera; family Papilionidae; genus Parnassius; species Parnassius mnemosyne. Next base: position 27,742,211 of record CAVLGL010000084.1, read on the forward strand.
AAGGAGTTCAGAGACGTGGCTCCATTATTTGTAATTCATTGTTCAAGACAACACGAAATTTTAAAAGGTTCTTTAAGAAGAGTTGAAATCGAAACAGACCAACATATACCAGATCAGCAACCGCTTTTTGCTTGATATTAAACGACTGTATATTCCAATACAAACCACTGATTAATATCGTTAAGAAAATATCATGAATAGCAATACAATAATCGTCAATCTTCAAGGCTTCAAAAATAGCAAAAATAAATTGATAGTAAAGGAGTTTGCTATAGCCACTCTAGAGTACACCAATATATTTCTAATTAAACCTTCTTACCCATTCACTTCACTATCTCCTGAAGAGAAAAAACAAATTGGCTGGATTGAAAAGCACCGAGGGTATCGATGGAGTGAGGGCTTTATTGATTATAGAGAGTTTCACAGAATTATAAAAACTTATTTGAAAAATAAAATATTTTTTTAAAAGGATGTGAAAAAATTAAATGGGCGCAAGATATTTGTAATGAAAATAATACTATCATAGTTGCTTGGGAGCTCCCAATTTAAATACTCTTTGTGAACTTTATTGTAAAGATACTTTACTTTATAACTGTTTTACTCGTTAGAAAATATGTGCGTTAAAAATGTTTTATGTATTAAGAAACGCTGTTTGACCTATGCGCGTTCCATTTTTATCCATCATCCATAAAAGTGGGCGTCAACTAACGGGAGACGACCAGGTCCGGCACCGTGTGGCCGTAAGCACAAACGGGCCTTTGCACCCTCCATACTGCCGAGGCACGGCGCTCACACCTCTTGGCAAGGCACTGACTGAATGCGCCGTCGTAGAAGTTTTGTCACTTAACTGTTACGTCAGCGGGCGATGGGGTCGTCACTTCCCTACGCCATGTTATTAATATTAATTTGATGACCAGACGACAACTGTTCAGTGATGAATGACAAGCTCGTGAAAACTGTCCATGCGGTTGGAGCTAAGTTCTGCAAGACCCGCACAGAACAGCAAAGATGAACAAAAAAACTCTCTGATCACACTCTTAAACTCATGGCTATTACGGTAAATGAAGCTGCAGTCCTCAGAAAATTTAACAACGTACAGGCAGCTGAACAATCTGATTTCCAAATGCATGCGGTGGGCTTGACTTGAGCAACTTCAATACAACTAGTATAGAAGAAGCGATCGAGCGGAACCAGGGCTCCAAAGATTTTGCAAGAGATCTATCCGCCAGAAAGAGCCAGCTTTTGAAGCTGAAGACCATGGCAGCGTCGTTCTGGACACCTGAGATTTTGAGGGAGATTAGGAGGTTCTATGGGCAGCTGTACACGTCCTCGTTGGAGCAACACGCAAGTGTGAGTAACGATCCAAGAGAAAGTCTTATCCGACACTATTCTGATGATATTCCGGCCGTCAGTCTGAGCGAGATTAGAATGGCTCTCGAGAACTTTAAAAACAGAAACGCCCCAGAAGAGGATTAAATACAGCGGAGCTTCTGAAAGCGAGTGCAGAACCGGTACTTTTAGAAGCTCTTTAATTCCCGTCCTCCATGGTGGCAATATTCTGGAGACGTGGAACAGAAGTGCGGTGGTCTTGTTCTTAAAGAAAGGCGACAGCGCTCCATTGAAGAACTTTAGACCGATTTCCCTTCTGAGCCGCATCTACGTGCTGTTTTCGAGAGTCATTATGGATCATCGCGCATGCAGACTCGACGAATTACAGCTTCCCAAGCAAGCCGGTTTCTGAGAAGTCTTTAGGATCAAAGACCACATATATATCCTTCGGCAAATTTTGCAGAAGGCAGACGAGTACAATCTGAAACTTTGTCTTGCGTATGTGAACGATGAGAAAGCTTCTGATTCCGTCGAAATTTGGGCGGTTCTGCAGTCCTTCCACTGGTGCCAAGTGGACTGTTGGTATATCAAAGTATAACACAGGGTGACATTATATCGCTGAAAATCTTCACCGCTACATTGGAAGAGGTTATCAAGCTACTGGACTGGAAAAGATACGGTATAAACGTCAATGGCGAGTACATTACTCACCTTCGATTTGCCGATCAAGTAATGCTTATGGCTGAATCGCTGGAGGACAGGTAGTTGTTGGGAGCACTGAGCTCAAAGTGGTGGACGAGTATGTTTACCTGGGACAAATAGTCCGACTAGGTAAGTACAACTTCGACCGAGAGGTCAATCGACGGATTCAACTCGGCTGGGCAGCGTTCGGGAAACTACGACACATCTTTTCGTTAGACATACCTCAAAATCTTAAAACGAAATTGTACAACCAGTGCGTGTTACCAGTGATGACTTACGGATCTGAGACGTTGTCCTTCACTGCTGGCCGTGTGAGGAAGCTCAAAGTCACTCAGCGAGCTATGGAGAGGGCTATGCTCGGCGGTTTTCTGCATGATAGACTTAAAAACGCAGATATCTGCAGTAGTACCAGAGTAACCGACATAGCCCAATGAATTTGTATGCTAAAGTGGCAATGGGCACGCCATATAGCTCGAAAAACTAACAACCGATGGAAAAGAAATGTTCTCGAGTTGCAGCCTCGTACCGGCAGGCGAAGTGTAGGGTGTCCCCCCACTCGATGGAGTGACGAACTGGTAAGACATGCAGGAAGTCCATGGATGCAGGTGGCTCAGGGCCGTGCTTTGTGACATTCCTTGGGGGAAGCCTATGTTAAGCAGTGGACTTGTGAAGGGCTGTAATGATGATGATGATATGCTCAGAGGTCTGCTTTTATACTGTCTTGGCTAGTCTTTGGAATGTTTGAACAGATTGTGATGTAACTTCACGAAAACATAGAAGGTAACTCCACGAGTGAATCGGACTTGTTTTTAACCTGAAAAACGTACAGGATTATTGCAAAAAAAAAACTGATAAAATAAACGATTGTTGATTGCCTCACAAATTATAAGAGATTTTGATTGATTTCGAACAAAACTATTTTGGTTTGCAATTTTAAACAAAAAATATTTTTATATATACTGTATACTATTCTATTTCTATCTACTCTACACTATCTCTAATGTTTTATTAATTTAAAAAAATATTTTTATACTGTATACTACTATCTCTAATGTTTTGATGCAACGTCGAATTTAACATTTTTTTACTTTGACAAAAATTTAGACATTTTGTTTTTCGTGAAATTAATATATCTTAAATCTTAAAACAGCAGAAACAAAAAAGGATTTGCAGAAAATTATGAAAAAAATATAATTAATTGTAAACATGAGTTAGTATTATTACGAAGCAATACAAATCTTAATGAGATCAAGTTAAATACAGGTGAAATTGTAGAAGATATTATCATAAATAAAATAGTTTGGCGAGTTACACATTAAAGTATTAGATCCTGAAAGAATCAGCCTATTAAAACTTTTAGAGAAAGATAGAGCTATTCCATTGGCATTCCGTTCCTGGGACTTATATGAATATCCAATCCACGTAAACATACTTGGTCTATAAAAACTTCATCGCAAATAGAGAAACCACGATTTGTGGTCATTGCCTTGCAAACCATCCCCAAATATAACGCGAAATTATCAATGGCAGAGTTTGATCATTGTTACGTACGAGATGTAAGAGTCTTTTTTAATTCATCATATTATCCTTATGAGGGGCTGAATTTCAGTTTTTCAGAATATAAGATTACTTTATTATACGATCAGTATGCGAGATTTCAACAGTCGTATCATCGACGTCGGTCAGAGCTGTTGATGGGTTTAAAGGAGTTCAGAGACGTGGCTCCATTATTTGTAATTCATTGTTCAAGACAACACGAAACTTTAAAAGGTTCTTTAAGGAGAGTTGAAATCGAAACAGACCAACATATACCAGATCAGACAACCGCTTTTTGCTTGATATTAAACGACTGTATATTCCAATACAAACCACTGATTAATATCGTTAAGAAAATATCATGAATAGCAATACAATAATCGTCAATCTTCAAGGCTTCAAAAATAGCAAAAATAAATTGATAGTAAAGGAGTTTGCTATAGCCACTCTAGAGTACACCAATATATTTCTAATTAAACCTTCTTACCCATTCACTTCACTATCTCCTGAAGAGAAAAAACAAATTGGCTGGATTGAAAAGCACCGAGGGTATCGATGGAGTGAGGGCTTTATTGATTATAGAGAGTTTCACAGAATTATAATAACTTATTTGAAAAATAAAATATTTTTTTAAAAGGATGTGAAAAAATTAAATGGGCGCAAGATATTTGTAATGAAAATAATACTATCATAGTTGCTTGGGAGCTCCCAATTTAAATACTCTTTGTGAACTTTATTGTAAAGATACTTTACTTTATAACTGTTTTACTCGTTAGAAAATATGTGCGTTAAAAATGTTTTATGTATTAAGAAACGCTGTTTTGAAAACAAAATTATTGTTTGATTTCCAATAAAATACATCTATGTGTTGTTGCTTTCAGTTAAAATTGAAATAAAAACTAAAACATTTAAATTCAAATTCAGATAAAATCGAAAATCGAAATAATTAGTTTTAATAAATACATTCGTTGTAACAATAAATGTCTTTTCTTTTTTCCTCTACACAATTGAATAATAATGATACATAATAAAACAACAATATAAATTCAATGTGTAACTTTTATTATATTTTACAAGCTACATTACTTAAATTACTAGTTCTCACATAATTTTTCATCTATTTTTTTTATAAGACAATTTGTAGCATCTACCACTTCATCATACATTGAATCCACAACATATTGAACACTTATATAAGCACTAAGATCGTAGATGACATTTTCTTCTTGCTCGTTAAGTTCGCAAATGCTGACATTAATCAGAAGATGACCTCGTTTATCTTTATCTCGGCTGATAATGTATGATGGTAATGATGATGATTCTTGAGAACGGTTTCTCTTTCTGTAACATTTCTTTGATTTCGATTGCCGCTCTTCATTAATAGCTATTCTATTTGGTGGTAAATCGTGAAGCTGCTCCTTTCAATTGTAATAATTAAGTGTAAATTTCCACATCCTGTGCATAGTAATACGGATTAGTGATAAGATTAGAATCATTGTGTTCCTCAGTGTTGACCATGATCTGCAATTAACAAAAACAAGTATGAAGTCAAAAAAAGGTAACAGCGGCTGAATTTCTAAATAGTTAAACAAAATAATTAAACTCACCAATATAGATGATATTTGACGAGCGTCGTAATCAACGTGCACTCGATATGACAATAAAAAAATAATGAAACAATGGAGGGAGGGTAGGAGACGCTCTTCAATCCAGGTAAGACACATCATTTTATTGAGTTAGCGGATGGATGCAAATTCATTAATATCTTTATTGTAATGGATTTACGATGTTAGGTTTTGGGTCTTAAATTTTTTTTTCGTTACGGAATTTCTTCATTCAGTCGCCGCACTCAAAACCCGTGATTAAAGCTATTCAATAGCTTAAAAACGTTTACTAGCACTAACCACAATGAAATTAGGCTAAACAAGTTGTATTATTAGAAATTAATCATATAGATGCGGCAATACCATCAGTATCTCGCATACGCTCTGAATATAATGCTCAATAACTAAATTGTAAGTGGAAGTACACTTGTTCCCGCAGGATAGAACTGTGAGTATGTAGACGTTAATTTGGTTAAACTAAAAATGTTGTACCACTCTGGAGAGAATTAGGGTCTTCAGCGGCATGTAGCTCGAGCGAATACGAGAGCAAAGTGACGCAGAAGCCCCAATTCACACCTACTACTTTTCAGCCTATAATAACACAGTATAGCCCACAAATTTACACAAGTTGTACAGAAGTCCGAAGAGTACAATTTGCCACTATGTCTGGCGTATGTGGACTATGAGAAAGCCTTTGATTCCGTCGAAATTTGGGCGGTGCTGCAGTCCCTTCAGCGGGTCCAAGTTGACTGTCGGTATATCGAAGTGTTGAAGTGCTTGTACAGTAGGGCTACGATGGCTATCCGAGTACAAAACCAGAGTACGAAACCTATCCAATTGCAGAGAGGTGTAAGACAGGGTGACGTCATATCCCCGAAACTCTTCACCACTGCATTGGAAGACGTTTTCAAGCTTCTGGACTGGAAAGGATACGGTATCAACATCAATGGCGAGTACATCACTCACCTTCGATTTTCCGACGATATAGTCCTTATGGCAGAATCGCTGGAGGGCCTAAGCACTATGCTCAATGACCTCAATAGTGTTTCCCAACGGATAGGTCTTAAGATGAACATGGACAAAACAAAGATAATGTTTAATGTCCATGTCACACTTATGCCTGTAGTTGTTGAGAGCACTAAGCTCGAAGTTGTTGACGAGTATGTTTACCTGGGACAAATAGTCCGACTAGGTAAGTCCAATTTCGACCGAGAGGTCAATCGACGGATTCAACTCAGCTGGGCAGCGTTCGGGAAGCTACGACACATCTTCTCGTCCGACATACCTCAAAACCTTAAAACGAATTTGTACAAACAGTGCGTGTTGCCAGTGATGACTTGCGGAACTGAGACGTGGTCCTTCACTGCTGGCCGTATGAGAAAGCTCAAGGTCGCTCAGCGAGCTATGGAGGGGGCTTTGCTCGGAGTTTCTCTGCGTGATAGACTTAGGAATGAGGATATCTGCAGTAGAACCAGAATAACCGACATAGCCCAATGGATTAGTAAGCTGAAGTGGCAGTGGGCCGGCCATATAGCTCGAAGAACCGACAACCGATGGTGAAGAAAGGTTCTCGAGTGGCAGTCTCGTACCGGTAGGCGAAGTGTAGGGCGTCCCCCCACGAGATGGAGTGACGACCTGGTAAGACATGCAGGAAGTCGATGGATGCAGGTGACTCAGGACCATGCTTTGTGGCATTCTTTGGGGGAGGCCTATGTTCAGCAGTGGACTTGTGAAGGGCTGTAATGATGATGATGATGATAGCCCACAAAACATATTACATATGGCGGACTTAATGCCTTAAGAAATTTTCTCTGAGTCAACATTAAAAAGTTCCATTGCTGAAAATGAGCCCCTCATTTTATTTAGTTTTATACTGACTTCAAAAAGGAACCGGTACTCAATTCGACTGTATGTTTTTTTTTGTGTGTGTTACCTCATAACTTTATTTTTATACGTGATAGAGCCATGCTGCAGCTATATTATGGTTGTAGCACGAATGGGTCGGCTCGACCGGGGAAGGACCACGCTCTCACAGAATACCAGCGTAAAACAGCAGCTTAACGCTGCTGTGTTTCGTATGGTGAGTGTAGAGAACCGGAGACCCTTTTTACTGGAAATGAGGCATTCCATCTTAGTCCTCACGGGTGACAACGCATCTGCATTTTGATTCGTAATCGAAGATAGATGTAGATGTCTATGGGCCGCAGCAAATATTTACCATCAGGTGGACTGTGTGCTCGTTTGTCACACTTATCCTATAAAATAATTTTTTTACTAGGTGAACCGATTTCGATGATTCTTTGTTTTTATTTGAAAGGTGGTGAATCACATGTATTCCCCATATATTAATTTAATTAAGGTCTGACCAATAGTTTAGGAGTTATTCTTATCTTCTTCTTGAAGTCGGTTGTACAACATTTTTAATTTTTAATTATTGCAGAAATATACTACTGCCCACCACAGATTATCTTACGCCGCCATTACACACTGCATTGACTGAAGGAAAAAAAACAATTTACAAATGGCTCGTCCAATAAACTTTTATATCCTTCTTTTTTCTGATTCAATTTGCGGCTCATATAAGCATTCCAAACACGTCTCCTCGAGATACTATTCACAGTCGTAATAAAACATAAGTAATTTCAATGACAAAACAATATTTGATAAATGTAATTTGATTTCTATATGTGATTGCATGTGAAATAAATACGTTTATCGAATGAACAATCAAGAACATTTACAAAATCTTTTTAAACGTTACTTATATTACAATATTTTCGAGTCTAAACGGGCAGAGCATATTATTAAAAATAAAACTGATGTATAACCTAATTAAGGGAATTTAATTATATTGAACTTTAATTTATGAGTGCATTTTATAAATTTCAACCTAACATTTTATAATGTATATGCTGCTGGTAATGACCAAATAACAAGTAAAGTTACATTTATCTGGCTTTTGAAACTAGGTTCACTACTACTTCTGGCATCGCGCTTAATATGTGTATTTTATAGAATTGACGAGAAATTAAGTAGCGCAGATATTTCAAGTTAAATTAATTAACTATTTATTGGGAATCAAATCTGTGTAATTTAAATTAGAAAATGAGACAATAGAGGTAATTTCTCGTAATATTGGTAATAATTTCAATTATTGAGAATGCAAAGCCTACGTATAGTTAATTATATAATTTCACAAAAAGACAATCAAACATATTGCATACTCCTGGTGCATCGAAACATACAAAGCATGTTGGGAACGGAATTAGAAAATTATTTATTTTTATACAGTAACACCTATTAAAGTCCACTGCGGAACACAAATAATTGCCTCGCAGGGGATATATTTACCATAGTTGCCACACTTAGCAAGCGAGTTGGCTAAAGCAGTTTTATATTTTTAGTCGTTATAAGGAAGACGCTGCTGCCTTTCTCCTGATTTGTTTCCCTCTGTCGCCTCTTACGACGCCCATGGGATTGTATTTGGATATTCTTAAATTGTAAGTATAAACATATTTTTTTGTGTAACTGAACATTGATTAAAGGATTATAACGATAATATGTTTAACTTCAGTAAACATTATTTGTCTCTGTTTTCTATGTAAGTTTCCGTATCTTTGATATTTACTATACTTTTTATTATTTATATATATTTAATAATGAAGATATAATAAATACACGATAAAATAAATATATATAATATCTTGTATGTATTGTATAATAACAAAGTGCACACCTTATTACTCGCATCTATTATTTATCACATATCTTTTTAACTGGCCTACTGGAAGAAATTTCATTATGAGATAAGTAGCGCCCTTGTAAAAAGTCTTCATCATGTTGTGTCCTTTCCGTTGTTTGTGTATACATAAATTGTTAAATAAATAAATAATAATAAATAAACACCAGGTGGTCAGTTTCTTCAACAGAGAAATAAGATACGCAGCATAAGCCAATAAATTTGTATTATGTAGAATGCGCAAGGATATTGTGAGCCTCTCTGTTGAGCGATCTGTATATTTGGCATGTATTGAGCTCAAGCACCTCATTATTGTCAGTGTTTTCAAACCTCACATTCTATGTATCAATAATTTGAAAATATATGGGTCCACGTGCGAAGAAATTCCTAAAAAAACTGTGACTGGCCGTTACTGCTGGTAATAAGAGGACTGGTTCTTTTCTCGCTCAAAATCTAAGTATAGCCTTTCAGCGAGCAAACGCAGCCAGCGTTCTTGGCACGATACTACGGGAAGTAGGACTGTATGATAATTACGTTATTATTTTAAATTTTTTTTTACTATAGATTTTTAAGATTGTATATAATAAAAAATTAAATTATAAAAAAAAATTATGGAGGAAGTTTTGGTTAAGCTTAATAAACAGTATAAACATGAAGTCTTATACAGATATTAATATCCTTGAAACTCCATTACTATTAAGTTTAGTCCAAAACTCAAATCATAAAATCTTCATAATTTATTCGTACAGGCAAATCATATTCCAGTGTCTAGTACAATTTGTATAGATAAACTTTTTACAAATTTAAGTCCTTTCATAAATTAATTATTCACAATTAAGTTCTGATTACTATGAACAGTTGGTCTTATTACATTATAAACAAAAAAAAACTGAAAGTTAAGACTTTTTTTGTTTCAATAAATGAACATCGCTTGGAGATATTTAGTGGTACGAGTAATATAGTGAAAAAGCTTCTATTACTTATACACAAAAACAATAGTGATATTTGATGTGGAACGATATTTATGCTTTTAAGGTTCAAATTCATTGTAATATTTATTTCTGAAACACTCTTCATGCATAAGTGTAGACAAAGGTTGTATGACCTTTGCAATGACAGATCATAATATAATCATAGCGACATTCAAGTCCACTCCACAACCAAGTCTTTACATTTAAGAAACAAAATTAAGACTGCCTCTAATAAAATTAAAAATTACGTCATGAAACTATTAAACAAGATTATCAATTGGATTTTCTCAATAATTTATTTAACAAAATCAGAGTAAGATGTTGCAACGGCTTTTGAACAAAATTCCACCCACTTTCCAATCTTGAGTGCAGTCACTGAATCCCTCTCTTACTGTTGTCGAGTCATTATGCAAAAAAAATGTAAATGTCACAGGAGGGATACAAAAGAATTTGTCTTTTATAAAATACTATCAGGAAGTATTGTAAAATATTTCAAAACAATGAATATTAAGAAATCCACAGATCTATGGGGGTTTCTGTTAAAGTCATTCTATCTTATTTGCTATTGTTTTTAATAATAGTAAATTGAGAAATTCTGCACATAAATTTTCTATTTAAAAAGTTAGTAGCTGTAAAACAGAACATTTCATTAGTATTTAAAGAACGTTTTCTTATATACACGTCCAAGCTGGATGAGATGCTGATTCAAGTGTAAGTTAAAGTTAGGCTAGATAAAATGTCAATTTTTAACAATACTAAGAGAAATCTTCTTCGTTCCTTCTACTTTTTAAATTTATTTAAAGAAGCGATATTTATAATAATCTTCGCTAAGTCGTTGCGATATACTATATAGGGCTTCATTACCACTTACCACCAGGTGGGATTGTAATCAACCACTGACTTAAAATAAGTTAAAAAAAAGAAACATTTAATGCGGCAGTAGCCTAAGATAATGGACTACGAAACTAACAGCCGTGGTTCGAATCCACCATTCGAAAACAATTACAAGTTTCTCCCTTTATTATGAGAAAATGCTTAAACATGCCAGCCTTGCTGCAGGGGAAAACGGGTTTTTTCACTGGCATTGACGAAACCTCAAGTTGTTCAACCTGAACTCGGAAACGCTTTTCGACGCAACTCCCGCTGCTAACTTCCCCTTGGCAGCCCCTCCTCGGAAAAACTGAAGCGCTCTTTCCTACTATGAGGCATTCATCCATGCAACTTAATCCTCAAGAGACAAGAGATAATCATCTTCGTTGCAGGTATCATTGGACTGCAGTATTTACATGCATATAGTCGTTATTGTTAATCCGTTTGTCATTTTTATTTATAAAAATTGATAAGGGCGTGCTTCGGTGGTTTGGGCACGTTGAGCGAATGAGTGAAGACCGAATGGTGAAGAAAATTTATAGCGCGAAAGTTAATATTAAAAGGTGTCGAGGTAGACCGAGACTAACTTTCGAAGACCATGTGAGCAAATTGCTCGAAGAGGGTATGGTCAAGAGTACTCGGATACCTAGACGTGCATGCATGAAGAAGATAATGAATCTGAAAGAAGCGAAAGAGGTTTGTAAGGATCGTGACACTTGGTGATCTGTTCTCTCTGGCTACCCCGTCAGGGATTGTGCGTGAAGATAAGTAAGTAAGTAATTTTTATTTTATAAAAAATAAGTTTATTTTACAAATCAATCCTTCAAAGTCAAATAAATGAAATTGATCAAAAAAGTGATGCCATTTAAATATTGATATTATATGTCTGAATGAAGTTCTAAAGCAAAAAGTTCTTTATATATTTCTTAAGCTAATGTACACGTTAATATTCCAATTGAATTTATTTGCCTATCTCGGCAAAATTTCCAACGTTCATGGAGTTTCAAAAAGATTTTCATACAGAACTTTCTAACTTTTCCAATACTTTTAGTTATACTAACAAGTTCATGTTGCAATGGCAAGACGGAAATGCAATAATTTTTTTTTGTTTAATTACATTTCGTTCTTTATCAGCTCGTAGTAGTACACTTTTCGACTTTAAATTTTATAAAATAAAATATCACAAATGTAAAAACCTTAAAATTATATCGCAAACAGTCACGGGTGTCGTAGGAACTCTTATGAGCTTTAACAATGCAATATATAAACGAACTTTAACAATCAATAATATAATGGCTTCTCCCGTAATATTGAACTATTTATTTTTATTAATTATATAACTTATTAAACATAACTACTTAAAACAAGAAAACAAAAGTTAGTAAAGAAAGTTTTTGACGGCTCCGTGGTGCAGTGGCTTAGCAATGTGTTGCTGCGCTGGGGGCCGCCAGTTCGAATCCCGCACGGAAGAAGTATTTGTATTGCCTGCAAACAATTGTTCCGGGTCTGCATGTTTGTCCTTGTGCAATTTGTGTTTGTAAACTGCCTCCACGATACTGGAGAAAATTCTAGTGTGGGAGAAACGTTTAAAATAAAAGGGCTACTCACTAGCGCATATCTATCATGCATGCATGCTGTGTGTATGTGTGTGTGTGTGTGTGTGTGTGTGTGTGTGTGTGTGTGTGTGTGTGTGTGTGTGTGCGTGCGCGTTTGCGTGTGCGTGTGCGTGTGCGTGTGGGTGTGGGTGTGCGTGTGCGTGTGCGTGTGCGTGTGCGTGTTCGTGTGCGTGTGCGTGTGCGTGTGCGTGTGCGTGTGCGTGTGCGTGTGCGTGTGCGTGTGCGTGTGCGTGTGCGTGTGCGTGTGCGTGTGCGTGTGCGTGTGCGTGTACGCGTGCGCGTGCGCGTGCGCGTGCGCGGGCGCGTGCGTTTGCGTGTGCGTGTGCGTGTGCGAGTGCGTGTGCGTGTGCGTGTGCGTGTGCGTGTGCGTGTGCGTGTGCGTGTGCATGTGCGTGTTCGTGTTCGTGCGCGTGCGCGTGCGTGCGCGTGCGCGTGCGTGTGCGCGTGCGCGTGCGTGTGCGTGTGCGTGTGTGCGTGTGCGTGTGTGTGCGTGCGTGCGTGCGTGCGTGCGTGCGTGCGTGCGTGCGTGCGTGCGTGCGTGCCTGTGTGTGTGTGTGTGTGTGTGTGTGCCATAACAATATAATATGCTTTTAATAACGTTATTATTGCACTCTTTTATTTCTTATTTTTTTAAATACTAGTAATGCTTACATTACTAATATTCCCTTTAACCACTTCTGGTAAGCTTAAAATGCTTGTGTTAGAAGTGTTTCACGACAGTAGTCGAATGGCGGATTCGAAGCCACGACCTTTCGAGTTCGCGGTCCACGCCCTGCCACCAAGTATAGGTGTGGAATAATAACATCGAACTTTTAACATTTTATACTATTTATTAAAAACTTATCCTGATGATGAAGGTCAGCTATGAAAATGCAAGACTGAAAGCGGTCTAAGTCGGAAAGTGTACTGTTACGAGCTGATAAAGAAAGAAATGTAATTGACCAAAAAATTATTGCATTTCATTCTTGCCGTTGCAACATAAACTTGTTAGTATAAGTAAAAGTATTGGAAAAGTTAGAAAGTTCTGTATGAAAATCTTTTTGAAATTCCCTGAACGTTGGAAATTTTGCCGAGGCAGGAAAACAAATTCAATTGGATTATTTACGTGTACATTGCTTAAGAAATATATAAAGAACTTTTTACTTTAGAACTTCATTCAGACATATAATATCAATATTTAAATGGCATTACTTTTTTGATCAATTTCATTTATTTGACGCTGAAGTATTGATTTATAAAATAAACTAATTTTTTTATAAAATAAAAATGACAAACGGATTACACAATAACGACTATATGTATGTGAATACTGCAGTCCAATGACACCTGCAACGAAGATGATTCCAGGTACCTTGTTACTCTTGAGGATTAAGTTGGATGGATGAATGCCTCATAGTAGAAAAGTGCGCATCAGTTTTTCCGAGAAGAGGCTGCTAAGGGGAAGTTAGCAGCGGGAGTTGCGCCGAAAAGCGTTTCTGAGTTCAGGTGGAACAACATGAGGTTTCAGTCAGTGCCAATGTAACATAACCTGTTTTTCCCTTACGAGGCTGGCATGTTTAAGCGTTTCTCATAATAAAAGGTGAAGCTTATAACTGTTTTCGAATGGTGGATTCGAACCTCGGTCTTAGTTTCGTAGTCCGTTATCTTATTTAGACTACTGTGGCATTAAATGTTTCCTTTTTTTTTACTTATTTTAAGTCAGTGCTTGATTACAATCCCACCTGGTGGTAAGTGGTAATGAATCCCTATAAAGTATATCGCAATGACTTAGCGAAAATTATTATAAATATCGTTTATTTAAATAAATATTATAATAATTGTATACTTATATCATCATCATCATTAAAGCCCTTCACAAGTCCACTGCTGAACATAGGCCTTCCCCAAAGAATGCCACAAAGCACGGTCCTGAGCCACCTGCATCCATCGACTTCCTGCATATCTTACCAGGTCGTCACTCCATCTAGTGGGGGGACGCCCTACACTTCGCCTGCCGGTACGAGGCTGCCACTCGGGAACCTTTCTTCCCCATCGGTTGTCGGTTCTTCGAGCTATATGGCCGGCCCATTACCACTTCAGCTTACTACCGTTGGGCTATGTCGGTCACTCTGGTTCTCCTGTGGATATCCTCATTTCATTTTATTACGCAGAGAAACTACGAGCATAGCCCTCTCTATAGCTCGCTGAGCGACCTTGAGCTTCTTCATCCGGCTAGCACTGAAGGACCGCGTCTCAACACGCACTGGGTGTATAGTGTCGTTTTCAAGTTTTGAGGTATACCTGACGAGAAGATGTGCCGTAATTTCCCGAACGCTGCCCAACCGAGTTGAATCCGTCGATTGACCTCTCTCGTCGAAGTTGGACTTACCTAGTCGGACTATTTGTCCCAGGTAAACATACTCGTCAACATCTTCGAGCTTAGTGTTCCCAACAACTACCGGCATAGGTGTAACATGGAAATTAAACATGATCTTTGTTTTGTCCATGTTCATCTTAAGACCTATCCGTTGGGAAACACTATTGAGGTCATTGAGCATAGTGCTTAGGTCCTCCAGCGATTCTGCCATAAGGACTATATCGTCGGCAAATCGAAGGTGAGTGATGTACTCGCCATTGATGTAGATACCGTATCCTTTCCAGTCCAGAAGCTTGAAAACATCTTCCAATGCAGCGGTAACGAGTTTCGGGGATATGACGTCACCCTGTCTTACACCTCTCTGCAATTGGATAGGTTTCGTACTCTGGTTCTGTACTCGGATAGCCATCGTAGCCCTACTGTACAAGCACTTCAACACTTCGATATACCGTTTTGACGGCATAGGGTTAACTGAACAGACAGATCTCCAAATGCATGTGGCGGGACTTACGCAACTTTAATGCTGCTCGTATTGAAGAAGCAATCGAGCGGAACCACGGCTCCAAAGTCTTTTCTAGAGATCTGTCTGCCAGAACGAGCCAATTTTCGAAGCTGAAGACCGAGTGTGGCAGCATCGTTTCCGGGATACCTAAGATTTTGAGTGAGATTAAGAGGTCTTATGGGCAGATGTACACATCATCGTTAGTGCCACAAGCAAATGTGAGTAACGATCCAAGTGCAAGTCTAATCCGATGATATTCTGGTCGTCAGTCTGAGCGAGATTGGAATGGCTCTCCAGCACTTCGAAACCGGCTAGACCCTAGGCGAGGATGGGATTACAGCGGACCTTTGAAAGCAGGTGGAAAACCGGTACTTGAAGTCCTTCAGAAATCCTACTCGCAAAGTTTCAAGGGAAATAATAAATGAGCTTTTTATTCTAATTCATCTCGTCTCCAAGAAGAAAAATAAATCGCGAAGGATCTGCTTTGTTGCGTGACTTGTCTGTTTTCGTGCAATTTTGACAGAATCACTTTGTGCGACTGCCAGAATCGTTTTGCATACCTTAAATGAAGGCTACATTTCATTACTGAATAAAATAATTTACTGAAACTTTCTTTTCTGTAACATAATTATTGCTTATATAAATTTACTGAATAATTCAAACATAATGAATATCGTCTAATTCGAGCCGCGGTAAATCAGATGGTTAGCGCTGGCTGTAAATTTCATAGTACGAGATAAAGCTAGGTTCAATTGCCACCAATGAAATTGTTAATTTCAATTTTAAATGATAATTAACGATATGCTCGGCGATGAAGGAAAATATCGTGAGGGAATCTACATGTTTGAGAAATAAGAAAAAAAATATTTGCTAAGTTCGCCAACACGCATTGGGCTAGCGCGACGGACATTTCTTTGCCCTAAAACACTCTCTGAAATGACGGGAGGCCTGTGTCCAGCAGTGGGCCCAAGGTAGCATGTAAATAGACTGTAACTTTAACTTTTAATGAATATCTATTAAACTTAGGTAGTAAAGGCCCTTTTCTTCCTAGGTATCCGCTTGGATAGGTCCGGGAAAAAGTTTCTTCGTATTTTCTTTGTTTGTATAAAATTGAAGAAAAATCTCTTTGGTTGTACTCTTTGTACTTGCTGATTTTAATATCAATACATATAGGACATTAATAATAATAAAAATAAAACGTAAAAACATTTCCCCGCCATTTTTCATTTGTTCTTCTGTCCGCCAATTAGTAAATCTAACGAAGAAATTCGATACATTCTGAAGTTTTACTACAATAAGTTAAAATTAAAAATTTTGTACGACCGACTTTAATTTAAATTATTTAGAATATTTCTAAAACTATTGCTCAAACTATGGTCAAATTTATAAGAGAGTACATGAGAAGCACCAGCTTTTAAATAAAAAAAGAATCATCGAAATCGGTTCACCCAGAAAAAGTATCACATAAAAAACACATAAAAAAACTAACAGTCTAATTAAGTACCTCCTCCTTTTTGAAATAGGTAGAAAAGAAAAAAATGCAACTCAATCGGCGAAAAAATATTGTGACGTTTACGGACTAAATGCATTGTCGCTGAGAGTAGCACAATGTTGGTTCAAGCTTTTTCAGTCCGGGAATTTTGATGTTCTGGAGCTTACTCTGGTTAACCTCGTACGGATAAAAATCGATGCCCTTTTTAAAAATGTTGAGAAAGATAGACATATGACAAAGCTGAGAAATTGAGGATTGACCACAAAACAGTTTTGACCCGTTTGAAAAAGTCTAGCTATACAAAAAAGCTCGATATTTGGGTACACAAGTTCACTGAAAGAAACCTAATCAATCGTGTACTCATTTGCAATTCTCTATGGAAACAGAATGAAACCAAAGCTTTTAAAAAAAAATTGTCACCGGTGATGAAAAGTGGACGTACGACAAGAACGTGCGAAAAAAATCATGGTCAAAGGGTAGTCAAGCTACACAGACTGTAGCGAAACCAGGATTAACGCGCAACAAGGTGATGCTGTGTACGATGAAATTGGAAGGGCATCGTTTATTATGAGCTTTTACCGCCGGGCAAAACCATCGATTCGGATCTCTACTGCCAAGAACTAATGAGACTTAAGCAATAAATTGAGAAAAAACGGCCGAAATCGATCAACAGAAGAGGAGATACATCATTATGATAATATCAGACCATACATCTTTGGCCACTAAGCAGAAATTGAAAGAGCTCTGTTAGGACGTGTTAATGCATTCATCATATATAGTCCTAGATTTTTACCTGTTTCGGTTCATTTAGAATTATTTGGGTAGTATTATGTTAAAATCCAGAGAGGACTTGTAAAACTAGTTGCCGCGTTTTTTTATCGAAAATCACGGCATTATGTCACCACCTACAAGATGACAACAACTTATCTAACAAAATGGCACATAACATATTATGTTATCATTAAATTAAATTAAATATTGGAAAAAATATAACTAAAAATTATATATAAAATACGAAAAATCTGTGACATATTATATAAAATTATTTTCAATTAATAAATCATAATTACTTTAAAATTTCTGATTCACACAATGAATTTTATTAAATATTTCAAGGTGTCCTTCACTCGCGGAGTCACTCCCTGGAAAACTTCTTTTTCTTTGACAATATTTGTATAGTCTCCATAATTATTGTTGGTACTCCTAAATGATTATGTCACTACCTACAAGATAGCAACAAAATATCGAACAAAATGGCACACATATATTATAGTTAAATATATGTGTCTTTTTAAATAAAATACGAAGAAACTTTTTTCCCGACCTTATAGTATTGCCTGCAATGCTGTTTTCCGGTTTGATGGCAATAGAGAGCCATTATGATGAAAGAATGTGAATTATTTTATACTGTACCTCAGGGGCGACTACACATCTGTAGCTTACTTTGTTTGAAGTTGTTTGCAAGTGTCCATGGACTGTAGTAGTCACATAACAAAAAGTGGACTTTAAGATCTTGTGTCACGCCATTTTTGTATGACAATCGATAACCGATGGTGAAGAAAGGTTCTAGTGTAACAACCTCGAACCAGTAAGCGAAGTATAGGGTGGCCTTCCACAAGATGACCTGTAAAGAGAGTGAGTTGATGGATGTAGGCGACTCTGGACTGTGCTTTAAAAGGTTCATTACGAAAGGATGTGTACTTTCTACACCAGGAACAGAAGCACGCCCCCCCCCCCCCTTCACGGCCTCCAACTCACAACAATAGCCCAGTAACAACAGTATGTTTGCCTGAGACAAATAGTCCAACTAGGTAAGTCCAACTTCAACCAAGAGGTCAATCGACGGATTCAACTCGGCTGGGCAGCGTTTGGGAAATTACGGCACATCTTCTCGTCAGGTATACTTCAAAACTTGAAAACAAGCTTGCACAACCAGTGCGTGTTGCCAGTGATGACCTATGGAACTGAGACGTGGTCTTTCACTGCTGGCCATATGAGGAAGCTCAAGGTCGCTCAGAGAGCTATAGAGGGGCTATGCTTGGGGGTTCTCTTCGTGATAAACTTAGAAATGAGGATATCCGTGGCAGAACCAGAGTGCCCAACGGATTAGAAAGCAGAAGTGGCAATGGGCCTGCTATATAGCTCGAATAACCGTCAATCGATGGGGAAAAAAGTTTCTCGAGTGGCGGCCTCGTACCGGTGGACGAAGTGTAGGGCGTCTGCCCACTAGATGGAGTGACGAGCTCGTAAGACAAGCAGGAAGTCGATGGATGCAGGTGACTCGGGACCGTGCTTTGTAGCATTTCTTGGAGGAGGCCTATGTTCAGAAGTGGACTTGTGAAGGGTTGTAATGATGGTGATGATGAAACAACTATTAAGTATTATTTAGTATTATGAAGTGAGAGCATCGTCTTTACCCAGTCAAGCTGAACCGTTTATGCTAGAACCATAATACGGCTGCGACGTAGCTCTATCATTTTAAAAATTACAACTCTACGTGGTAATGTTCTCAGTGTAATGTGAAGAGCTGTAATATTGCTTATGATGATAACTAAACCATTTTTAGAATATGTTTGATATAATACGGGGTATAATTTGCCATATGATGTAAATAGGCGCTCAAAATACAATTAAAATTTTCATTGGTGCATAGATAAAAATGGGTGCTCGTTTTCTGTCAAATCTACGACTGTAAAGCGCTTGTAAAGTACACAAAAATAAAATAAATGTTATTATTAATATTAAAAAAGTACTCAGTGTACATACGAGTTTTATTTTTTGTTTCATTTTAAGAAACAGGTGACATCAAATGGAGCTCCCCTCTGAAAGCCTCGAGGGCAAAACATACAACCCATTATTCTAATCCGTTTCGTCTCCGACAAAAACGTGAAGTACATTCAAACGCTTTGATACGTGAGCTGTCTACATCACTACGTGTTTAACAGTTACGCTTTGTTTGGTTGTCAAATGCACTGATGTTTTAAGCTACCAGAGAATTGTTGTGTACGTTATTTTTATTGTAACATAAATTATATAACATAAGAAAAGTGAGCAAAAGGGGCGGTTAGGAATACCTATGATGGAAGTTTATTAACCGAATTGGCGATATAATAACGACGGGCCAATACCAAGAGTACTCTTAAACGGCGACTATGGCCATCCATCCATCTATTACAGCCTATTAAAGTCGACTGCTGAACATAGCTCTCACTACTCTGTCTAGTGATGAGGAAATTTGCCATAGTTGCCACGCTTAGCTAGCAGGTTGGCAACCGCAGTTTTTAATTTTTAGTTGTTATTAGAAAGACGCTGCTGCCTAATCACTATTTTGCTTCATATTGTCGCTTCTTATGACACCCAAGGGCGATACGGACAAGTGGATATTTACTTTACATACTTCCTTTCTATTCTTTTTTTCGTAAAGGAGCATGCGGCTTACCTGATAGTCACTACCGCCACGCATGAACTTCTGCAACACCAGGGGAATTGCAGATGCGTGATATGATGAAACATTTCAAAGTGGTGCCGTCGGAGATCAAACATTTTTTTTAACAAATATTCATGGAATACATTATTAAAGTAAAAAAAGAAATCTCTGTCAACGTAAGAATATTGATCAAGTACTGCTACACTTATAAATACAAATTGGATTTTTTCCTAGTCGTTTCGAATTAATATTACACAAACCTTCACAACCACGTGGTTGTTAAGTTTTATTCGTAGCCAATATTTGTGCAAACATACATTTATAATTACATTAGGCGACACCGGAAAATGAAATAGACATCAGCATCATTCTAGTAGCAACTCAAAGTAATAAGAACTGTTTTTGCCGACTCGCCAACCAACCGTGGCAACTATGGCAAATATGTCCCCTATTAGACAATATATGAGCAGCCTATGTTCAGTAGTGAACTTTGATAGGCTATAATGAATTATGAATGATGAATTTGTGATACAATATTATGTAAAAAAAATGAAATAATGATACCAAATTTAACTCGAGATATGTTTGTTTTACTTTTTATTATAAATGTTTTAATAAATCTATATATGTTAAATATATTAAAACTTTAAATAAATAACTATTTTTCTAGTATTTAAATAAACCAGTAAAGTCTAACTCATAAAAATCTAAGTCAATTTAAGAAAAGTTTAAATCTCTTCCCTTTCTCTTCATACTTAATTTAAGTAAGCACTAATCAACGATTATAAGTAAGACCAAAAATGTTTATTTATTTCGTAAATGCAACATCGAAAAAATAAAAACTGAAGTAAAAACGTCTTATTTAAACAAAAATAAACATCTATTTTGATATTTCATTCGTTATCTGCTCGCATGTACAAGGCTACTAATTATCCGTAAACAAAATCAAACATTCTGCCCTTAGATTAATGATAGGTCATCGCGCGCTCTGACTAGATACCGCGCTATATGAAAGAAACAGCTCCGTAAACGCGGCAACTCAATATTCTAGTGTGTATAAGACAATTGCAAGGATGCTAGTGTGCGTGATAAATTGTATATGCCAGCAGCTTAACTATTACCCGATTAACGGGAAAATTATTTTATGATATGGCTTAGTACTCGTAGTTAAGTTCATAGTTATGAATGTAGACCAGAAATACTTAAAAATGAATTATTTATTAATAGCGAATGTATCTATATATTTATGTATATTATGTATAGGTTTTTCTTCTGAATAAATGGCATATAAATGATAAGGCCTCATTTTTATCAGTTTAATTTTTATATTTAAATGTCTAACCAATATTCACAAATTATTTAAAAAAATAGTTATATATTATATGGTGTAACCAAAATTTTATTTTTATTGTATGTTGTTATAGCAATAATAGCAAATACACATTCTGTGAAAATTTCAAGTGTCTACATATTACGGTTCATAAAATACAGCCTGCTGACAGACAGGCGGAACTATAGTGGAAACTTAAGTCCCGTTGACACTCTTTGGGCACGGAACACTAATAAACGGAAATAATGTTTTAATAATAAAAATAACAGTTAATAAAACATTATATTAGGTCATTTGAGCAATACTACAAAGGTAAACATTAAATAATATAGGATTAGGTTATATCATAATAAGTAAAATATATTATTTTATAAAATATAGTAACAATAAATTCACATATAAAAATCTCAGCCACGGGGAACTTTATTTTTGTATACGCGGCAACACTGAATGGCGTCTTTCATATTTTGTAACTTATTTATAGCTCGTGTTATTTTATGTTGAAATTTCGAAATTGTATGATACTTAGTGATAGTATGTGATCCCAGTGTCTGTCTTATTTCTTGTAGTATTATTTTTACACAGTTTCACTACGCAAACTGGTATTTAACTTCGGATTATGATCAAAATTTAATAAAATATTCGGTACGTCCACATCACATATCGCCTGCAACGCGACTAGCTCGGGTACGCCGATTTCGACGTAGTATTTGTTGCCGCATTTTACAAGAGCGCCGGCGGTATCTAGTCAGATCGCGCGATGACCTATCATTAATCTATGATTCTGCCGTTTGTGTGATATACACCAACTCCGTTTGCATTATTGACATTGCAATATTTTATGCAAAATTTAGAACGGTAGTTCACTATAATTTATGGTTAATGGAACTTACCTTATGTGAACTTCAACCAAAATTATACGAGTTGCTGCATCCGTAGAGATTTAATAAGCTATGTAGTCCGCTTTCTGTCGTACTGCATCATCACACAAATTTTAGATATTATTTTTACAAAAATTCAATAATAAAAATATAGTCTATTGACTTTTGCACGCCACTGTCAGCCTGCTGTGCCGGCCGGGCGTTTCGATCATTCTTTTTAGAGTAGCGACGAATTTTTTACTCTGCAATTAAGTAGGGGTTTTAATTTAGGGAGGGTTGGGTTCTTAAATCTCTACGGATGCAGCAACTCGTATAATTTTGGTTGAAGTTCACTTAAGGTAAGTTCCATTAACCATAAATTATACTTCGTTGCTGCATCCTATGAGATTTAATAAGCTATGTAGATGTTTAGTGCCCCATTGCAGAGTAATGAAATAAAAAAAACAACTCTTTAGAAAAGGATAACCAGTATAGTTAATTTAACAATGCATCGAGAATTACAATCGCTGTGGAAAACTAACCAACATTATAAATATATTAATTCCAACAATTACACTTAGTACTAAATCATTTAGTTCTACTTAATCTTGCATTTAACAAAGCTCTATCTTGTTGGGTTTTTTTTAACGGCAAGTTTCATAACTTAGTGGAACAAAGAGAACAGCTGGATTAGCCAGCTGCAGGTACGCTTTATGTCATTGGAGGAAGATACCGGCGTGCTTCTTAACGTGACGGATAAGCGCTGATATCAATGACGCTATCCTTTAAAGATTTGTTTAAATCCAGCGTCTTAAAGATTGTATACTGGGATTTACTGCTAGATTATTAATAATTAAAATGAACATATCTGAACCCGATTACTTAAGTCTTTTATTAATAATAATTAAGTTTTCACTGGGCAAACTGGTTTTTCGTGGTAACATGGAATTATCAATTTTGGATTCATCATATTACGCTAAAGTTTTTTAAAAGTTCGTCTATAGTATATACCAATGCTAACACTTTTTTCATTGAATGATACATTATTAATTTTGATTAGTGTTAACGTCTGAATATGTTGTCCAGTAGCCAACGTGAACAGGGTTAAGAGTCTCCTAATATTTATATTTAAATTATTCATTAGTGTTTCTTAGATAGGTAGCATAAAACTAAGTTTAGATCCTATGAATTTTTATATTTAGGTAAATTAGGTCATGTCCTCAAAACATTTTATAAAAATCTTCTGACAATAACATTAACACAAGTTTCGTATTCGTATTTATTTCCGTATCAATATTAGTCGTGACTTTTATATACGACTCAAATATGAAAATCTTTCTTCGTCGCACCACTGCCATATTGCTCGAGTTATGTACTGTTTAAGTGTGGAAAGATATCTGTCAATTTTAGGATCTGTCAATGCTTAAACCCACTAAATTCCTGTTTCTGTCAAGATATAAAAAACCGCTTACTGTTTCCCCGTTGCACGATATTTTTCACACTGAAAGTGAGGTTCAGAGAAAATTTCTAGTTGAAAATAACCTGTCCTAGTAGAGAAAGATATTTTTCAATGCCCTTAGAATATATATCAATACATAAGCTACGATTGGACAAATAACAAGCAGCTGTTAGTTTATCCTGAAATTGAGCGACTTTTATTTCGACTTCCGATTTGGCGAATATGTCTATATTCATAATCATTTCAATTTTAATTTAAGTCAATTTTACAACATTTTTCTGATGTAAATTCTAAAGTTATATGCTGTGAATTCAATAGATGTCCAAGAAATATCCATGTTTTACTAGGTGTAAGACACTTTATCCTAATTTATCACAAACCTGATAGAAATAATAACGTCTATTATTGAAATTAAGCACAAGCTATGGTCGTCTGCCGTGATCAAAATACTTTATTAATTTTAGACCCTTACACGTAAGACGGAGCTATACACAAGCTGGATGGGGGGCAGGTAAATTCATACAAATTATTATTAAAACGGAATCTTAAGTACTTTCTAGAGTATTTATATACTGTAACTGTAACCAAAAATATACTTATTTAAGATGAATTGTTGCCATGAATGCATCTATAGATAATAATGTAGACTGAAGTGACTTCAGAATTAAGAATACATTTATATGACCCGTGAATTTTAGGAATATGAAATGTCAGAGATATAAATTGACCATTGGGATTCTTGAACGGCACAATTGATCACAAATATTTTAAACGCCTAAGTTTAAGATATTTCACCGATTTTAAGATTTCGGTCTTGGAAACATGCGGGTTACCTGGCTCTACGAGTTGGAAACATTAATAAATTGCCCTTTAATGTTCAATATTTGGGGATAGGTTGTTTAGTCTAACCAATTGTGTAATAAGTATTAGATACAGCCAGCGTGTGGTACCTTTACCCTGGCGTCCGCAGTAGTTTTGCGGATGGTTTGTCGGCGGTGGGAGTGGTGGTGGGCGACGTGCTGCTGGCTGCAACGTGCAAATGGCAGACTACTAAGGCCATGCTGGTACCGAGCCAGTGCATGGGTTGCATGCACTACTCCCTGTCCACTCGATAGCTTGCGCTAGCGCCTTTCAGTATCCCTGTGGACCTGTGATCATAGATTTCCTAGGAGCAAAGAATTGTAGTCTTTTGTCGTGCAGGTTGCTTTTCCTCTATTGACTTGGTCATTTTGATGTTTTCACTTAAATGGTCACCAAAGAGAATTTTTTCCCGTTCAATGCCTTGGAGTTCTATTAATAAAGCTTCTGTCTAACATATGATGATATTTAATTGTCAACGGTTCTTTGTTTCTTCATGGTAAAGGTCTAGTTGTATTTGATTTATCTCTGATATTTGTTTAATTAATATCAAATTTTGTCATTTCTTTAGGTATTAACGCTGAAGTTAAATTTGCTAAATCTGCTATACTAAAACCTAGTTGGTATGGCCTGTTGAGTTTTCTTATAAGCAATCTCTCCTTATGTTCCTTCGCCTACTCTTCTATTAGAATCTTACCCAAACGTTCAGCGACTTTTGTAGTGATCTTCTGTCCACTCCTCCAACGTTTTTACTTCACTAAGGGCTGCCGATATTTCGGGGAGGCACACTTTTCTAGTTTTGAGAGAGTGAATATTGACGGACCTCTTCTGAAGGCTCTTTGAGGATACTATTCTCGGCTGTAAGCAAGAGGGGTGCCGGCGTGGGCATTTCAATCAATGAACTAGGCCAGCAGCGCTCAGATCCGGCTCTTCCTTTCTGACAGTAACCACTGCCACCATCATGTTTGTGCGCGTCAAAGTTTATTTCCTTATACTCGTTACAAGAGTTATATTCAGATTCTTATAAAACAAGGTTGAAACAGTTTATTATTTACTTTCTGGATAACATCACGTGTCACCACATTAAGAAAGCAAGTTTTATATTTCCGGATGACATCACGTGCCACCACTGAGGAAATAATTGTATATTCAGAAAATAATAAGCAAAACAATGCCAATTATCAGCACTCCACTTTCTGGGTAACATCACGTGTAACCACATTAATACAGTAAGTAAATTATTTCCGGGTGACATCTCGTGCCACCACTGAGGAAATAATGGTATATAATATATTCAGAAAATAATAAACGAAATAATCCCAATTATTAGCTCTTCACTTTCTGGGTAACATCACGTGTAACCACATTAAGAAAGTAAGTAAACTATTTCCAGATGACATCACGTGCCACCACTGAGGAAATAATGGTATATAATATATTCAAAAAATAATAAACGAATCAATCCCAATTATTAGCTCTTCACTTTTTGAGTAACATCACGTGCAACCACTGAGGAAATAATCGTATATAATATATTCAGACATTAATAAAAGAAACAATCCCGATTATTAGTTCTTAACTTTCTGGGTAACATCACGTCACGTGTAACCGCATTAAGAAAGTAAGTAAATTATTTATGGATGACATCACGTGCCACCACTGAGGAAATAAAATAACTTGATTTTTATTAGTTAATATGTAGGTACTTAGATACAAAAATCACCCATTAACTTTATTTATGTACTATTTTTTGGCAGACTGTACATACTAAATGATTATCTTTATGTCACTTGTTAAATGCACCATAAATAAAAATCATAATATTAATTATTATTTAAATAGGTCGCAAAACTAACCTTTATTACGAGATCATCTTGCGATTTTATGTTAAGACTTAAACTCCTTTTCCAAACACCTTACTTTAATTCTAATTCCGTCAGCAGTCTTCTCACTTGTTCTTTTTATTTTTTAATTTTTACTTAAACTTAACTAAACAAATCTTATTTGTTGTTTGTTGCGGCGCACATGCGGATGATGCAACACACAGAAAACGAATGATCGAAACGCCCGGCCGGCACAGCAGGCTGACAGTGGCGTGCAAAAGTCAATAGACTATATTTTTATTATTGAATTTTTTGTAAAAATAATATCTAAAATTTGTGTGATGATGCAGTACGACAGAAAGCGGACTACATAGCTTATTAAATCTCATAGGATGCAGCAACGAAGTATAATAGACAAACTATGTCGTAGCTATCAACGTCCAACTTTCAGAGTAACAGATATCAGTTTTATGTAATGAAAATAAACATTAGGAAAATATAAGTATTTTTTTAATCTATAACATTGCATTTAGATTATGTGTATGGTTTGGTATCGTGTGAGGCAGCGTGGTGTACTGTGTAAGTGTGCGTGTGTGTGCGCGTGCGTGCGTGAGCGTATGCGTGTGAGTGCGTGCGCGCGCGCGCCTGTGCGCCTGTGTGTGTGTGTGTGTGTGTGTGTGTGTGTGTCTGTGTGTGTGTGTGTGTGTGTGTGTGTGTGTGTGTGTGTGTGTGTGTGTGTGTGTGTGTGTGTGTGTGTGTGTGTGTGTGTGTGTGTGTGTGGTGTTATGTGGTGTAGCGTGAAGCGGTGTGGTGTTATTTGGATAGGTGTAGTGTACCATATGTAAATGCATCTATATGTGTAAGAGTTTGTGTGTAGAAATATGTGAGGAAGAATTATTATCTCATAACGTTTATTGAATTATTATGCTTTAACAAGATTTTGTTGCTGATCATAATATTAAAATGAAACAAAAAATTTAATAATATGTCACTTCATTACTCCATTATATAGCATCGTTCTCAAATAAATGGGACATATTGACATCTCACATTACTGTTTTCATCAGATTTTATCTTACATAACCTACTAGATGTATGTACGCTTTTGCATGTCTTAATTTGTGTAAAATGAAAGCTATAGGTGTTTTTGAATTAGAAGATTAATTAAATACATTACTGGTCTTACTGTGGGTATTTCACATAGTTTGAAAAGTTCAACGTCAGGAATCAAAGGGCATTGCATGCCATAACATATGATGCAACTCTCTGTGCTCTCTCCAACCATAATAACAATAGTCGATAGAATTACAGTCGTTCACAATGGACAGCTACTCTACTTCAATGTAAGTGGTATAAGCTAACAATAAGGTGATATTTTACCGCGAGAGAGAGGAAGAGAATATGTCAATTTGATAGCTATAATAATATAAATAGCTTATTGTATACATTGAACACTCTTGTTAGATCTGGTTAGATTTCTTGCTATTTTTCTGTAAGAATGACGACAGGTGGCTGTGACAGGTGTATTCTATACAACAATGCTTTCCATAACAGTGCCCGTGTGCTTCAAAAACTAATGAAATTCAGTGTCAATTTGAGCTCCGCTCTTTAGAGTGGCGGCTTTTCAATACTTATGTATATTATATGTTTTGATGTACGTACCTCCAAGATCATGCACAATGCACGATGAAAAATGAGAATGAGTACATGCCTCTACTCTTGAGATACGTTAACTTACAAAAAATAATAACCATTGACTACATAGTCATTTTTTATCGAGCATTTTGTACGAAAATGGCGGGACTCACAGCCATATTTACCGTGTGTAGGGCGCTTCAGATGCAATTTTGAGTTCGTTAATCGCATACATATTTTACTTCAAATATATGCAGGTTTTTCACGATGTTTCCCTTCTAAAAAAAAACTTTATTGTACATTTAATTAACTTCAAATTTAACTAAGTCCAGGTCAATCGAAATCAAACAAGTGACACAAGGCACAACTTAAGAACTGTCGGTCAAAGTTCAATGTCCCATGTTCACTTAGCACAAAATTATAATAGAATACGAACGCGACCTAACTCTCGGGTCACAAAGTTAGTGTTCCACACGACAAAGCAAAAATTCTTTCGTACGATATTAAAATACCACACAAGCAATCAAAACTCAAAAACCAGCCTCGTTGACATGTAAAACGAAGTAAAACGAACTTATTTTTATTTATTTATTTACTTATTTAAAAATTTGTATTGGAAAAATATTATATACTTATGTATATTGAGTATATAAGATATTATTGATATTGGTGTCATTTCAAAGGGAATATCATGTACTATTATAATATAAAATAATTGTCTCCAGTAAGTATTACATATTAATTCTAAATATTAATTGAAGTTATAACTAACAACTTCATTATTAGTAAGTTTCAGCCCCTCAGCCCACCATGTATGTAAGGATGACACAAATAATACAATTATTGAATTAGCACTAGAGATCAAAACAATTAGAATTATCTTCGTTGAACAATCGGTTTAAGATTCATACATATTTGAAATGCTTTGTGTATAAAAGCATCAAACCTTAAGTTCACTGAACTGAATTAAGACGTTGTTAAAACATTTCAAAACATTGAAGCTGCGACTTCAACATTAATGTCTCATTCGGGTTAGCTGTTAAATGAATCGCAACAATTAACACAAATGCGCTGTGGCTTAAGTTCATGAACACTACATTCACAAAATTTATTGAAACCTTTACACTCTAGAGCGTTCTTAAACTAATGTGTGTAAATTTTATTACTATTTTAGAACACATTCTTTAATAGTAAACGGAATAATGTGTTAAACTACTTTTCCACCAGTGAGGTAGACAAGAGGAGATGAGATAAGGCTTAACTAAAATAGAAAAATCGTCGTTCAATTTTGACCAAAAATTTCCCCTGGTAGATTTAGATTTAGAGATGTAGCTAGTACGCACTATATCGTACTTATCTCGTTGTCAAGATATATGTTGCTCAGTTCTGTTCAGTTCGTCCTATTCAGTAAACAAAGATGAATGCAATAAAAAAGTTATTCCCTATCTCCAGTTACAAAAAATTATGTCCGTTTGAATTCGCCTCGGGTCAGTACATATAACCTAACGTAATTGGCGTCGGGTTAAAAAAGTATGTGTACGTATATGAGCCGGTCGGTGGCGGCATAAGTGAATCTATCCCTCCATTTCTTGTCGTGGGTAAAAATCTGTTTTCTGAAAGAATATTTTTAGAAAACAAGCGAGCACACAGTGCACCTGATGGTAAGTGGATGCTGCGGCCCATAGATATTTTAATCAATCTAGCCTCGATTAAGAATCAAAAACCAGATGCGTTGTCACCCTTAAGAACTAAGATGGAATGCCTCGTTACCTTTAAAAAGGGTATCCGGTTCTCTACACTCACCATATGAAACACAACCATATTAAGCTGCTATTTTACTCTAGTATTCTGTGAAAGCGTGGTCCTACTTCAGTCGAGCCGACCAGGCCAGAACAGTTATGTAATATGCCAAAAAGATTTTATGTCCTCCCATCCGTTATAACCATCTTGGTTTCGCCAGGCGTAAAATATCCAGAACGGCGGCATAGTCAAAGGTGCGAAGCATCTGGTGCAATGGTTATCAATAGGTATGTTTTGCAAGCCTAATAATTAAGAAAAGCAACCCTACACCGATGAAGCTTATGTTCAACAGTAATCCTTATGGGCCAATAATGAAAAAGTTAAAAAAATGCCATATAGTTCCTTTAAAAGCAATACAATTAATTTCATTTTCACATTAACACTACGATACCTTCTCCATATAATACGTATTATAAAATTTTGATACTTCCAGAACCATAAAAAAATTAAATAATATTTCATTTCAAAAATTTGCTCAAATGCACACTATGCACAATTGATATTTATAGTTTTTAATATTCCACACTTCTCTTCCATACATGGCCATAAAAATGTCAATGCTAAACCAAAGTCCACACGAATAAAGCCTCTAAAAATCTAGCGTGCAATAATTAAAAAAAGTCTTGCCAATATTTTGAAGTTTGCTATTCCGAACGATAGCAACCTAGTTCAGGTTTCTCGCCTCCGTTACTACAGAGAAAGTATAACCCAAATAATATTTGTTAGTTTTTTTTTTTCAATTGTTCAAATGACTTCTCATTTTTATTTACTCCGTGTGTGAAGTGATCTATATAAAGAAAATCGTAAACTTTCTTGTAAGCAAAATGGATGTATGTTAGTGATGGACTACACAACATTATATTTCTTTAGAGTATTATCAAAATACAAACAACGATTGTTGTAAACAAAAAACACAAAATCGTATTTGACAATTTTTAATGGTTATAAAATATTGTTTCATTTTAAGAAACTGTTTATTTATTCCAGAAAGAAACAAAGCAAAGTCTTTTAAAATGCAGAAGAACTGAAAACTCGGACATCAAAGCGTTTGTTAAAGAGAAAGGCATATTGAAATAATTGCCTATTTTTTGAAAAACAAGTTTCAGGGGCAAATTGTTCCGGCGACAATTTTACAACTGTTATGATTTCAAACGTAACGTGAACATGTGAGGTAACTTTCACTTATTAATATTAGCTGTGCCCGTAAGTTTGTTTACGTAGATTTATTTTCTTGGATTATTTTAAAGCTGAGTGCGTCCGTCCGTCCGTCTGTCAGCGGGCTGTATCTCATGATACGTAATAGGCATACAGTTGAAATGAATACATAATGTGTACTTCTGTTACCGCTATAAAAACAAATAATAAATATTAAAATGAATTAAAAATTAAAACTGGCTCCCCTAGTAGAAACGTGTATTACGATGGTACGGAACCCTTAATGTACGAATCCGACTCGCACTTCACCGGTTATTTTATTTTAGAATAAAGTATATCTAAATAGGTAAAACGTTTGAAATTTTATTACTTTGCGCCAACAGACGGACAGACAGCGGAGCCTTAGTAATAGGGTCAGGGTAGTTAGGTAGGGGTAGGGTAATTAGGGAACCCTAAAAATGAACTAAGGAATGGTTAAAAAATTACTCAATAAAACATATTTTGTTGGATTGCAAGCTTCAAAACAAAGGGAAAGATAATTCTTATAACATTTTGAGCCATAAGGTAATGCGACATAAATATTTAAGAAATATTATGATTTTGAATCTTTAAGTTACTCCATTTTAAATGATGTCATACATATATACAATATATTAGTCACTATAAAGGGCCATGACGCATAATATGTAGATCAAAAGACTAATAAATGTGTCAAAGGGATTCCGTTTTGAATTTTAAATACGGAAATCTACAAAATATACACAGGTTGCTGTATTAAAGTAGTTTTCGTAAAAAATGCAGAATGTTTTATTTTAAAATGCCTAAATAATATTTATATTGATTTACAAAATATTTTTACATGGTAGAGCTATGCTGCACCTATACAGAATACGTGTAGATAACCGGAGACCGCTGAATTTTTTGCTGGTTCTTCCCAGGACGGAGGGTTTTTTTCAAACCAGTAGTATAATAAAAATTACTTTCAATAAAAGTTACACATGTGATCTATATTGAATTAAAAATATTATATTCTATTCAACCATTTTCACTGGAAACGGGTCATTCCATCTTAGCCCTCACAGATGACAACGCATCAGCATTTTGATTCGTCATCGTAAATAGGTGTAGATGTTTATTGGTCACAGCATCCACATACCATCAGGCGGACTGTTTGCTCGTTTGTCACCCTAATCCTATAAAAAAATATAGGGGAGCATCGCTGCAAGGGGTTTTGCTACGATTTTGACCACGTGAGAAGCAGCTGCTAGTGACGTCCACATTCGTATGGTTGTTTTTTATTACTGCAAAATTAAATACTAGCACCTACATGCATTTAAATCGAAACAGATAATAATATTTTTAATAGAAATTTCTAGATTTAAAAGCAGAATCGCCCGCTTCTTAACAGTTGGCAATTTCTACGTCTACCACGTTATTTTAAGAAATAATCAAGCGACTAAGTAAATGAGTCCGACTAAGATCACGATTGAAACAACTATTAAAATGATATGGAGAATTTTCATTCAAAGAATTAAAGTGTACAGTAACACCTGTCGTTAAATCTTTATAATTTTTTAATATTCTGAGACAGAACGACATATAATAATTTATTACAAACATATTAAAGAAGTATAACTACGTTGCATTTACAGAGAGATGACGCTATTTTTCTCAATTTACAAATATAATTACTGGAAGTTATAAAGCAAGTAATACATTTATATGCACCTTTCAAATTAAGATTTGTGTTTTGATTAATCAAGAACATAGAGAAAACAATATTAAAATTATAATAAAATGTATAACGGAAGGAGAACCATGTTAGATCAGGAAATAAGGGTCCGTTTAGTACACGGGCAGCCCAAATTGATTAAATTACCACGAGCTCGATTGGTATTTTAAGAAATACATAGTAACCACCTTTAAGCAATACAAAGGTGAGTAGAATTTACGAAAAACATCTAAAGAAAAGTAAATTACAAACCGACTTTTTACATCACCGTAGTCGCATACAGGTAAGGATTGATATTGACTGAATTACTTTATAACATTTTGCGAGAGGCCTGTCCACGCCCTGCACTAGCTCCATCCCTCCCGCTGTGCGCTGGCAGTTTTAGGTATAGCTCGCGAAATCAACACACGGGTTCAATTGAATAACCTTATCATTTTTCACGATGATGATTTTATTTTGACTATTATTTATACATTTTTATTTACAACTACAACTACAACAATTATATCCACACATGTAATTTTGCATATCTAACACAATCTCTTTGATAACCTAAAATTCTTGAATTTTTTTTGTCACTCAATCATTCACTTATAAAAACCTAGACCACTTCTAAATTGCTAGTTGCTATGTCATTAAACATTCACCCAGGAAACAATCTGGAATTATTGATATTAGATGTCAGCAGGTGTAGACAAAGTATTTATGCGGAAAGTTTCAAATACAGAACTTAAAACTAACCGCACCAATAACTTTGTTGACATGTGATTCTTTTTTCAAATTTAAAATAGAAAACATGGAAGCATAGACGTAAGTAAAAAGGTCATTTATATATTTAAATTAGTAAAAGGCTTAACTTTTTTCAAAATTTATTATAATACTAAAAGCAAAAATTAATTGACCAAAGTAACATACCTGTAAGTGTCCTTCAATAAATTTTATAAAAAGTTGACACCTCCTCTATATTTGTATACTATGTAGTCATGAACTGACGGGCCGAATCACATGATTCTTAACCTTCCGGGGAAAAAATAAGATTCTTACTGGTATCCCAACCTATATCAGCTCCCACTGGCAACACTATTCACCTCATGTCATTGTAAATTTATATCCTCTAGAATAAGGAAAAAATAATTGAAATGCATGCAAGCACTATGGGTGGGTAATAATACACAGCAGGGTAGGCACAATAAATCTGCGGGTACATTACATTTACACAACAATTAATCAAAAAAATAGTACAACATTAACTCTCTAAATGTAAAGATTTAGTTGAGTTATTTATTTTCGTTAATATTTATAACTATGATTTAACATTGTTTAAGATAATTAAAATACCTATAAATCATTTTTTATAATAATAAACTCGCGTAATAATAACCAATTTTATTGGAAACTTGTAACGGAAACCACATAAACAGCGGCATCTGTAGTTTAGCAATGGAAAATTACAAGGCTATAAAATACAGATGTCGTCGGCTTGTGGGCATGTTTTTCAAGAACTGTTGAGTAGAGAATACGTACAAGGAAGATAAATTGTGAGTATTGATAGTAATTGATATACTTATTTTGTTATTCTGTATGTATAATGTACATTGTTATTATTATGGATATCTGTAACTTTGTTTAGATGTAATGATATTTTGTACAATTAAGTAAATATATGATATTAGTGACGTATTAAGTGATTTTAACTAACAAAGCAGAAGTGGGATATGAACTTACATCTATGTGAAACTAGGCTCTTTAAATTGTGGTCAAAATTTAAGAATTTTTGTTTCTACTTTCTCTGAGAAAAAAATAATTATTTTACGACCCGAAGTTTAGGATATTTTGCTTACCGGTGTTATTAGTATTCCTATTAACAACTGAAGGGTAAGCTAAAATATTATCATCCGTTACCTTCGGGGTATTGCAGTAGGGTACTCATTAACTTATTAAAAATATATTTTTATCAATACATATAGATTTAAATATTTATACATGCGTGTATTTTGTTCGTGTAAATAATTTTTACGTATAATATGCATTAATGCTTATAAATACTAGTGTCGAAGTTTGGCCGTGAATCGAGTCTGTATATTGTATTTCGTTTTCAACTGCACATTGTTTATTACAAATATATTTTATGTGCACAACATAAAATTTCTTTCTTTGCGCTTCGCTATATATTTCTTCTTGGTTCAACTTTATCTATGCTGAATCTCATACATGTGCAAAATATGACTAAAAGTATGTTCAGGGTTCTTTCTCCACATATAAAGTAAATGCTGTTATATTGAAATCGTATTTTTTGTCTTTTATGTATTGTTTTTGTGTACTTGTTCTCATTTTGTCTTTGTTTTTATCTATATATTTATTAAAATACATTATATTTTCTTTTCCGACGTTCGCATTACACGTTATGAGTAAGTTATTTGGCGTTATTGCTCAAGTACATAGTAGTTTATCCATCTCGAATAAAGCAGATAAACATCTCTCGTGAGTTATTATATTTGTTTCAGTCTGAGATGGAAAAACACAATAGTAAGGAAGGGTTAAACTCTCCTATACTACAACAAATCGAAGATCTAAGGCACGTACAAGGTCGACCTTCATTGCGAAAGCGTGTTCGCAACCGTCGAGATCGCCAGTGCCGAACGCGTTCAAGAACACCTGAATCTTTGATATGTGACTAGGTTAGTCACGACCGAAGCCGAAGTCACGGCCGCAGCTATGGCCTTAGCCACAGACGCGGCCTTAGTACCAGACCTGACTCCAATCTATCCAACTCGCGACTGCCATCCTACAACCAGTCGCGTCACCGTCACCGGAGCCGTCAGTCCAGCGATCACTACAGGCGTGGTAATCACTCATCCAATCGATATCAAAAAATTGGTTCTCCGCGCAGCACGTCTCGTGATGTAAAGGGTAGTCACTTTTGCCGTTGTCCTGACAGCCTTCGGTGACGCAAGTCGCGTCGCAATAGCTGTATCAGAACCGGAATGCAAGGTAACTTCGGTGTTCTTGAGCCCGCAATGTATTCTAACAATAGTGTTTAGCTTTTAATGTACGCATTGAAATCTTTACGCCTTCAGATTCACATAGGATAAGTTCACTTAATAATGCCATACCGGAATATGACCCAGATAGAAAGGAGCAAACAATTACTATGTGGTTACATGAAGTTAACGAGTGTGCAACCATATATGGTTAGAGCGAACGGCAAACAATAATCGCTCTCCCGAAGCTAAAAGGCGTGGCACAAAGGTGGTACGAAGGATTGCCATCTATACTCTTCCCCTGGTCGGAGTGGCAAACTAAATTTAAGGCGTCTATAATGACAGACACGTATTCTTTTCTGTTGCTCTTACGGCTTAACTTACCCGTAAGATCTATATAGATGGTTTTAGGGGACAATAATTTTGGAAATGGGGTGTTATTTGACCTGCCTAGCTGCGGAAGGACCTTTGGCAGTTTACAGACAATGCATGAATTAATAAATTTACGTACGTTTTTCGACATTTGAGTGAACCAGTATTGTTCGTATAACTTATCAAGCGTCTTCTCAGTCTAGATGCTTGAATTCATTATGAACATGACTAATAAATGTCCAAATTAATGATTGGTAACCAACAACAACCTTATTTTGTACCACTTTTTGGTAAAGCACACCATCAGGAACATCGTACGTGCTAGCGTTCGATTCGGGCAAGTCGTTATTATCACGTTGTTTTACGTAGATCATTAATATTTATTTTACATCCTTCCAAATTTTTTCCGTCATGCTCTATACAAAGTTCCATTCGCCTAAGCCAACTCTGAAAACACTTGCCAGTCTTAATCTTACAGGTCGGAAATCGCTTCTTCGTAGGCAGCCACGGCTTCTTCAGCGCTTGAAAAAAAATTGCCTTTTATTTTTTCTTTGACTCTTGGGAACAATAAGAAATCACAAGGAGCTAAGTCAGGGCTGTAGGGTGGGTGAGTTTCAATACCAGATTCCTCAATAAGTGCTTTTGTTATTAGGGAGGTATATGTAGAGGCGTTATCGTGATGCAGCATGATTCCCCGAAACCCGGTCTTTGGTCTTCTCTCCCGCACAGCTTGAATAGCTTTGGGTAATGCAACTGTAGTATAACATTCAGAGTTGACAGACCTACAATTATCCAGCATTGCCGTCGACAAATGTCCGCTCCGCAAAAAAACCAGCCACCATTTTTTGCCGACGTTGAGGGGACTTTGCAGTTTTGTCCGTAACTGTCCTTCTGAGTAGAACCATACCGACGATTACCTTTTATTTTCCGGATTATATTGATAGATCGTTTTCAAAACGTAGACGCATTTCATGGCACCAATCCACACGAGTCTGTTTTTTGCTTTCGGAGATCAAACAAGGGATCCATCGACATAAAAACTTACTCACTCCAAGATGTTGATGTAGGATGGTACGAATGCTCCCCGAACTAATGTCTACAATCTTTTGGATGTCCGTATATGTGATTCGTGAGTCTTCTTGCACCAATATTTTATTTGTTCATACATATTTAATCGTTTTTTAATTGTTGCAGGAAAATTAATAGAACTTTGTTTTTTTTTTTTACAGAAGCGAGTAGGTGTGTTTATGTATGTTTTTACATTTAATCTAATATGTATGTAGCTTTTCGTAACCTGAAATCTAATTTTATTTAAAAATTTATTGAAAGAGTTACAGACATCCATATTTAAAAATATCTCTTTATAGATAGATCTTAAATATTTTTGACTATAGCAATATTGACTATTGCAAGCAAACAGTGATAAGGGGATGCACCCAGTAAGAATGATAAAGCAACAATGGACTCTTAATCAGAAAACCGTCGTCATTATGGCAGATGTCTAGATTCGATGGCTAACGTCTTTCAACTGACCCTTGTTATTCTGAACGGAAATAAACGTATGTGTGCGATGTATTCACGAACTAAAATGGAATGCCTCTTTTCTATTAAAAAGGGTCTCTGGTTCTCTACACTCACCATACGAAACACAGCAGTGCTAAGCTGCTATTTTACGCTGGTATTCTGTGAGAGCGTGGTTCTTCCCCGGTCGAGCCGACCCATTCGTCCTACAACTATACTACTAATATAGCTGCAGCATGACTCTACCACTATATTGAGTTTATTATGTCAGAAAAGCTAAAAAACCTAAAGTGAGACCAGTCCTAATTATGTTTTAATTTACTTAATAATTTTATTGTTTACTTTTAGATATTTTAGATGAAGAGTTTCAGAAAAAAAGGGGAAATTTCTATATAATTTGCTGTTCATTGGGTGTACAAGTTAATTGCGTTTAATTGTAAATAAAAAAAATCAATACCATAAAAATAAATATAAATTACTCGATCTTAACTTGTAAAATTATAGCATTTTCATACCTGAAGTGAAAAACAAATACTTCACATGAACAAAAGTCGAACTAAACAATTTTAATTCCAATCCACTACAATGATAAAGAACATTTGCTAATTTCGTTCATTTGCTAGTTTGGTTATCTACAAAAGCGTGTTTTTTAGTTTTTTAACCTATTATTTATTTCTAAGATTGTTTCATGTAGATGATACAAGTTGGTACATCTCTTTTTCTGCCAATGAGTCCTCCTGGTTAGGTACCACCTTCTTCCCTTTTTTTGCCGCAAAACGACAGTGCTGGTTTCTGGTATGAATGGAGATTGGTCCTCAAAGGTGACAATAAATTATTACCTTCTTTTATGTTTGCTGTGTGTGTAAGAATATCCCCTATCCAATTTCAACCCGTGGGTGCCGTAAGAGGCGACAGAGAAAAAAGCCAGATGGACAGCAGCATTTTCCTAATACCGATTAAATAATAAATAATACGTGTGGGAACTTAATTAAAAACTCTTTTAAAATTATTTTAAAACGTACAAGTAATTTTTTGTGTTTATTTTTATTTAACACTAGCTTTGTCCAGAAAATAAAGGAAATGGCTCTTTGTTGTGAGTTACCTTCACACTTCGCGCGCTCGCAAAAGAACTCACCAACGTTTCATCGTATGTGAATGGTATAGGAACGCATAACATGACCGACGAACAAATAAACAGAACATATTTTTCTGGAAACTTCGCGTGCACGCACGAAAAATCTCAATAAACTGTCAACGTAATCGGACGAATGGAAAGAGAACGCATATAAGATAAACAAAAAAAAACAATCGAATAAAAATTATTTTTTAACATATTACATTTTTCGCAAATAAATTCGAAAAGCAGTTCAGTACTACAGTATTTCTGAGACAAAACTATTCTGTTTTGTCTCAGAAATACTGTAGTACTAGATCCGCGCGGTTGATTCAATTCGGCACGCCGCGGCTCGTTGCTAATAGACGCAGTTTCATAGTAAATATTATATAGGAGGTGACTTTCTGCGATTCGATTCGACTCGGCTCGGCGAGCGTAGTGGACCCATAACTTAATTAATTTTTGTTTCGTTTTCGTAATAACCGTTTTGTTTAAATAAAAATGAATGGAGAACTATTGAAATCACTGGTCCAACAATATCCAGAATTGTTTCATCATGAACATCCACATTATCACGATTATATGTGGTAGAGCCATGTTGCAGCTATATTAGTAGTACAGTTGTAGCATGAATGTGTCGGCTCAAACGGGGAAGGACCACGCTCTCACAGAATACCAGCGTCAAATAGCAGCTTAACACTGTTGTGTTTCGTATGGTGAGTGTAGAGAACCGGAGACCCTTTTTACTGGAAAAGAGGCATTCTATCTTAGACCTCACGGGTGACAACGCATCTGCATTTTGATTAGCAAACAAGGATATATGTAGATGTCCATGGGCCACAGCAACCACTTACCATCAGGTGGACTGTGTGCTCGTTTGTCACCCTATCCTATAAAAAAAATAATAAAAAAACATATTTTCATTTGCGATGAATGAACAATTCAATTCGATTCGTCAGAAATGGACGCACTAGGAATAAATGCGACTCGCTTCGATTCGACGCATTCCTACTTTAGTCGACGCCAGGCTTAACATAGAGCAGCCTCTCACCAACACAAAATTTTTTTGGCTTGCACTAGAAGAATTACTACAACGGACAGAACCACGATATTGTCATAAGCGCTCATAGAAATATTTAGGGGGAACCTCTCGCCCACAACTGCACAAATGAGTGGGAGTTTCTGGAAATACCCTCAATTCTACCGTGCCATCATCAATATGATTACCTAGAGTGATACAACCTCTCGCTTCACAGTGGTAGAGCCACGCGGCAGCTTTTGCTGTTGCACGGAGGGGCCGGCTCGAACCGAGGTGGTACCACGACCTCACAGAAAACCAGCGTAAAGTAGAGGTTTACCTCTGCGTTTCGCTTGGTGAGTGCAGGTGGCCGGAGGGCCTTTTTACTGGAAATTAGGCATTCCATCTTAGTCTTCACGGGTGACAACGCATCTACATTTTGATTTGTAACAGAAGATAGATGTAGATGTCTATGGGCCGCAGCAACCACTTACCATCAGGTGGACGGTGTGCTCGTGTGTTACCCTTATCCTATAAAAAAAAACTCTTGATCCATCCGGTATTTTGCAGATGCACCGACATACGAGTATTAAAAAAGTATGACTATTTGTGTATATTTATAGTCTTATGCTGAATAGAATGGGGAAATATATTGAAGAAAATATGCCATTTGAATAGATCCGAACCAAACAAAATATTTATAGAGCTATTACTAACCGTCATAACACATCGATTTGCATATGTTGACGTTTACCGGCGGGCTGTGTACATTTCTAGCGAATGCTCCGAGAAAGTTACTGCAATAGCGTACAATATTTGGTGTTTATTCATTTAGCATACTTTTGCTTATTATATTTTTAAGCAATGTTAGTGATAAATCAAAAAAAAAATGCTTTATTTCAATAACATACCAGATTTACGTAGCTTAAGTATGCAATTGAGAATGTATAGCTGCCTTACTGTCAACAAATCACTATAAGTGTATAATTTATTAGTTGGGAATCGATAGTGTAGGAAAAGCATAACCTTTAGCAGAGATCTTTGAGTTTTTTCGACTTCCAGAAACTTTATTTTAGTGGCTCCACCCCATAGAGAAATACAATAAGATAATATTGATTTACCAACGTAATATAGAGACTCGTTAATAATGTTTTGTCAGCGACATGTCTAAGTTTTTTAAATATCCCTACGTTAGTTTTCTAATCCTACTCATAAGTTTATCTAAATGTGGATACCATGACAAGCGCTGGTCAAGAACCACTTCCAGATATCTAGCAACCACAACTTTCTCAATTGATTGACATGCACAAGATGAACTTTTTAGATTTCCACAGTTATGTATCTATACATATAAATAAAATTGAAGTGTCTGTTTGTAATGTTAAATTAACAGCTTTTTACTAAATGCATATGAAAGTATATACGGTACTTATAACAAAAACACAATTTTTAAAATATTTGTCTGTCTGTCTGTCAGTTTGTCTGTCTGTCTGTTTGTTCCGCCTAATCTCCGAAACGGCTGGACCGATTTCGACGGGACTTTCACTGGCAGATATCTGATGTTATAAGGAGTAGCTTAGGCTACTTATATTTTAGAAAATTAATTAAGAGTTCCGCGCAACATAATTAAAACCGTAAATTACACGAGGGCGAAGTCGCGGAGAACAGCTAGTCCTTAATAAAAAGTTTTCACTAGGTTGTGTTTTTTTATCAATTGTAAAGCACATAAAATTTGTTTTACTAACGTTGAGGGTAAGAAGATTTGAGTTTAACCACTGAGCAATTATTTCTAGTCCCTCTTCCGCGATCCTTTGAACTTCAGTCCATGTTTCACTAGAGAATACAATAGCTGTATCATCTGCGTAAGAAAAGATATTATCATCTGCGATTTTAAGGTTATAGAGATCGTTGATGTATATCAAGAAAAGCGATGGTCCAAGCACACTTCCCTGTGGTACGCCATAAGATATAGATGCAGTATAGTATTTTAAAACGTCATATTTCATAATATGAATGTAACAGGCTTTATGAAATGAATTTCACTTCCATTGGGTTAAGTAAATAAAAATATTTATTTCGCATTTACACTTTAATCTTAGTGAAAATATAAAATGTATTAATAGCTCGAATACAGTGTTACCTTTTGTATCTAGATATATAGGTGATTTTCTTTTTTGGCACTTAACAAACACAAACATCGCTTTCTTATGTTTACACCAATACTACACTTTTTTTTTTAGAATAAGGATGACAAACGAACACATAGTCCACAGGACGGTAACTGGATAATGTGGCATAGGCCACAGGTAGATATTGATCACGGAATATAAAAAACAAGAGTAAGTAGCAAAACGCATAATTTGTAGCAGAACAACTGTCGCCAAATTCACACATAAGCATGAATGAAATGTGTAACGACAATTGTGTACCATTTCATAAATTTTTGCGTGATTTATTTCTTTTTCAATTAAAAAAATCATAGTGATATAAAATGTGCTCTAAATTATAGAAAAATAATTAAAAAAAATCCTTATTGAAAATAATTGGGGAAAAATCTTAAAAAAACCATATGATGTAAAGTTTCATCACCATGCAATCTCTTGTCTTGAGCTCAGTACTAAATTTAGTTAAATCACATATAGCCAATTAAACACATATTAATGTTCATTTATCTTATTTATTCTGTGTGATATTTCAAAAAAACCAATTATTGTTTTTATTTAAATATAGATTGACTCCACATTTATTGCACAATATTTTAGAATATCCCTTACATTCCGGGTATTTGCATCTAAGTGAACTACCCGCTATAGGCCAATGTTTCAAGTTATTTTTCCTGACATCTCTAGGAGGTGGAGGAGCTACAGCACCTTTTCTTCTCTTTGCCTCCAATTTTTGCTCCAGCATATTCAGACTAGGACGTCCTCTTTTAGCTTGTAAAGCAAATGTTCTTGTTGCATGGGACAAACGCTACCTCGTTCCGAAATCGGCTTTGGCTAAGTATCGTTTTCTCAGGTTCATTTCATTGATTGTTGCTAAATCGAATAAATGAAAAAATGCGTAGACACCACTTTTTAGACCTAAGAGTGATGTGATTTCTCCCAAGAAAACTGTCCATAAGATCTACCCCCCTCCCATGTGCTTATTATATTACTGTACTCAGTGGGCAATTTATTGGGCAATAATTAAATTTTCTCTTTCCTTACCTTGTCATATCTTTGCACAGTAAACTCAGACAATGCTCCAACATATGTATAGAAGGGTAACTATCTCATTGTCTTTCCAGGACTCGCAAGTCATTTCAACGTCATCAACTATAGACACCCTTTCCTCATAACTTCCTCTAGGATATGATTTCTTCATAAGTTCTTTCTTGCCTGGTAATTTGGAATACGGTTTAGTTGTACTGTGCCTACAGAGTAAATGTCTATTTTGGCTAGGTAATATACCAATGGGACAGAGGTGTAGAAATTGTCAAAGTAGACTATGTGATTTAGCATTCTGAAAAGATAAAAAATTTAAAAATTGTGTTTTTTTTTTAACCTACCGTATATACTTTCATATGCATTTAGTAAAAAGCCGTAATTTTGACATTACAAACAGACACTTCAATTTTATTTATTTGTATAGATGATTAAAATTGCAAAATTTATTGGAAATTGTCTTGATGTATTACGTATATCCCCGTAATTCATATAGCCCGTATATAATTAATTGTCTTTAATGGAAATTTATCGATTGTTAGCTAAATTATCATTTATGACATGGAAACAAGGAAAATAATAAAAAAATTATTTTGCGATTGTTTATTGTCATTGAAATAAAACATATTTGTTACAAATTATTGTTTTCACACATTAATATTTATGTTATAATTATTATAAATAGTAGTATAATTAATTCAGACACTAATGTAGATCATGATATTAAGATCACTTATATTTCAGCTTCTTTCCAATAGTCGTGAGTATTACTAGACCACTTACTTACTTCTCTGGCTTAGCAACCGTAACAAAAGTTCATTCATAGGATATCACCCAATAAATTCGTATATTTTCATAGACATCCAGAATTTGCAAATTTTCATTAATATGTTAGTAAATGAACAGGATTGTGGGCGCTGGGCGGGATGAGCAACCGGGATAAACGCTAGGTAGAAGAAGAAGAAGAAGAAATGAACAGGATTGTGATAAAATTGTATTGAAAACTTTAATATCTACGTAGTCACAACACTATCGCATTTATTTTTATTCAAAATGTATTTACAAATAAACCTTAGTATAACGAAATAAGGTTGAATATTATTGTAATAAAGGCAATTTTGTCCATGTTTTCTATCTAAAAAAGGAAAAAATTACACGTGCCTTTGATACGAAACACCTCCATTC
The DNA here is from genome assembly GCA_963668995.1 of Parnassius mnemosyne. Classification (NCBI taxonomy): domain Eukaryota; kingdom Metazoa; phylum Arthropoda; class Insecta; order Lepidoptera; family Papilionidae; genus Parnassius; species Parnassius mnemosyne. Next base: position 27,786,401 of record CAVLGL010000084.1, read on the forward strand.
AAAACATGTTTCTTTTTACTTTCGTTTTAACACTCTAATATTGCCCAAAACCGCATATTTTCGCATACATGTCTTAAACAGCGATCCGTCAGCTTGCAACAATTTGAGCCTGCTACTGACAGTCAATTACGCTCTGCTGTCACTAATTCTGACTCGCCTGCTCCACCCTGTTTGGGCTTCCTCTTGTTTTTTTTTATTTTCAGTTATATTGACTGATATTTATAAAATGTTTGAATACAATTTGTAGCCCAAATAGATCTAATTAAAATTCATTTGAACTTATATTAGACTCAAAACTAATTTGAATTTAATATTAGGTTTTAACGTATAAAATTGCCATTTTTTAGGAAATAAGTTAACGTAATATTTTTCCATATTTTTAATTTCTATTAATCAAAGTAATCACTCATGCAATTGCAAAAATCAAAATCACACAGTGGCAGTTTACTGATGCCCTTCTTGAAAAAATCAGCAGGACGAGAGGCAACAAATTCTTCAAAGAAATTTGCACTTTCTTTTGAGCGATTGCAATTGTCAAACAGAATCCATCATTCGTCGCAAATAACAATGCGGTTCAAAATTCCTACGTTTGTGTGCCTGTTGAGCAGTACGAGGCACGTCTCGTACTTTGCGCTGGCGATCATTGAGTTCGTGGGGCACCAATTTATTTACCTTACTTATTTGACGCAAATGGATCAATATTGTTTTGATGCTGACGTCGAAAGCTACTGCTTATTCAGCTGTAGGTTAAGCATCATCAGCTTCCACAATCGCTTTTATTCGTCAGTGCAAACCAAAGTTTTCGGACGACATTTTTCAGGTCGGAATTTCCAGAACGGACGGGAGCTAACCAATAGCAGGTTGCGCGTTAATTTTTTGTATCTGCTCCGTAAACGTCGTTGATATTGCGTGCCCTTTGTGCTACGTTGCTGCCACGATGGTACTCATATTCCATAATTATTAGAATTTTTAACGTATCCATGATGAAGAAAGAGATTCAAATGCGATGAATATATAACGCTAATCAATAAACAAAAGACTAATTCTAAACAAAGAATTCCATGTTTTAAGATAAATTTAATTTAGAATTATAATTCTTAGCCAATCAAAAATTATTTTGATTTGAAATAGCTAGTACTACAGAACAGTAATTTCATAGGTAAAGAGATAATATTGAATTATGTCTAATTTGTTGTACAAAAACATATTATTATACATGTCTAAATTTCATTTACGACAATGACCAGAAGATGAAAAATGGATATATCCGAAAGGATATTGCAAATAATGCTTCTAAATGATTCAACGGGCTTAAATGCAGCTTTTGAAACAAAAAAAAATATTTTTTTCCTTTTAAATGCACTAAACCTCGCAATAAATATACAAGAATAGTATATTTATTAACTTAAAAATATCCGCCTGCCAAGCATGGCAACTATGACGAAAAGTCATTTAGTGGCAATATAAATGTCGCCAAACTCCTTTCGTCTTATTATAAAACTAGGTTTATTGATACTCTCGAGTTTAAGCTATGATTTAACAAAAATCTTTCTCTTGAAAGTAGTATCTTTAGATGCGGTGCTGCCGTCTTTGTGATGTTTGACATTAGTTGTCAAATTAAATTCTTTAAATTTTCTTTTTATATCAAGCCTTTCATTAAATAAACTCTAGTATAAACCTTAGACTAATTATAAAATAAATTTTGTAATAATACAGTTTGTGTCCAAATTTTGTTTGATCCCCCGAACGGGTTCCCGCCTTGTCGTGGCGGAGGGGCTTAGTAGCCATGGCTTGGTCACCCACGGTGAACAAAGAGGAACCCCTTGGCTGGCCCGTGCTGTGGTGCCGGCCCGAGGTGGCCACTCCGAGTGGGCTTGGCGAGCCCATGTTGTCGTGGATGTGTGTCGGAGGGCTAAGGTAAGAGGGGTGTCCGCTTCCTCTACCGCTGCAGCCGAGGTGGAGTCGCGGTGGAAGAGGAGTGTTGGTATGGCGATGTGTCAATCGCCCTATCCTTCGCGACTCGGACGGGGTCGCACCGTTGATGCGGTGGTAGTGGGGCTGCGGGGGGAGAAGAGTGTCGGTATTGCAAGGCGCCGCTCTCCTTACCCTCCGCAGCCAAATCTTCGTTAGCGGCGGAGCCTGAGACCAGATCCGCTGCCGGGGTTGGGAAAACGGGTGCTACTAAGCGCTCAATTTTCCTGGCCCCATGGCCTCCACGTATCGAACTCGGGGGGGTCCGATACGCAGGTGGAGTTGGAGGCCAAGAAGGGCGGCGTGCCTTGTGTTCCTGGTGCGCCTTGCCTGTGAGGGAGTGTGGGGAAGAGAAGTCCTCCCCCGAGAAGGGGCTGCCATAGGGCGGCCGGCGCTGGTGGGACCGCGGATGTGTGCGAAAGCGTTCCCGTGGCCCTGCCAATATGCGGCGAATGTGGAACACCATGGGGTTTTAGTCGGTGCGAGTCCGACATAACCCGTCCTTGCCCCCTCGAGGCGGGTATGCGTAGGCATTTCCACATGTTAAAGAAAGGCCCTATTTATTTGCTAACAGTGACCACCCACGTTTTATTCCTAACTAGCTGTTCCCCGCAACTTGGCCCGCGTTTTATTTGGGGTTTTAATTTTTTTGCGCCGAACCCTTATTTTTTTTCTATAATAAAGTTAGCCTAAGTTACTCCTTGTGATATCAGCTATCTTCCAGTGAAAATCCCGTCAAAACCGGTCCAGCCGTTTCGGAGATTAGCCGGAAGAAACAGACAGACAGACGGACAGACATACAGACAGACAAAACTTTAAAAATTGTATTTTGGTTATTAGTACCGTATATGATTTCATCTGCATTTAGTAAAAAGCTGCATTTTCACATTACAAACAAACGCTTATTTGTATAGATGTCATATAAAAATTATCATTTTTACATCTCTTGATCATGTGACAGTGTGACAGAATCAATCACCATGTCTTATCCAATGGTCGTAAGTGTAGAATATTGGAATAACTCCTTTTTCTTACTGTTATATATTTTTTTTAAATTATGATAAGCTAGTGCTTGGATACTAATTCATCTGATGGTTAATGTTGATAATTCGTTTTCATAGGTATTTGCGTCTCTGCAATATTAATATGGCCAATATAAAAATAACATAGTTTTCCAACCTGTGTTGTTCTGTGAAAGATGTGGTTAATGTTTTGCTGGTTTATTTAATAAATAAAAAATATTTTTATTATATATTAATCACTCGAATGTTCCGTGTAACAATCACATTATGATTTAAATATATTAATCATTGTATGTATTAAAACTTACTTACTTATTTACTTATCTTCACGCACAATCCCTGACGGGGTAGCCAGAGAGAACAGATCGCCAAGTGTCACGATCCTTACATATCTCTTTCGCTTCTTTCAGATTCATTATCTTCTTCATACATGCACGTCTAGGTATCCGAGTACTCTTGACCCTACCCTCTTCGAGCAATTTGCTCACATGGTCTTCGAAAGTTAGTCTCGGTCTACCTCGACACCTTTTAATATTAACTTTCGCGCTATATATTTTCTTCACCATTCGGTCTTCACTCATTCGCTCAACGTGCCCAAACCACCGAAGCACGCCCTTATCAATTTTTGTGATAAGGTCATCTTTCAAACCTGCCATATTGCGAATCTCTTCGTTTCGCTTTCGGTCGGCCATAGTAACGCCGCACATTTTACGAAGAGATCGCATCTCCACTGCATTCAACTTACTTTTATGCTTCTTCTGGCATACCTAGGTTTCGCTGCCATATAACAAAGTCGGTACCAACACTGCGTTATGTATTGCAAGGCGTGCACTCTTCGCTACGCCTTGCCTTTTGACTAACGCAGTCAGGGCACCATTGACTTTGTTCCCGGCAGCAAATATCTAGACTACTTTAAATTATTATAGAGAAGAGAAATACAAACATGTTGCGGAAAGCTGAAAGATGACAAATTATGATGCGTCTATAAAAGCACCGGGGCCACGTCCCGACAATTTGTTATGTTGCAATAACTAATGACCGCGTTAAAAATGGCTTCCCAGAACGAAATCACAGAGTAGCTTAATTTTATTTTTACTAAAACATTCTGTATAAATTTATACGAATATCTCTAGAAATTATTACTATAATACAATATATTTAAAAAAAAATATTACTGATCTGACCACGTAGCCCTATAATTCTTTAACTTTAACTATGTAAATAGCATTCAGACGTAAAAAATTGAACTAGCCAAACAGGAAAAAAATAAAGCAATTATTTAAAATTTAATTTTTCTGTCGGGAACTTCCTCTGTTGTAAACAGGCCTTCTTTAATTATGAGAGTTTTTTTAACACACAATACGAATTGGGGCGTTCGTTTTGGCGAACTTCACATGTCATCAAATTTTGTTTTTAATTTCGAATTGTGATTTCCATTTTCGTATGTAAAATAACTACATATTCGCGATTTTCCCATTTTTCCTTTTACTGATCTTTATTTAAATTTTTAATGTCAATTGAATTGATCCCGCGGCCCTCAGTGCTGCACCACAATGTTAAGTCACTGCGCCAAGGAGCTGTCAAATTTCCGGCTTAATCTACCTTGTTTCTTACCAAATTCCAAGAGTTTCGGTCAACGGGCGGTATTAATTAGCTTTTCTGAGTGAGTTTGCGAGTAAAAATATGTGATATGAATAGCTGTATCTTTTAATGACGTTGACTAAGAAGCTCGAATTTTTATACCTCCAAGGAACTTCACAGCATTTCTTGTCGAACTTTCCAACATTGATTTATTAGGTTTTGAAAATGACGCATTATTGCAATGAGATATAGCATAAACTTTTTGCGTGTTGCGTTTGAAAACCGGGGACCCTTTTTACTCATAAGTAGGCATTCTATCTCCTCGGGGGTGTCAATTTATCTGCGTTTTGATGTTTTATCGAAGATGATGTAGATGTCTGAGAGCCTCAGCATCCACTTACCATCAGGTGCGTGCACAACTTGTGCTCGTTAATTTTAAAAGAATTTTAAAAGAAACGAAGTCAAACATTTTAATATCGTGTAGATCAAACATTGCGGTCTAACATAACTTCCTCGTTCTTAAACACTATGAGAATGAAGCAAACAGAATAATATTTTCCTTGCATTTTTTGTGTGAGCAAATAGGCATTTTACATATTAATTTACAGTTCCCTGCGACTAGCGAGGTGCGAATAGTTCAGATTATGCTTGCAGACTTGACATAATTTTCAGATTTTATTCTTCTTCTTAATCGGGGATAGATGTAGATACCTATGGGCCACGGGTATCCACGGCATTCATATAAGCACCGCATGTGTTCTCGTTTGTGACCCCTGTTCAATAAGAAAAGAAAACATATTTACTGTGTAGTAAATTGCCTTGCTGAGGATGTTAAGCTGATAAGCCGTTCGTGATGATGTGCCAACAAATTGTAGCAAATTCGTATTGCCTCATAACGGTTCCACTGTGACACGCAAGTAGCAGTGGAATTCTAAGGGCTGATGATATGTATATAATATATTTTCATGACTGTCTCGTTGGTCTAGTGGTTGAGTGCTGATCATGAGGTCCAGGGTGAACATTGGAAAGCACGTAAAGCTCCTACTCCAGCGCCTCATCTATCTCCGGTCGTGTCGGTTTACTGCCCCATCAGACTGTGAGAAAGAGGGAATAGAGAGGACCTGTGCTTGCGCATACACTTGTAAATTTTCCTGCCCTGATGTCTAGTCTGCGTTAAAGCTGGCCGCCGTGATCGAAATTCAGACTCGAGAACACTATATTTTCATGTAACACAACATAACGCATTTATTTTCATTTTGGCACATTTTTCGTTATTTCCATCATTGTATCAATTTATAGCATAAAAACAAAACATCGAGGAGGTATATAAAATGCTTGCCGCTATTAATTACAGTCCTGTGTCCGAGAATTTAGTAGTCAATTAAAATTTAACGGGTAACAGCTGCATTATGCAGCCGCAGTTTTACTATATGCAATTAGGTTTTAAATGAATTCCTAGATTTTTCTGCAGTTAAGTAATTATTATTTACAATACTATACCATTTTCGATCACAATAAATAACGAATCACGATAACAGATATATTTAGTAAATATTTCTTCATTAACAAGCTTTTATTAGCTTGGTATGTATGTATATAATAGAATTTTTGAATGTGATTTTCATCCCCTTCAAAACGTCAGATTGATTTGAAACTTTGTAAATTTATCAAGGGCCGATGACAATGCAATAATTTAAATACTTTGTCCCATTATCCTTGCCGGGATCCTCAGTGTTTGCGAATAATTCATAAAACAACTACGATTTCTACCAGTTCAATCTACTGTAACCCACGTAAAAGAACTTCGTTCAAAAAAAATACGTTTTTGTAGTTAGCTGCACTAAAAATAGAAAACAAATAATAGTTAAAAAAAAAACTAAAAAACACGCTTTTGTAGATAACCGAACTAAAAAGTAGAAAATAATTTTCAATAAGTTTAAAATAAGAAAATATTGATTTGCATAAAAAATCATTTTACTGTAAAAAAATCATTTTACTGTAAAAAAATCGTCCGGTGCTTGATGTCATTTGTTATAAATATTTTTGTGGATATTTGTAAAATTAGCGTCATCCTAAAAGCGTTTTTTTTAGTTTTTTAAACTATTATTTATTTTTTGTCGACTTTAAGAAAGGAGGAGTTTCAAAACTCGATGGATGTTTTTGTAGGTCTGTTATGAGAATGAATCTTTGTCAATCGTGAACCGATTTTTATGAATCTCTTTTTAATAAATAGTTTATATTTCAGGTGGTCTCATACAAATTTGGTGGATTACTCCACGCCTAAGGTTGGTAAATAGGGTAAGAAGTTTTTTGTGTAACTATTTAGACGAAATTCAGATTTTGATATTCGTTAACCCACTCAAAAAGGATAGATTTAAATTCACCGACTTCAAAAAATAAAAATAATGAAATTATTTCAGATTCTGAAATCGGAACATTAATTTTTTATGCACTTTGTTTGTGTGTTACTCACTCACAAGCTGAGCCCTGCGGTTTCACTCGCGTATATTACGCGTGTAAGCTGCGCGATATGACTTGACACCTTGCTCAAGTAGTTTAATCATTTTACTTTAAAAATTGGCAAGATTAATGAAGTACTTTTATATACCTACCTACCTTTATATACCTTATGCATATGTACGTTATAGAGCATAATTAAATATTAAACATTCACCCTTCCCTCCCGGGTGAGCATGACCCCCCGCGTCCCTAAGAATGTCCCGAAGCGCGGTTTTTCCAGTATTAAAGAAAATCGTACTCGATACATGTAAAGTGTACTCTTATACATACAAAAGACAAACATACGAAATACATACTTACGAAATATGAACATTTTTATCATTTAACTATTTTTGCCACGGCGCAATTACTTATTATTATGGCTACAGCAAGTATGGGCCGATTCAACAGGGAAGGAAATTACCACGCTCACACAGAATATCAGCGTTAAATACCAGTATATTCCTGCTATGTTTTATGGATAGTTACACCAATCAGAAACCCTTTTACTGAGAATGTTAGTAATCATGGGTAACAAGTTATCTGCATTTTATTCATTATCGACGATAGAATGTCCAAGAGCCACAACACTTTCATACCATTAGTTGGACTACCTGCTCGTTTGTCACTTTTATTTCTTTATAAGAATTTTTTTTATAGGAGAGGGAGCAAACGAGCATGTGTTTCACCTGATGGTAAGTGACTACCGCCGCCCATGAACAACTGCAACACCAGGGGAATCGCAGATGCGTTGCCGGACTTTCAAAAAGGAGTAGGCTCTTTTCTTGAAGGTCCCTAAGTCGTATCGGTCCCGAAAAATTGCTGGTGGTAATCGATTCCACAAGGAAGTTGTGCGAGGGAGAAAACTTATTCTAAATCACACAGTGGTGGACCGCCAATCATCCAGATGATATGGATGGTATCGCGAGTTTCGTCGCGATGTGCGTTGCGAAATTGAGCGGTTGGAAATAGTCCGAACAATTCCTCAGAGCACTCCCCGTGGTAGATGCGATAAAATACGCAAAGATATGCAACATCTCTATTCAGTGCCAGTGAGTCAAGCCGATCGGAAAGAACTCGGTCGTCGACGATTCGAGCTGCTCTGCGCTGGATGCGGTCAAGTGGAAGGAGCTGGCTCTGGGGAGCCCCTGCCCAGAGATGGGAACAGTATTCCATGTGAGGCAGAACCTGCGCCTTGTAAAGCTGCAAGCGGTGTGCCCGCATGAAATACTTTATTTTTAGAGGATTTTTAAAGGTTTTGAAATAATGACATACTTCCTAAAATTATTTTATTATTTTTTAAATTATAGCGGATTGTGTGATTACCGTACAAGCGATTAAAATTATCCTGGACGTAATTCACTTTCCCTTTTATTAATTTCATAAGGAAGTACATATACGACAAATTCTCATAAAATCTGAAGCAGGTGCGTTATTTTGACACTGACGGAGGAAACCTTATAAATATTTATTTTGAAACATGGCTCGGGATACTTCCCTTAAGCCTGGGTATAATGTAGTATGTGCGTAATAATCATAATTTTTCCAACTATTTAGCATAATATTTTTACTTTGGGTCGTGATGGCTCAAAAGCTGATATGTGCGATTGTGTAGATTTGGTGGGTGTTACAATATGTTTTTTCGTTATAAAAACATTTCGCTTTCTGTGATAAAATTGTGATACAAAGATTATAAATTTAAAAAGTAGAAAAAAACTAAAATGGCTTAAATAATTTCTTCATAATTAAATAGCCTCTGATGTCGCGGTTTTAATTTTTTTCAAGTAATACGTATAAAATATTTTATTTTAAATTTGGTATTTAATATTTTAATATATAATTATTTGACATTTTGAAGGGAAGTAAGCAAAATCACAAGCTCAAGGTTTCAATTTCTGTTCATAGACTCTCAATTTTGAAAAGAAACCAAAGCCCAACACTGTAAAGTAAAGTAAAATTAGATTACCCGAATGTATGCGATACTTAAATAGCGTGAAAAACGCCTTTTAACAACGAAAAAGCCATTATATCGCATAAACTGGGAAGCAATTAGCACACGGAGAGCGATTAGCGGTTCTAAAAACCCACAAATTAGAAAGATAATCTGTTTTTGTGACACCCCTAATGATTGCGGAAGTGAGATATATGCAAATTTCGTTCAGAGGTATTGGCGGATTTTTATTTTATATACACAACTGCAATTTTAAATTTATACAATAAATTTATACAATAAATATTGAAGTAGCGTAGATATATTTTACTAGCGCCTAAAATCAAGATTCCAACGTTTAGTCACATAAAATGTTATCTTACAATCATATTGAACATATAAATGATATAAAAAGTACATCGTCAGAAAGACAAATGATTGTTGCACTTAGTAATATTTTTTTAATTCTATTTATTGCTAATTTTACATAAAAAGTGGTTTTCGTGGCTTATGGTGTAGATTCATCAAGTTTACCACTCCGATAAACACGATAACTTTTGAAAATATCAATTGAAGGGCACAGGAAAAGAAGGAGCTCATTAAAATTCTCATTGTTTCGAGTAATTAAAGAATTAAACCTAAAATTTCAATTTCTACACTTACAACTCCACTAGAATATGATTTGTACCCATATAAAAAAGGAACAGTGTATATTTAATATAATATATTGTTATTTTAAAAGATTGGGCTGGTAAATATACAATAGTTTGTAATTTAATTACCTAACTCCCAAATTTAAAAGACAAGAAGGTGCTCATTGTCACAATGATCTCCTTTTTTACATATTACAAATTAATTGGTGATCATAAACAATGTCTAATTACATAAACACACTAATGAAATAAAATACATGTTAATTAGACTGACAAAAGTGTTTTCAGAGTTGACTTAGGCAAATGGAACTTTGTATGGAGCATGATGGAAAATATTTTGAAAAGATGTAAAATAAATATTAATAATATCTAGAATACTTTTCGTATATCTTAAAACTTATTGAGTATCCTACGTATTATTGTCCATTTTGAGATAAATAAGCAAAAACTTTTAAAAACCTAACGTTTTTTTTTTTTTTTTTATAGGAGAGGGGGCAAACGAGCATGCGGCTCACCTGATGGTAAGTGACTACCGCCGCCCATGAACAACCGCAACACCAGGGGAATTGCAGATGCGTTGCCGGCCTTTTAAAAAGGAGTAGGCTCTTTTCTTGAAGGTCCCTAAGTCATATCGGTCCGGAAAAATCGCTGATGGTAATCGATTCCAGAAGGAAGTCGTGCGAGGAAGAAAACATCTTCTAAATCGCACAGTGGTGGACCGCCAATCATGCGTTGCGAAATTGAGCGGTTGGAAATAGTCCGAACAATTCCTCAGAGCACTCCCCATGGTAGATGCGAAAGAAAATGCAAAGAGATGCAACATCTCTTCGCAGTGCCAATGAATCGAGCCGATCGGAAAGGGCTCGGTCGTCGACGATTCGAGCCGCTCTGCGCTGGATGCGGTCAAGTGGAAGGAGCTGGCACTGGGGAGCCCCTGCCCAGAGATGGGAACAGTATTCCATGTGAGGCCGAACCTGCGCCTTGTAAAGTTGCAGGCGGTGTGCCGGCATGAAATACTGTCCCGCTCTGCTGAGCACGCCAAGCTTTTTAGAGGCCAATTTGGCCTTCTCTTCCAAGTGACCACGAAACTGCACGTCACTCGATATGTCGACTCCGAGGATACCGATACTGGCTGAGGCAAGAAGGGGAGTGCCTTGAAACTGAGGAGATACGACAAAGGGGTTCTTTTTAGCGGTAAACGCGCAAACTTGTGTCTTCTGAGGATTAAACTGGACTAGATTTAGTCGCCCCCAATCCGAGACTTTGTCCAGCAAAGACTCGACTTCAGACACAAGTTTGTTCCGGTACTCGGCGACGTTTTCCCGAGAAATATTGGCCCGGCCGGTGTATAGAGCATCACCAGTGCTGTCATCCGCATAGCAATGAATGTTACCAGTTAGCAACATATCATTGATATGCAGAAGAAACAGCGTTGGTGATAGCACACAGCCTTGTGGAACACCAGCGTTAATAGGCTTGTAGTCAGAACATGCACCGTCTACAACGACCTTGATGCTCCGATCTGCAAGGAAGCTGGTGATCCAATTGCACAATTTCTCGGGAAGCCCATTGGAAGGGAGCTTCGAAAGAAGCGCTTTGTGCCAAACCCGATCGAAGGCCTTCGCAATGTCCAGACTAACGGCCAACGCCTCCCCCTTGGACTCTACTGCCTCCGCCCATCTATGGGTCAGGTAGACTAGAAGATCACCAGCTGATCGACCCCGACGAAAACCGTATTGGCGGTCACTGATCAGCTGGTGATCCTCAAGGTACCGGATGAGCTGGCAGTTAATAATGGATTCCATTATTTTGGAGAACAACGAGGTGATCGCTATAGGCCTATAGATGGACGGGTCTGAGCGGTCGCCTTTTTTAGGGATCGGGTGGACAAAAGCTGTCTTCCATGAGTTCGGGACAACGCCATGGGAGTAGGAGTACCGGAAAAGACGCGTTAGAACCGGTGCCAACTCCGGAGCACACGTCCTCAGCACAATTGGGGAGATTCCGTCAGGCCCACTCGACTTGTCGATGTCAAGGGAGAGGAGTGCTCTGCGAACCGAGCGCTGTGAGAATAGCACATCCGGCATAGAGCACTCACACCGCGGGATGGTCGGCGGTGTGTTCCCCCCGTCATCAACAGTCGAGTTGGACGCAAAAAGGGAGCCTAAAAGGACGGCCTTCTCTTTTGCGTCGTGGGCCAGTGAGTCGTCCTCCCTGTGCAGAGATGGTAGTGATGGCTTACAGAAATTCCCTAGGACAGCCTTGGCGAGAGACCAGAATGCACGGGTTCCCGAAGGAAGGCGAACTAGTTTCTCGCCAATTCTGCCTATGTGCTCTGACTTTGCCTTGGCAATAACTCTTTTGAAGGACCTGGAGGCGAAGTTATACTTCTTTTTAAGTGTGCTGGTGTTTACATCCCGAGTCACCGAAGCCGCAGCCCAGGCTTGATAACACTCCTGCTTTCTGCGCAATGCAGTCTTACAGGAGCGACCAAACCAAGGCTGAGACCTGCCTCCGATGGGTACCACAGATGATGGAATAAATAGTTCCATTCCCTGTAGCACCACATCAGTGACAGAGTCAGCAACAGCACTGGGATCATCCGGCGAGAAGCAAACCCGCCCCCATGGGTAGGATGCAAAGAAAGACCGCATTCCGTCCCAATCCGCCGACCTGTAATGCCAAACACGGCGGCAACCTGCAGAACGCAACCGCGAAGGGAGCGTGAGTGGCACCATACTCCGGATCAGACAATGGTCCGAAGAGCCGAGAGGGGCATCGACGGAAACCTGATATCCGTCCGGATGAGAGGTCAGCAGAAGGTCCAACAGGGAAGGTGTATGATCCTCCACATCTGGAATCCGCGTAGGCGAAGTAACCAGTTGTGTCAGACCATATGCCAAAGCAAAGTCATAAACAGATCTCCCCGCATGATCGGTTAAACGTGAACCGAGCCATTCGGCATGGTGGGCGTTAAAATCGCCAAGGATCACGATCTCTGCGGATGGGACCTGTTGTAGCAAGGAATCTGTAGCCATTTGGACGTGGTCGATGAGTCGGTCTGTTTCGGCATTACCGCTATGGGACCTATAGAGGCACCCGTAGACGCGCGGATGGTCGTCGCTGTCTACGCGTAGCCAAAGGATGGACAGGTCCGAACCTTCTCGACTGCCGAGGCGTCGAGAACAGATGTCCTCTCTGACATACACGCAAACTCCAGCCCGAGGCACAAAGGAGTGCTCCAATTTGTACCCCGGGCAGGAGAGATACGAAATATCAGCCGGAGAGGAAACCTGCGTCTCGGTCAGAAAGAGCAAGGCCGGCTTCGCCGTCTCGAGATGGTAGTGGACGGCGTTTAGGTTAGAGTGAAGTCCCCTGATGTTGCAGAAATTCACGGATAGCGTGGCAGGGGTCGCCTTGGTATTGTTGCTCAGTTTGCCCCAAGCAGTTTTGTTTTTGAGCGGAATTTTTCCCCCCCCCAGAATACGCGGGGCAGCCTGAGCACCCACGCTCAGGATTGGAATAACATGGTCGTGGATGCTCAGCGAGGGATTCTCCAGGGGTACTGGTACCCTCCTGGGGTAGTCTACTTTGTAATTCCGCTACCATGTTGATGGGGGGGGGGGGAATTGGGCCTCCGGCCACCTGCACTCACCAGACGAAACGCAGAAGCAGAGCCTCTACTTCACGCCGGTATTCTGTGAGGTCGTGGTACCAACCCGGCTCGAGCCTGCCCATACGTGCAACAGCAAAAAAACTGCTGCGGGGCTCTACCACCGTTCACTAAAGGAGTCGTAAAATTTATGCAAGAAAGCTTATCTGGCAGCTGTCATTTGTATGACAAAATAATACAGATGGCCGACTATGAGCGCGTTTTCTGTTACAATCGCTGCGATCAGCCCGTTCTAGCGTGGTTTCATAGACAATGGGCACCTTTTTACGTGGTATAGAATGCAATGAGCGCGTTTTATCCTAAAGTACAATTTTTTTTAAATTTGCTTTACACAAAATCAGCGCCTTTTATCGTGTTTAAAATAACGTGCTCTGATTGGCCATAGAAAACGAAGTAAAATGGTATAGTTCATTCCAAAAACGTAAAATTGTAAATGAGCTCCTTTTTTCCCTCTGCCCTTCAATTGTTTAACTCAATCTAATTTTTATCTCTTCATAGTTCTTCTGGGAAGCCGTGGAATGTAAATGGCAGTTTAATTTTTGGTGTTTTAGTAGCCTTGTAATAATTTATTTTACTAAATAGTCGGCGTCAACCGCCGTCGTGTTTGGATACTGTATCGGTTGCTTGCAGCGGCTCAAAAAGATCGCTGTACAAATAAAAAATATTCGGTAAAAACAAAATTTCATAAGTACGTGATTATTATAATAATCAAAGATTTTTATTACAATATTTTAAAAGCTCAGAATAAATAATAGTACTGCGTACTAAAAGTAAGTAGGATGTACATTTTATTTAAGTATATACGTCTTGGACTTTATGGAGTGGCCTAAATGATGATATGATGAACATAAGAGCATTATGAGTCATGCACTTTTGGATTTTCGTAAATTTTTTTAAATTGAAGTTTCACATAAAATTATTGCAAAATTAGAAGTATAATAAGGTTATTAGTGAAAACTTGTGTGTATTTAAACAACTTTAAAAAATTCACGTATAATCATGTTAAACGTATGTACGTTTAGGACATGCACAATTGGATTTACCAATATTTTATTTTATTTTATGAATAACTTTTATCTGGTGAATAAAAATTAGCTCTTAAAAATACAAAAAAATGTTAAAATTTTATGTTATGTGCTAAAATTCTGTTGCATAAATTATTTTGTACTTTTTTAATGTTTTATTGGCCAGTGTGATTGGGAGCATCACCCAGCCACTGTATATTGTACGTAAATACGTACATACATAGTTAATACAGAATAATGTAATAATTATGATGTAATGCACAAGGAGGTCTCATCATCTTGTTGAACTCATCATTATGGACAACTTTTACTATGGCTCGAACCCTAAAATTGCGAAACAAAAATGCCGCTCCTAAGAAAAATGTCATTCAGCCCCGATAAAATGACCATAGTTTGTTGGTTGTCGCCACAGTAATAGTGGTTTATAATGCTGACATATATGGAAATACAATAAAAATGTGAACTGATTGAAGTGAATAAAAATAGTAATTTGTACCATCAGAAGCACGTAACACGTAGAGAAACTTGTTAGCTATGCAGAGTGGTGAAAATAAGGCACTAAAAACAGAAATTATAAAAAAGATGATGGTTTTTTTGGAAAAAATAATGAAGGAAAAGCTGAATTCGTTTTTCATGGACTAGCTTTGGCTTAAATAGTCGACACCCGGCGGACTCGTGGAATGCCGTGAAACGCGCGTGGAAAAAAAATCGTAATCGAAATATTATATCTCTAGGAATAAAAATGATTGTTTTTATAAATTCACAATTTTGATAATTTGCCATTTCGGGAATATGCCATTTCTAGAAATAACCATTCTGCGCCATAGTCATTTTATTTATGACATATTTATTATTTGTCTGATGAATCTGTTACATAATTACTCGATAACCTTTTCTAGAAAATAACAATTATCGATTAAATATTTGAAAAACAATAACACGAAAATATGTAGGTATATAATGCTTTCAAAATAAGAATACAAAAATTGTACATATTATAATAATAAGAACACTAAAATAAATGTAGGAAAATATTAAAAATACAAAAACAAAATAAGCGTTTGACGGGGATTCGAACACTAGCTACCGCGGAAACGTGATGCGAAGCCCGAAAAGAGCACTAGACTAATCGCACATTTTACTTTTGTTGCGAACATCGAGTATAGGCGAGATTCGCGCAGTGCACCCCACAGTGGGCGGGACCACTTGTGCCCCACTTCATCTGCTTCACCCCCTCAAATACATAAAAGTCGTCTATTATTCTTAGCGCCTTAATCAAGCGATGGCAAAAGAGCACACAGTCCACCACATGTTAAGTGGATGTTGTGGCCTACAGATATGTAAGTTTATCATCTTGTTTTCAACTCTAACTCTACGATCACAAGCATATAATAACAAATATTTCGAGAAATGTGTGAATGAGCGCATTCAAATGTCATACTAAATCGCTGATTAAAAATAATTGCAAGTAAGTAAGGATTGTAAATGAATACCTAGACATACAAATAATGTAACACTTTTTAGAGCTATTTGCATTATCACTTACGTTACGTGAAGCAAGCATTTTTAGGCTTTAACCGCTGAAATTTTAGGCGCGGCGCAATTTGTTTAGTTCAATGCCTTCGAATATAAACAGCGAGCGAGCTTTGATAATCAGGTAGCGCTGCTATTCGGAGACATGAATGGAATTGCCTAGTTTTCATGAAATAACACAAGATTTATATTACAAAAGCTAATTAACGACAATAAGATGTTAATAATAATGATTGTTTGCCGGCAAATCTTTCACACGTTTAATAAAAAGATGTCATAAGTGGTAACTATGGAAAGTGCCAGAAAAAGTCATGGCTTAACCACGACTAGCGACTTGGACCAGCATCAAAATACGAGATCTCTGCTACTGCGATCGCCTGTCACGCGTAGCAATTAAGATAAAAAATCTCAATAACGGAAGAATCCTATATCCGGCAGCGGACTGTTAAAAAAGAGAAAAAGAAGAGGATAGGCTAAAATGGTTATGATTCGGCCTGTCTAACTATACTTGGTATCAATTTCTGATTTGTGACTAAATTGAAGTTTAGTTTTTTTATTTAAAAAAAATCAGTTTTGGTGAAAACGTAGTATGGAAAGGACTTGATACGTATTTACACACTAGTCGCACGCAAATAAATACACAAACTCGTGAATGTTTATTTGGATTGCAAAAAGCTACCGGCAAAACCATTAGTTATATTGCAACGTAAGGCCCTAGTAACCTTGGACCGTGATAGCTCAGGGACTAAACACTCGTCGTAAAACACAAGCAACCCAGGTTCAATCCACGCGGGCACGAGTAACAGTAAATTTAAATTTTTAGTGCTAATTTACCACGTGCGGCGATGATGAAAAATATCGTGAGAAAGTCCGCAAACACTCATTGGAACAGCGCAGCGGATGCAACTTTACCCTTAATCCCTTCTAGAAATGAGAAAAAGCCTGTGTCAAGTATTAGGATACTTAAAGGTTGTTATTTAAATTAACTTTATTTTATAATCCTCTTAACTATGTCTTCCACCAATCAGTAGTATCTGCACTGCTATGCTCCAATCTGGAGGGTTAAGAGAGCCAGTATAATTAAAGACTGGTTTCATCTACGTATTCTACAGATTTTATATTACGATTCTGTTTTGGTCCTTCTAAGGTGGCAACGCATCTGTGGCCTTCTTAATTTTGATTAGGTTGCAGGTCTCCATGGATTGCAGCAACCATTTACCGTCAGGTAAACTGACACTGAAGTTTTTAATTTTATAAATGATATTAAGATATTATATTTTGTAATTCACATCATCTGAAAGAATATACAGAAGTTGTAGTCGTAGCTTTAATTTGTAAAAAATAGAAAATCAATAATATTAACACAATAAACAATTGATGGCTTCATCATCATCATCATCATTACAGCCCTTCACAAGTCCACTGCTGAACATAGGTCTCACCCAAGGAATTCCACAAAGCACGGTCCCAAGCCACCTGCATCCATTGACTTTCTGCATGTCTTACCAGGTCGTCACTCCATCTCGTGGGGGGTCGCCCTACACTTCGCCTGTCGGTACGAGGCTACCATTCTAGAACTTTTTACAACCCCATAGGCTGGCGGTTCTTAGAGCTATATGGCCGGCCCGTTGCCACTTCAGCATACTAATTCTTTGAACTATGTCGGTTATTCTGGTTCATTACGGATATCCTCGTTTTCAAGTCAATCTTGCAGAGAAACGCTGAGAAACGCGTCTTTGAGCTTTCTCATATGGCCAGCAGTGAAGGACCACGTCTCAGATCCATAGGTCATCACTGGCAACACGCACTGGTTGTACAATCCAGTTTTGAGGTTTTGAGGTATGTCTGACGAGAAGATGTTTCGTAATCCTCGAACGCTGACCAGCCGAGTTGAATTCGTCAATTGAGCTCTCGGTCAAAGTTAAACTTACTTAGTCGGACTATTTGTCCCAGAAAACTCATTCGTCAACAACTTTGAGCTTAGTGTTCTTAACAACTACCGACGTAGGTGTGACATGAACGTTAAAGGTTATTTTTCTTATAACCATGTTCATCTTAAGACCTATCCATTTGTAGGTTCTATTGAGGTCATTGAGCATAGTGCTTAGGTCCTCCGGTGATTCTACCATAAGGACTATATCGTTTGCAAATCGAAGGTGCGTGATGTACTCGCCATTAACGTTAATACCGTATCCTTTCCAGCCCAGAGGCTTGAAAACGTCTTCCAATGCACCTTACACCTTACACCTTCCTGTCTTACACCTTTCTGCATTTAGATATGTTTCGTACTCTGGTTCTGTACTCGGATAGCCATAATAGCCCTACTGTATAAACACTTCAGAACTTTGATATACCGACAGTCACTGCAGTTTCACAACAAATTTCGACGGAGTCAAAGGCTTTCTCATAGTCCACATACGCAAGACAAAGTGGTAGATTGTACGCTTCGATCTTCTGTACAATTTGCCGAAGGATGTGTATCTATGGTACTAAAACCTTTTCGGAAACTGGCTTGTTCGAGAGGCTGGAAGTCGTCGAGTCTGCGTGCTAGACGATTCGTAATGACTCTCAATAACATCACGTAGACGCGACTCAAAATCGTGCGAAAAGCTGTAATCCCATTCTCGCCTGGGGCCTTGTCGTTTTTTATGTGCTGGAGAGCCATTCTAATCTCGCTCAGTCCGGGGTACATTTTGAATTGTGTCGGATAAGACTTGTTCTTAAATCGTTACTCACACTTAAGTGTGATGCTAACGATGACGTATACAGCTGCCCATAAAATCTCTAAATCTCACTCAAAATCTCAGGTAACCTGGAAACTATGCTGCTACATTCGGTCTTCAGCTTCACTAGCAAAGGCAAAGAACTTGGAGCACTGGTTCCGCTCGATCGCTTCTTCAATACGAGCAGTATTAAAGTTGCGTAAGTCCCGCCGCATGCATTGGGAGATCTGTCTGTTCTGTTGCCTGTATGCTAAGAAATCTACTGAAGACTGCAGCTTCATTTTCCGTCTAACAGCCATGAGCTTAAGATTGTGATCGGAGAGCTCCGACCGCATTGACAGTTTCCACTAGCTTGTCTTTCCTATTTAACACTGTATTACAGTCTTCTAGGCACTGAAAAAGGTTTTGTAACTCGAGCTGAAAGGTTTCAAGATTATGGATTAGAGCACGAGGGAACGGATCGTTGACTTATTTAGACGACATCTCTCCAAATTAACGGTGTGCCTCTAACTATACGGTGATCGTTTATTGATAGCTTATTCAAGTAAAATTCAGCACTGTACTTAGAATTTGCGTACTTAACATCAAACAAGAGTTATTGCGAAAGCTAATGCTTGCATATTGCGCTCACTATCTCTGAATTCGCAAACAGATGTTGTAGTACGTTCCGTTCTTATAACACTGCAATGACGTTATTACGAAATTCACGCAGCTTCTACCTAAACTCTAAAGGCATTAAGTATAAAACATGTTTGAAAAGGGGAATACAAAGATAAATATTAATACTGAAGATATTGTTGCTTTTTTGTTTCATTTGACGGCTCCGTGGCGCAGTGGCTTAGCAATCGAGTTGCAGCGCTAAGGGCCGCGGGTTCAAATCCCGCACAGAACAAGTATTTGTATGGCCTACAAATAATTGTTCCGGGTCTGGATGTTTGTCCTTATGCAATTTATGTTTGTAAACTACGCCCCACGATAAAGGAGAAAATCCTAGTGTGGAGGTCACGTTTTTATCAAAATAAATAAAATAAAATTAAAATAAACTTTTAAAAATAACAACGTCAGTATCCTAAGGTAGACATAGAGTGTAGACTTCAATGCTAAAAAGTCGTGGGTTCAAATTTCAGCAACTGTTCGCATTTTAGCAACTGTCATGAATATCTTACCTCATAAATATTTTAAGGTTAGCTGAAATTGTTATCAGGAATGTTAGTAGTAGAATAGTAGACTTACGAGTATGATTATTCTTAAACCCGGTGGCAGAACTCCTCTATTCTTTTCATGGCCAAAGTGGTGAATCCACCATGATTTTAACACGCACCGTGCAACTTTCGGAAAATAAAAATTCCAGCCTTCGTCAATATCCTCAAGAACCCCTTCCGTTCACTGCCGTAAACAGTCTCCTGCAGATTTCAGCTTCTACAAGCCAGTCCAACTTGTAATCATCTCGATTGACCGAAGATTTATGAGAAATACTTCTGTCACTTGTTTTGGTTCATCGTTCTCACCGGCATCGTATGCTTTTCATATACAGAGGGTGATGTGATGGCGCTTTCGTCGTACCAAAAGCGAAAAGCACCGAAGCCTAAATCGAGTTATTAAATTTCCAAAATACTGCGTTACACATATATAAAGTAGCTCTGTACAAGGAACGGGGGCCGATCCCTGAAATAATCTTGGTCCTGCGGGAGATCTACCCTTTCCCTTTTACTACTACGTTCATGTAATTATTTCCCCACGCGTCACTTTGTTCTTTAAAACTCCTTTCGTTTTGCGACATTAATGCTCTGTTTTCATATAATCTTAGCACCAGAAGTAATGTATGTACGTACCAACCAAGTAGGGTGGAAATTTATCTCACAAAGGTAAAATATAAGTTTAAATGGGACCGAGTCAAACAAAGATGTCGTCAGAAGACCACCGAAGACCACCAAAACGTGTCATAACTGTAATAAATACGAAACTGTAATAATAACAAAATAGATTCATATAACAAAAAAGTATGCCTATGTTGTGACGATGGAATATAATTGTCATCATTAAAATTACACACTTTTAGTTGATTTGCTCATATGCATATTGTTAGAAATTTTTTATAGCCAAATAGTTCGAAAAACGGTGACGGGAAGTGAAAGGTTCTCGAGTGCCAGCCTTGTACTGGCATGCAGGAATCGATTGATGCAGGTGGTTTAGGACGGTATTATGTGGCATTCCTTGGGGGAGGCCTATGTTCAGCAGTGGACTTGTGGAGGGCTCTAATGATGATAATTTTTTTCCTTATAATTTACTTAATAGATATTTAGTAGATCTTAAATAACAATTTTCGCTATTGTTGAAGTAAATTTGTTAGTATTTTTAAGACAAGTTATCATAACTATTTATTTTTAAGTTGATAAATGACGTCACAGTTATTAAAAAAGTAATTAAAATACCTTAACATACAATATCATTGCGATTGTATAGCGGTCTGTATTTACATTTTAATGATTTCTCTATTTTTATTCCTTCGCTCCAGCGCACTGTTATGCAATCATCACTTTGCGGCTAAGAGATAATCCCTTTGTTGTGCCGGAAGTGGTGCCAGATTATTTTCATCCATTGCTTAGTATTTTGATTTACTGAAATAAATAACAAAATTGCATCCAAAAAGCAATCTAATTAAATAGATTTCTTTCTAATTATTTTTCTTTACGAAACTAAATCAATTATCAGTATATTGATACAATTTGGTTATTCACCTATAATGAAAATGAATCTGAGACTTAAGTCGACAGAAACAAATAAGGGAAGAATATTGTAACATTATATTGGAAGTGGATTCAACTTAAACCACGTCGGAGATAGCAGATGCCTTGAATATGAATAAAAAAGCGGTACTAATTCATTCATGTCAAGTAGAGAAAATGAAATAGCTTGGAAAATGAGTATAAACTTACTGAAAGGAAACATCAAACTCAAAACCGTCAAAGAAGCCGAATCAGTATCAAAAATTAGATGTGTGAAACCGGTACGATTTTTTACTCATGTGATGAAAAACACAGTTATACAATACTACCCTGATACGGAAGAAGGCCGCTAAGTCACAAAAGTATGTTTGATAAAAATTGAAAAAAAAAAGCGCGAAATCGGTTTTTTTGAAAGATATTACTGATTTAAATAAATTTTATTTTTATTAAAAAACTGAAGGTAGCCGGGATAACTATGACATCAGGACGTCAAACATCTTAGTTCCCAGTGACCACGTGAAACGTCGGAAATATAAAATAAGTAAATATACGCGATAAAATCCATAAAATGTGTTTTATATAAATGTGTAGTGTTCGCGTAAATATGAGAAATCATTATCACTGAGAAAAATGTTTCAACTATTGGAATATTTGTAAAAAAAATTACAAAACTTTCATACACATTTTTGACTGAAATTATTAGCATACTGTTCTTTAAAATATAAAAATGTAGATAACGTAAGTATTAAATCATTATATCTAAATGTTTATCACAATATAAAAGGCAGTTAAGTATACCTTAACTGCTTTTTAGTATAGCACTGACAAAAATCATACGCAAAATGCGGCTAACCCACTTTAACTTTCTTTTGATTTCTGACGCATTTTTTAAATTATATTCTTAGACTACGCTTTATTGCTGTTAAGTGATTTGATATAGTATTATAGTTTAGTTTATCAGTAAATAATTAAATTAAATACAAGTGAAACTAATCTAATAAAAAACTTTTTTTTTGCTGTGGCGGCCCTCGTCATAAGTTGTAAAAAGTAATTGGTCCCGATAAATTTTAATAATTTAAATATTGTAAATTCACCATATCCATTTCAATTTTATGTTATAGTAATAATTACTGCCGCTTTGTATTTAATATTTAAGAAAGTTGGTACATAAATATTATAACAACAATTTGGTGTTGGAACAAAAAGTGACAGGTAACGAACATTGTTTTAAAAATTATTGTAATCCTTATTTCATATCATTCCTTTTATAAATTAAAGATTCATTCTATTACTCGGGTTATTACATTCTTTGCGGGTTTCGTTTCGAATTGTTTTAACGATAATTTGATTTGAGACTTGTAAATAGAAAAAAAAAAACAACAACAACTTTACATTAGCTTACTCTGCTCCTTCTGTTTTCGATCTTTGTTTTCTTTTATTATTTATAATAAATAGTAAAATGAATACTCGCAACGCCAAGACGCGCCAGATGGAGAACCAACTCCAGCTTGCGCTCCAAGAACTTAAGGCGTCCAGGGAGCAGTGTGAACTGTTGCTTTAGGAAAGGGATGATAATGAAAAGGAAATAGTTAGCATAATTGCCAAAAATACACAATTGAAATGTGATTTGGTTAAGTTACATACAGAATACACAAGTGTTATAAAAGAAAGAGATCAGCTACAGGGAACGGTTAATGAGTTTGATCAATGCAGCAAGGAATATGAGGAAGCTCTCAGGTTAATTGCTGCATTGAAGTTACAGTTGAATGAGGTTAATGAGCAAATAACACAATTTAAAACATATATAGATAAACTTAAAGCCTCCCAGACTCAAAGCCTGTTCTCTAAGCTTGTGCAATGTGATACTTCAAGAATGTTACAGCAATCTGCAACAATAGACTTGACTGGTGACGACTCTTCCACTTCAGGAAACATAGTAAGGATTAATTGCAGTAAAACCAAATTGAAGAAGTATATAAAAGTTAATAAATACATAAGGAAAGTACAGAAATTAATAAGAAGTAAGATTAATACCAAAAATTATGTTAATGTATGTAAAGAAAAGCAAGCATAGTTATATGAACTTAAGTTGTATTCAATTGAGGTGGATAACATAAAAAAATGTTATGAGACTGAAATAGACTGCCTTAAATCAGAAATATTGTCACTTATGAACTCCCTTCAAACTGTGTCCAATAAATATAAATCAGCCCAAAATGAAATAAAAGAACACATATTGGCTATGGATAATCTGGTAAAGACTTGTAAATATAATGAGGAGCGGTTTGACTCCTTAGTTAAATATAAATGTGAGTGTCAGCGCTCAATGCCAGATTCTTCAAAGTCAGTGTGTGCTGATAATATTATACCACCACCAAAACTCCATGACAGTACCATAGCAGAGGATATTAAAATAATAAATAACTCAAATATTACTAAAAATAATATAATTGCTTATAGCGATGACATGGGAAAAAAATCTAGGCATAACTTTAAATAACTCTTTAAAGGGACAAAAAGTTACAAATTGCTGCCTGAAGCATCTTTTAGTGACATCCTAAATAAAATCATTGTTACTAAATTTTGCCCAAATAGTACAATAATAAATTTTGTTGGTAGAAGAGGCAGTGTAAACAACAAACAGTTATTAAGATATATTGAACAACTTAATAACTTAAATGTACACAAAATTGTCTTGTTCACACTGCCTTATATACAGGGATTGCCACAAGAAAATAATTTAAGACATAATTTAAATATACAAATGCATAATTTAATATGTAATAATAATTTAAATTGGACATATAATTGTCATGATAATAATCATAAATTTCATGTAATTGACATGATTAATTTAATAAAAAAGTTTTGGACAAAAGATAGGTATTACCTATCCAAATATAATTTAAGACTGATAGCAAATGTGCTATCTTATTATTTACTTTTTAACTCAGCCAAGTTTTTGGCCACCAAGACTGCTTTTATTGAGCATAATCATTTGATATTTAATTTGGAATCAGTTCGAACTAATTTAAATTAGTGAATGTGACAATAGAGGCAATCTCTAGCAATAATAAGAGTTTAATTAATTTTGAATGCAGCCCACAAATAAGTAATAGAATTGTTTACACCTGGTGCATCAAAATATACAAGGCATGTTGGCCAAGAATTGGAAGTTGAATTGTTTTTAAATAGTAACAATATACATATCCTTTGTATTACTAAACATTGGCTAAAAGATTATAATTTCATGTTTAATTTCAGAAATCACCAGGTGGTCAGTTCCTTCAATAGAGAAAAAAGTTTACGTGGTGGCTCCTTAATATTAGCAGATAAATCATTATTATATAAAGAACGTAATGATATTGTGAGCCTCTCTGTTGAACGAACTGTAGAAATGGCTTGCGTCGAGCTCGAGCAACTCATTGTTGTAAGTGTTTACAGACCCCCATGTGCTACTTATGACCATTTTGAAACGATTGTGGAAGAAGTTTTACTCAAACTTAGTAAACAGAACAAGTATGTTGTAATGTGTGGAGACTTTAATATCAATCTCCTTGAAACTTCTTCCATTAGTATTAAGTTTCGCTCATTGTTTAAATCGTATAATCTTGTAAATTTATTCTTCGAACCAACACGTATTGCTGGGCCTAAAGCGACCTGTATTGATAACATTTTACAGATGTTAAGCCCTTGCATAAATCAATTATTCAAAATTTAAGTTCAGATCACTGTGGACAGTTAGTATCACTACCTTACATACACAAAAAACAGAAAAATAAGAAAGTTGTGTTTGTTCCAATAAATGAACATCGCTTGAAGAGGTTTAGAAGTAATATAATAAAAAGACTTCCATCACTTTCGTTTAAAATAGTACTAAATATTTGTCTGCTACATTATTTAAAATTATAAGTTGTGAATTTAGTAGAATATTTACTTCTAAAACTTTCTCTTTTAACAGTCGCAACTCATTTAATGAATGGGCGACAGTAGGAATTTATAAAAGTAGGCGAAGGTTATACGAGCTTTATGATGAAAGATCATATAATAGTAGTGTTATATTTGGAGATTATGTAGAAACATATTCTAAAATATTTAAAAAAGTGTGCTCCACTGTTAAGGCTTTACATTTAAGCAACAAAATTAAAACTACATCCGACAAAATTAAAATGACCAGGAGAATAATAAATAGTGAAACAGGCAAGGTCAAATCGCGCAACTCGGATTTTCAATTAAATATTAACAATAATTTAACGCGATCTGATCAAGAAGTTGCTATGGCTTTTGAGGAACATTTTACTGATGTTACTTTTTCGACAACAAAATCATTAAATTCTTCGCTTACTGTCGCCGAATCATTGCTCAAACAAAATGTAAAGGATTGTTCAAATACTTTTAAATTCCATAGAGTGCTGCCAAAAGATATCGTTAAATATTTTCAAACTATTGATGTTAAGAAAACGGCAGACTTATGGGGGATTTCCGCTAAAGTTATTTTATCTATAATAGATATATTAGCACCTTATCTAGCCACTATATTTAATATAAGCGTCGAATCTGGTGTGTTTCCTGATTTAATGAAACATAGTAAAGTCATACCTATATTTAAATCTGGTAGTACATTAGAACCCGCCAATTTTAGACCAATTTCTGTACTACCAACATTAAGTAAAATTTTTGAAAAAATTATTTTAGATCAGATGTTAAGTTTCTTTAATATAAATAAATTGCTACATAAAAATCAAATCGGTTTTACAAGGGGTTGCTCGACAACTGACGCTGGAGTTGAGCTTATTAAACATATTTTTTGTGCATGGGAGAATTCAGAGGATGCTTTGGGTATATTTTGTGACCTTTCCAAGGCCTTCGACTGTGTTCACCATGAGACATTAATCAGGAAGCTACAGTTCTATGGTGTCAAGAACACAGCGCTTAAACTTATTATTTCATATTTAAGTAATAATAAATAATAATAATAAATAATAAATTTATTTATTTACCAGAAACACTTAGCCAAAATACTCGTACAAAAAAGTTCTGTGACTCCCACACTAGGCATGGCCTGTCTCGTGGGGGTCAAACAAAAGATTTAACAACAGAACAAAGTGGCTATTTGTCGAAATTACGTAAAACAATCATGCGTAGCAAAGGAAAAAAAATAGGACTTAAAATTATGAAAAATTAAAGACATAACAAGCATATTCTAATTAAAAGGAGCGCGCGTGTAATTGAGGGCGAGTGTGTATGAGTGTGAGTGATAGTAATAGAAAACAGAAGGTTATTGTATCAATGGTAAAAGTTCTTCCGGGTCTCCTGTACTAATGGGTGTTCCTCAGGGCTCGATTCTCGGCCCATTCCTGTTTCTAGTGTATATTAATGACTTACCTCACCTTGTAGGGGATAGTCATGATACAGTATTATTTTCTGATGATACTTCCTTGATTTTTAAACTTAAACGTCAATCATTTAAATGTAACGAAGTGAATAATGCTATATCAAAATTAGTGCATTGATTTAAAGTTAATAATCTGCATTTGAACGGAAATAAAAGTAATTGTGTTAAATTTACAACAACGATGTTTAAAATCTGAATACCAATGTGTTTTTAAATGGGGAGGAATTGAGCCCTGTTGTATCCACTGTTTTTCTTGGCATCACTCTTGACGCAAAACTCCAGTGGGGCCCCCATATATCCAAATAAGCAAGCAGACTAAGTTCTGCAGCCTATGCTGTAAAAAATATTAGAGGTCTCACTAGTGTCAAGACAGCTAGATTAGTTTATTTTAGTTATTTCCATAGCATAATGTCTTATGGGATTTTGCTACGGGGAAATGCGGCTGATTCAGAAACTATTTTTGTTTTACAGAAGAGGGCCATTAGAGCTATTTACAATCTAAAACCGAGAGAGTCTCTTAGAGATATATATATAAAGAAATTAATATGTTAACTTTGGCCTCTCAGTATATTTACGAAAATTTAATGTATGTTCACAAAAATAAAGATAGTTTTAGTAAAAAAAGTGATATACATTCTGCTAACACTACGAACAAACACAAGCTAGTGATGCCAGTTTCTCGACTCCACGGAGTCAGTAATTCATTCTTGGGGCAATGTATACGCTATTACAACAAGGTCCCGGAAAGTGTACAGATTCTCTCTATTACCAACTTTAAATGTTTTATTAAGCTGAAACTGTATAAAAAGGGTTATTATAGTATAAATGAATACATGGTTGATAATAACCCCTGGGAATGAGGTGGTCGCTTCCAAGCAGTTCCTAAAATAAATTTTGTAAATAGTTCGTAATCATTTATATTGTAAAATTTATTTTTAAAAAAAAAAGCCCCGCTGGGTTTCTTGCTGGTTCTTCCCAGGACAGAGGGTTTGTTTTTCGAACCAGTGGTAAAGTAAAAAATGACTTTCAATAAGAATTACACATGTAATGTATATTGAATAAAAAAAAAATTCTATTTTATTCTAAAAGATGGTTAAGTGTACATCAATCTCAAGGAACCGCTTTTATGCTTAGCATTAGCATAGGAATATTATTATTATGTAACTTTGAGAAGTTGCTAAGTGTAAAATATAATGTGCTTTGGTTTAAAGAATATAATAACTTTATGCATGCTTAGCACTAACAACAGCTAATAGGAAAAACTAGAAAATGATTTTTATTCTTAAAGTACCCGTTTTTTTATTTTCATTTTGAGATGTGGTTTTCTGCTCTTCAAGACCGTATTCAATTATTAAAATTTTTCATTTTCTGCCAAATCTGATCTGATGAATATATTTTATTTACCGTTTTTTTTTTAATCTTGCATTGGTAGGCGGCAAGAAGTATGGCAATTACGTGCCGTCATTGCAGAAACATCGTATTTGCAATGACGGCACGTAGTCCTTATCTTTTATAGAATCGTCAAAACTACTTTTTCGGATTTCCTCGCATTTAATCTACTCTAAATAGGATTATCCGAAGTCGGAAGAAAGCCGAGGGACACGGTAATCCTCGAATCCGACAACTTGCTCTATCACCGGGAGGGCGACCATCTGTCCCAAGGAGGTGTCGGATATATCGTCCACAAGTCTCTCGTTAACAACTTTGTAAAGATTGAGAGTGTGTCGTTGCTTACCTTATAAAAATCAGAATCAGAATCACCAAACGGTATTTGATGAAGGTCATACAGGCTTACGCAACAACCTCGGCACATCACGATGAGGAGGTGGAGGAAATGTATGAGGATATCTCTAGAGCCATGCATTCCTCCAAGATCCACTATACGGTAATGAGAGACTTCAACGTAAAACTAGGCACAAGAGAGAACGGTGAGCTGAAAGTAGGGAAATTCGGAATAGGGCCAGCAGCTGGCCGACCTCATGGAGAAAGAGGGACTCTTTATGATGAACTCTTTCTTCCAGAAGCGGCCCCATAGGAAGTGGACCTGGTCGAGCCCCGACGGTCAAAATGAGATTGACTTCATTATGATGACCAGACGACAACTGTTCAGTGATGTCTCCGTGATCGCGAGGGTGAAAACTGGTAGCGATCACCGAATGGTTAGAGGCACACTGAACCAAAACGTTAAGTTGGATAGGTCTCGTCTAATGAAGTCAACGCTCCGTCCCCCTCGTGCTCTTATCCAAAGTCCCGAAACTTTTCAGCTCGAGTTACAAAACCGTTTTCAGTGCCTATAATACTGCAATGAAGTGGACGATATGAATGACAAGCTCGTGGAAACTGTCCATGCGGTCGGAGCTAAGTTCTGCAAGACCCGCTGCAGAAAAATACAAAACGCTCCGATCACACTCAATCTCATGGCTGTTAGACGGGAGATGAAGCTACATTCTTCAACAGATTTGACAACAGGCAACTGAACAGACAGATCTCCAAATGCATGCGGCGAGACTTACACAACTTCAATACAGCATGTATTGAAGAAGCGATCGAGCGGAACCAAGGCTCCAAAGTCTTTACCAGAGATCTGTCTGCCAGACAGAGCCAACTTTCAAAGCTGAAGACCGAGTTTGGCAGCATCGTTTCCGGGGCACCTGAGATTTTGAGTGAGATTGAGAGGTTCTTTGGGCAGCTGTACACGTCATCCTTGGAGCCACACGCAAGTGTGAGTAACGATCCAAGAGAGAGTCTTATCCGACACTATTCCGAAGATATCCCGGACGTCAGTCTGAGCGAGATTAGAATGGCTCTCCAGCACCTAAAAACGGCAAGTCCCCGGGCGAGGATGGAATTACAGCGGAGCTTCTGAAAGCGGGTGGAAAACCGGTACTTGAAAACCTTCAGAAGCTCTTCAATTCCGTCCTCCATGGTAACATTACACCGGAGGCGTGGAGCAGAAGTGCGGTGGTCTTGTTCTTTAAGAAAGGTGACAACACACTCCTGAAGAACTACAGACCGATTTCCCTTCTGAGCCGCGTCTTACGTGCTGTTTTCGAGAGTCATTAAGAATCGACTCGCGCGCAGATTTGACGACTTACAGCCTCCCGAACAAGCCGGTTTCCGAAAGGGCTTTAGTGCCATAGATCACACACATACCCTTCGGCAAATTATACAGAAGTCCGAAGAGTACAATTTGCTACTATGTCTGGCGTATGTGGACTATGAGAAAGCCATTCCATCGAAATTTGGGCGGTGCTGTAGTCCCTTCAGCGATACCAAGTTGACTGTCGGTATATCGAAGTGTTGAAGTGCTTGTACAGTAGGGCTACGATGGCTATCCGAGTACAGAACCAGAGTACGAAACCTATCCAATTGCAGAGAGGTGTTAAATGTGCGGCGTTACCATGGCCGACCGGAAGCGAAACGAAGAGATTCTCAATATGGCAGGTTTGAAAGACAACCTTATCACAAAAATTGATAAGGGCGTGCTTCGATGATTTGGGCACGTTGAGCGAATGAGTGAAGACCGAATGGTGGGTAAAGAAAATATATAGCGCGAAAGTTAATATTAAAACGTGTCGAGGTAGACC
Source organism: Parnassius mnemosyne (assembly GCA_963668995.1). Lineage (NCBI taxonomy): Eukaryota > Metazoa > Arthropoda > Insecta > Lepidoptera > Papilionidae > Parnassius > Parnassius mnemosyne. The sequence goes on from CAVLGL010000084.1 coordinate 27,816,719, forward strand.
GAGACTAACTTTCGAAAACCATGTGAGCAAATTGCTCGAAGAGGGGAGGGTCAAGAGTACTCGGATATCTAGATGTGCATGTATGAAGAAGATAATGAGTCTGAAAGAAGCGAAAGAGATATGTAAGGATCGTGACACTTGGCGATCTGTTCTCTCTGGCTACCTCGTCAGGGATTGTGCGTGAAGATAAGTAAGTAAGTATGTAATTAAAATATAAATATTTTATTCCAAATTAGGCATCCGAATACACTTTTTGAATGCCAATCTAAGAACATTAAAGTGTATTTTTGTGGTTCTTTGCATATAGAATGTCACTTAAATATAACTTAAACATTTCGTAAAAATCAGCCTAAGTACAATTTCTTTCATTTCAATATTGAAAGTTGGATTACTGGGTAAAATAATTGAATTCTAATTATGGCCCTGTCTTTTTGTTATTTTTTATGAGGTTTAGTTGACGAGAATACGGCCTGTTCTCAAAATGATTATAAACTATAAAATAACATTTTGCGATTAAAATTTCTTTATGTCTGAATGCAAAACAAATTTCAGCACCTTCGATTATGATTTTTTTACTAATACCGAGCTCTACGGACCTTTATATTTTTAGTTCACATGACACAAAGTTGCGCCATCTAGTGTCGAATATATTTAATTATATTTGAAAGCCGACGCAACGAGATTTTTCTAGAACTATTTCAATAAATTTGGTGTAAAATTATTTACAAATGAAATGTGATGCCATCAATAATATCAGAGCGTCTATCTGAGTAGTTTTTACACGATAAAACACAACACTTCATCCTTTTCATTTTAATACTACTAAAATACACCGATTTGCGATTATTTCAACATATAAGCGCACAGGACGAATGCTGACAGTATACTAACTATAGCCACGCCCACTATGATGACGTCAGGACCTACTTAGAATCACAGTGCACAGTTGCTTATGCCGTCTCCTCTTTATATTTGCTTCATGACCACGCCACCATCGATATGATACTAGAGTGATGCAACCCCTTGTTCACACTCAATCTAACCGGTACCTTATAGACGCGCCGAAAAATATTTTAAAATTCTCGAGTCGGTGTTAAAATATATTGTATAGAAGAATTAAACCTTTGATAAAGATACATAAATTTCTTTGAATGTAGTTTTTCCTCTTTATTAAAAGTAATTTTTTCACCCTTTTAAGTAGACTAAGTAATGTCACACTTTCAAATTGTTACATTAAATCCCTATTTTGTATATAATTGTGATTTTCTTTCTCCGAATTTATAAAAGAAACATACAGTCGAATTGTACACCTCCTCCCTTTTTGATTTTGGTAAAATGTGATAAAATCCTCATTTTCTTTATTTTATATAATAATATAAATAGAATCCAAGCGAATGAATAATTTAAAATCGAATAGTATTAAAGAATACAGGCGTTTTCCAGTTTTCTTCTGTTCAAATCACTAAATGGGAAAACAGTCTGCCCAAAATTGTTTAATAATTAGTTTGAATGCAATAATTTAAGCAGCTAGGCGGCTATCAAAATCCTTTTTTTATCAAAATCTCAACTTTCAACAGAATTCAACGTCGATAGATAAAAGAAGTAAGAAAAAAAAGAAAGAAGCAAGAACACGCAAGAAATAGATGTAGAAATCTATTATTCTTAATCATAATAATTAACAGTTATATTTTTGTTATATTATTATAACATGAAATTTAGATACATACATGTTTGTTTTGTTGTAAAGTTACAGCATATATACGTTCTAGTACTGGGTCTGTACCCATCCACTGTGCCTATTCTTTTTTTAAGAGGATTTTAGGGTGAGGTAATGTCATCTCTCTGCCCCAATATGTGATTGCAAACTTCATGTCTTCGCTATTCTTTTTTTCAATTTCTCAGACATGTAGATTTTCACACGAAGTTTTCCTTCAACAATGTACATGCGGTAATTTAGCACTTAAAATTGCAATTCACAATTTAATTAGTGCGTGTGGGGATCAAACCCGGGTTACTCGAGTACTAACAGCGAGAGTTGATGTACTACCACGGCTGTAAATATTTTAATTTTATTATTAATTTTACTAAAAAAAATTAGGAGGTTCTCAATTAAACTGTTTTTTTTTAATTAAATATGGTACGCAATAATTTGCAAATTGTGAACCAGTTTTTATTTCGCTTTTTTATAATAGTTTGTATTTCAAGGGTGGTCCTGTACAAATCTGAAGAAATAAAATCTTCCTTTAATGGTGAAAAAATAAGGTCTACATTTTTATTTAAACTGTTTAGTCGGCCTTCTAGTTCTCTTAATCTAGTAATATTCCTCAGTCAACTCAACAGGATCAAATAATGAACTTTCAATAAAAAGTAAAACCGCGTCAAATAACTAAAATAATAAAATAAAATAACATTCTGGCAAAGGTTTATATAATTTACTTAAAATAGACATCTACATCTATCCTCTTTTGCGAATCAAAATGTAGATGCGTTGTCACCCGTGAGGACTAAGATGAATGCGTCTTTTCCAGTAAAAAGGGTCTCCGGTTCTCTACACTCACCATACGAAACACATCAGTGTTAAGCTGCTATTTTACGCTGGTATTCTGTGAGAGCGTGGTACCACCCCGGTTCGAGCCGGCCCATTCGTGCGACAGCAAAAGCTGCCACGTGGCTCTACCACTGTTAAACTGTCCGAAGAACGGATTAATTAATTATCTATTTTAATAAACCATGTATTAACAATTTATTTATTTATATTTATTTAATTTCCGCATAACAACCTTTGTAATTGAAGTGAAGATGTAGTGTCGAATCGAAGAATCAAAAACTTATACCTCCTTTGTATCCTTTTTTGTTCTTTGAAATCGGTTTTTACTTTTTAAGTTTATATTTTTAAAATTTTAAAATTCAGTCAGCTTATTCATGATGCATGTCTTGATAACCCACATTTAAAACAATAATCAGTTTAGAATAATTGGGTAAAAATGTTTTTATTATATTTATTTATGTTTGTCTTGTTAGTTGTCATAAATTAAATTAAATTAAAAACATCAAATCTAAAAGTAGGTAATTATTTTCAACCCATTTTCATATTTTTTCAGTGCAACAAGAAATAGTCAAAATTTATGCTAACTTTAAAGTTTTCTCCTTTAAGCGAATTTACCTCCGAACACCATCTAGGTGTACCTAGTTTTCAATCGACTTCAAAAAAGGAAGAGGAATTCAATTCGTCGGAATATATTTTTATGTATGTTCACCGATTACTCGAAGACCCAAAAAAATCCCAAATCTGTTTAGATTTGGGTTTTTTTTTTTGTTTCAAGCGGTATACTTTCCTTGTAGTCCTGGCGGTAATTTTATCGAAACGGTCGAGCGGTTTTAAAAAAAATCAACAATAAATTATAGTTATATTGAAATAAACCGACTTACAGAATTTTTAATTTTACCACATGTAATTGCTTGATATTGGGGTGTCTGCGTTCTAATTTGGAATCCATATAATATGTGTGCTACTTGTGTATTTCTTTCATTATTCTTTAGCCTACCAACAGTCCGCAGCTAAACATAGGACTCTCGCACTGACTACCTAAAATGGGGAAAATTTTTCCATAGTTACTACGCTTGGCAGCGGAGTTGGCAAGCGTAGTTTTTATTATTTTGAGTTTTGAAGATACTGCTGTATAGATTTATTGCTTATTTCACACTGCCGCCTCTTCAGACACTGGGTTTTCTTACGCCGGCACTACACGGCTCGAAATTAAAATACCCCACAACAAACTACGGTATGTGTTGCGGGTTTTTTTTATATAAATGCTAAATAATTAACACAACTGAAAATGGAGATTACTTTATTAAAACTTCGTAAGAAAATAACTCAGGGCCAAAACCGACCTACTATAAACAAAGTGAATATGATTATAACCGTAATAAACTTGTCTGTGAATTTGCGACACAACAAGTAAACAAAGTTGACTAATTTTAACCTTGAATAATAGACCTAGAATAAATTAATTGATTTTCTACTATTATTGAATAATATAAACTTAGTTTATTTACGTTAACTTTATATTGTTTTGCGCATATCGAAAAGTGTTAAATTTAACGAACATAGACATTAAGAACAATATTCTTGTCCAGTGCGTATTATGTATATTCATTTCGACCTATTATAGTGGTATAACAGATGGGTTTTTTCAATATACACCGTGTTAACCGATGATCAACAATTTTCTTAAGGGTTAGAAATATTGGAAGCAAGATAACGTAGAATATTTTTTTTATTAGTACGTAATTACATCATAACACCAAAATATGTAAACCAACAGCAACACTACTTATCTCAATGTAACACAGGGCAGCTTCTCAGCAAAACCAAACCTTCTTGTCTGCACTAGAAGAATTAGAACAACGAACAGAACCACGACACTATCTTAGCACTAGTAGAATGACCACACTCCTAGAAAAACTTAAGCGAAATCTCTCGAGCATGGCATACCCACAGTGAACTTTATACTACAGAAACAATTTGGGGTTCCTAGCTATCCCCTTAATTCCACCTCGATCCAACCGGTACTTTATAGACGCGTGACACGGCCGTCCTGACATTTCACGCGTCCTCGTGTGGTGTTGAGGGACGAGCACCATCGTTATCTGTAAAGGCAAAACAAACATATTTAGGTAACATAGTTCGGCCATTCCTGACAATGTGAACATGTGTTTTTATATCTTCTGCTCAATAACTTCATCTAAAGTACACTTTACCCTACTTATAATAGGCACAGGCTTACAAAAAAAAAAAAACGTCAAAAAAGGGAATCTATTCTAATTAACTTGTTCATTTGCTCTGTTTATGTCAACAGCTTCCACGTCGTACGCAAATTAAACCTCCAAACAGCCAACTTGCCGTTTTCCTCTAAATGCCACCTCGTCTTTTATACAATCCATATCCACACCGTTTAAGGCCACATCGCCTTTTTAAACAATCCATATCTACACCATCTAAGGCCACCTCGCCTTTTAAGACAATCTATATCCACACCGTCTAAGGCCACCTCGCCTTTTTAGACAATTCATATCTGCACCGTGTAAGGCCACCTCGCCATTTATACACGTAGCATTAAACCTAGATACCTTCCATAAAACTTCTGCAGCCACCATGCTGTTCGTCGTCACATATTTCAAACACACACACACCTTATCTTTTGTGCAGTGCCGCCTGTGGACAAAATATGTTCAGATCTAGCTCGGCTATCCTGCCAATAGAAACAAGGTTGTTTCCAAATGGTACTTCATCTCTTCTAAATCTCAGTAATCCACTGTCATTATTGATAATGCCCTATTATTAAGGCTTCGTACACAGTGCTTCCTGCACAATATGATTTATTGAGAAAGGTCCGATCAACAAGTTACAACACAGTAATTCTAACAATGTTGTTACTCTTTACATGGTAAATAAGCAATGCATACACAACTTATGAAACTTTTATTAAAATCTGTGCACCAACACAGGCCTGAATCGCACCAACAATTCTTCACATATCTGCCGCCGCATATGCTAGAATCGCACCAACGATTCTCTACATATTATCTGCCACTACATATGCTACCGTGTACATTGCCGTGTAGTGGCGGTCAAGAATATCCACTACCCCATATCCTCCTGTGGGTGTCGTAAAAGGCGACAAAGGGAAACAGGCAGGAGATGGGCAGCAGCATCTTCTTGATAACAACAAACTAACAATAAAAAAAAACTGCGGTTGCCAACCCGCTCGCCAAGCGTGCCAACTATGGCAAATACCCCCCTATGAATGACAGTAACAAAGAAACGGCCCCCAGTCCCCGGCGGCCCCGCTATTCCTGGCTACGGTGGCTATCATGGTAACGGCGGGGCAGGGGGTGCTAAGAATCTCCGGTGGAGGTTCGGTTGCCACCTTAGACGACTCGACCTGGCAACGTACAACGCACGCACCCTGAGGACTGACGAGAAGATCGTGGAGCTGGAAGAAGAGATGGACAAGTTGCGCTGGCATATTATAGGATTATCCGAAGTCCGAAGAGAGGGGGAGGACACGGTAATCCTCGAATCCGGCAACTTGCTCTATCACCGGGAGGGCGACCATCTGTCCCAAGGAGGTGTCGGATTTATCGTCCACAAGTCTCTCGTTAACAACGTTGTAAAGATCGGGAGTGTGTCGACGAGGATTGCGTACCTTATACTCAGAATCACCAAACGGTATTCGCTGAAGGTCATACAGGTTTACGCACCAACCTCGGCACACCCCGATGAGGAGGTGGAGGAAATGTATGAGGATATCTCTAGAGCCATGCATTCCTCCAAAACCCAATATACGGTGTTAATGGGAGACTTTAATGCAAAACTAGGCACAAGAGAGAACGGTGAGCTGAAAGTAGGGAAATTTGGAATAGGGCAACGGAACCCAAGGGGCCAGCAGCTGGCCGACTTCATGGAGAAAGAGGGACACTTTATGATGAACTCTTTCTTCCAGAAGCGGTCCCACAGGAAGTGGACCTGGTCGAGCCCCGACGGTTCGACAAAAAATGAGATTGACTTCATTATGACGACCAGACGACAACTGTTCAGTGATGTCTCCGTGATCGCGAGGGTGAAAACTGGTAGCGATCACCGAATGGTTAGAGGCACACTGAACCTAAACGTTAAGTTGGAGAGGTCTCGTCTAATGAAGTCAACGCTCCGTCCCCCTCGTGCTCTAATCCAAAGTCCCGAAACCTTTCAGCTCGAGTTACAAAACCGTTTTCAGTGCCTAGAAGAATGCAATGAAGTGGACGATATGAATGACAAGCTCGTGGAAACTGTCCATGCGGTCGGAGCTAAGTTCTGCAAGACCCGCCGCAGAAGAACACAAAAACTCTCCGATCACACTCTTAATCTCATGGCTGTTAGACGGGAGATGAAGCTACATTCTTCAACAGACTTGACAGCATACAGGCATCTGAACAGACAGATCTCCAAATGCATGCGGCGGGACTTACGCAACTTCAATACAGCTCGTATTGAAGAAGCGATCGAGCGGAACCAAGGCTCCAAAGTCTTTGCCAGAGATCTGTCTGCCAGAAAGAGCCAACTGTCAAAGCTGAAGACAGAATGTGGCAGCATCGTTTCCGGGACACCTGAGATTTTGAGTGAGATTGAGAGGTTCTATGGGCAGTTGTACACGTCATCGTTGGAGCCACACGCAAGTGTGAGTAACGATCCAAGAGCGAGTCTCATCCGACACTATTCCGAAGATATCCCGGACGTCAGTCTGAGCGAGATTAGAATGGCTCTCCAGCACCTTAAAAACGGTAAGGCCCCAGGCGAGGATGGAATTACAGCGGAGCTTCTGACAGCGGGTGGAAAACCGGTACTTGAAGTCCTTCAGAGGCTCTTTAATTCCGTCCTCCATGGTGGCATTACACCGGAGGCGTGGAGCAGAAGTGCGGTAGTCTTGTTCTTCAAGAAAGGCGACAACGCTCTCTTGAAGAACTACAGACCGATTTCCCTTCTGAGCCGCGTCTACGTGCTGTTTTCGAGAGTCATTACGAATCGTCTCGCGCGCAGACTTGACGACTTCCAGCCTCCCGAACAAGCCGGTTTCCGAAGGGGCTTAGCACCATAGACCACATACATACCCTTCGGCAAATTGTACAGAAGTCCGAAGAGTACAATTTGCCACTATGTCTGGCGTATGTGGACTATGAGAAAGCCTTTGATTCCGTCGAAATTTGGGCGGTGCTGCAGTCCCTTCAGCGGTGCCAAGTTGACTGTCGGTATATCGAAGTGTTGAAGTGCTTGTACAGTAGGGCTACGATGGATATCCGAGTACAGAACCAGAGTACAAAACCTATCCAATTGCAGAGAGGTGTAAGACAGGGTGACGTCATATCCCCGAAACTCTTCACCGCTGCATTGGAAGACGTTTTCAAGCTTCTGGACTGGAAAGGATACGGTATCAACATCAATGGCGAGTACATCACTCACCTTCGATTTGCCGACGATATAGTCCTTATGGCAGAATCGCTGGAGGACCTAAGCACTATGCTCAATGACCTCAATAGTGTTTCCCAACGGATAGGTCTTAAGATGAACATGGACAAAACTAAGATCATGTTTAATGTCCATGTCACACCTATGCCGGTAGTTGTTGGGAACACTAAGCTCGAAGTTGTTGACGAATATGTTTACCTGGGACAAATAGTCCGACTGGGTAAGTCCAACTTCGACCGAGAGGTCAATCGACGGATTCAACTTGGCTGGGCAGCGTTCGGGAAGCTACGACACATCTTCTCGTCAGACATACCTCAAAACCTTAAAACGAAATTGTACAACCAGTGCGTGTTGCCAGTGATGACTTACGGAACTGAGACGTGGTCCTTCACTGCTGGCCGTATGAGGAAGCTCAAGGTCGCTCAGCGAGCTATGGAGAGGGCTATGCTCGGAGTTTCTCTGCGTGATAAACTTAGGAATGAGGATATCCGCAGTAGAACCAGAGTGACCGACATAGCCCAACGGATTAGTAAGCTGAAGTGGCAGTGGGCCGGCCATATAGCTCGAAGAACCGACAACCGATGGGGAAGAAAGGTTCTCGAGTGGCAGCCTCGTACCGGTAGGCGAAGTGTAGGGCGTCCCCCCACGAGATGGAGTGACGACCTGGTAAGACATGCAGGAAGTCGATGGATGCAGGTGGCTCAGGACCGTGTTTTGTGGCATTCTTTGGGGGAGGCCTATGTTCAGCAGTGGACTTGTGAAGGGCTGTAATGATGATGATGAATGATGAAAGATATACATAACAAGCATATTCTAATTTAAAGGAGCGCGCGTGTAATTGAGGGTGAGTGTGTATGAGTGTGAGTGATAGTAATAGAAAACAGAAGGTTATTATGAGTCAGTAATTCATTCTTGGGGCAATGTATACGCTATTACAACAAGGTCCCGGAAAGTGTACAGGTTCTCTCTATTACCAAGTTTAAATGTTTTATTAAGCTGAAACTGTATAAAAAGGGTTATTATAGTATAAATGAATACATGGTTGATAATAACCCCTGGGAATGAGGTGGTCGCTTCCAAGCAGTTCCTAAAATAAATTTTGTAAATAGTTCGTAATCATTTATATTGTAAAATTTATTTTAAAAAAAAGTCCCGCTGGGTTTCTTGCTGGTTCTTCCCAGGACAGAGGGTTTTTTTCGAACCAGTGGTAAAGTAAAAAATGACTTTCAATAAGAATTACACATGTAATGTATATTGAATAAAAAAAAAATTCTATTTTATTCTAAAAGATGGTTAAGTGTACATCAATCTCAAGGAACCGCTTTTATGCTTAGCATTAGCATAGGAATATTATTATTATGTAACTTTGAAAAGTTGCTAAGTGCAAAATAAAATGTGCTTTGGTTTAAAGAATATAATAACTTTATGCATGCTTAGCACTAACAACAGCTTATAGGAAAAACTAGAAAATGATTTTTATTCTTAAAGTACCCGTTTTTTTATTTTCATTTTGAGATGTGGTTTTCTGCTCTTCAAGACCGTATTCAATTATTAAAATTTTTCATTTTTTAGGCGGCAAGAAGTATGGCAATTACGTGCCGTCATTGCAAAAACATCTTTGCAATGCCGGCACGTAGTCCTTATCTTTTATAGAATCGTCAAAACTACTTTTTCGGATTTACTCGCATTTAATCTACTCTAAATAGGATTATCCGAAGTCGGAAGAGAGCCGAGGGACACGGTAATCCTCGAATCCGACAACTTGCTCCATCACCGGGAGGGCGACCATCTGTCCCAAGGAGGTGTCGGATATATCGTCCACAGGTCTCTCGTTAACAACGTTGTAAAGATTGAGAGTGTGTCGTTGCTTACCTTATAGAAATCAGAATCAGAATCACCAAACGGTATTTGCTGAAGGTCATACAGGTTTACGCAACAACCTCGGCACATCACGATGAGCAGGTGGAGGAAATGTATGAGGATATCTCTAGAGCCATGCATTCCTCCAAGATCCACTATACGGTGTTAATGGGAGACTTCAACGCAAAACTAGGCACAAGAGAGAACGGTGAGCTGAAAGTAGGGAAATTCGGAATAGAGCCAGCAGCTGGCCGACCTCATTGAGAAAGAGTGACTCTTTATGATGAACTCTTTCTTCCAGAAGCGGCCCCACAGGAAGTGGACCTGGTCGAGCCCCGACGGTCAAAATGAGATTGACTTCATTATGACGACCAGACGACAACTGTTCAGTGATGTCTCCGTGATCGCGAGGGTGAAAACTGGTAGCGATCACCGAATGGTTAGAGGCACACTGAACCAAAACGTTAAGTTGGATAGGTCTCGTCTAATGAAGTCAACGCTCCGTCCCCCTCGTGCTCTTATCCAAAGTCCCGAAACCTTTCAGCTCGAGTTACAAAACCGTTTTCAGTGCCTAGAATACTGCAATGAAGTGGACGATATGAATGACAAGCTCGTGGAAACTGTCCATGCGGTCGGGGCTAAGTTCTGCAAGACGCGCTGCAGAAAAATACAAAACGCTCCGATCACACTCAATCTCATGGCTGTTAGACGGGAGATGAAGCTACATTCTTCATCAGATTTGACAACAGGCAACAGAACAGACAGATCTCCAAATGCATGCGGCGAGACAAACACAACTTCAATACAGCATGTATTGAAGAAGCGATCGAGCGGAACCAAGGCTCCAAAGTCTTTGCCAGAGATCTGTCTGCCAGACAGAGCCAACTTTCAAAGCTGAAGACCGAGTTTGGCAGCATCGTTTCCGGGGCAACTGAGATTTTGAGTGAGATTGAGAGGTTCTTTGGGCAGCTGTACACGTCATCCTTGGAGCCACACGCAAGTGTGAGTAACGATCCAAGAGAGAGTCTTATCCGACACTATTCCGAAGATATCCCGGACGTCAGTCTGAGCGAGATTAGAATGGCTCTCCAGCACCTAAAAACGGCAAGTCCCCGGGCGAGGATGGAATTACAGCGGAGCTTCTGAAAGCGGGTGGAAAACCGGTACTTGAAAACCTTCAGAAGCTCTTCAATTCCGTCCTCCATGGTAACATTACACCGGAGGCGTGGAGCAGAAGTGCGGTGGTCTTGTTCTTTAAGAAAGGTGACAACACTCTCTTGAAGAACTACAGACCGATTTCCCTTCTGAGCCGCGTCTTACGTGCTGTTTTCGAGAGTCATTAAGAATCGTCTCGCGCGCAGACTTGACGACTTCCAGCCTCCCGAACAAGCCAGTTTCCGAAAGGGCTTTAGTGCCATAGACCACACACATACCCTTCGGCAAGTTATACAGAAGTCCGAAGAGTACAATTTGCTACTATGTCTGGCGTATGTGGACTATGAGAAAGCCATTCCATCGAAATTTGGGCGGTGCTGCAGTCCCTTCAGCGATGCCAAGTTGACTGTCGGTATATCAAAGTGTTGAAGTGCTTGTGCAGTAGGGCTACGATGGCTATCCGAGTACAGAACCAGAGTACGAAACCTATCCAATTGCAGAGAGGTGTTAAATGTGCAGCGTTACCATGGCCGACCGAAAGCGAAACTAAGAGATTCTCAATATGGCAGGTTTGAAAGACGACCTTATCACAAAAATTGATAAGGGCGTGCTTCTATGGTTTGGGCACGTTGAGCGAATGAGTGAAGATCGAATGGTGAAGAAAATATATAGCGCGAAAGTTAATATTAAAAGGTGTCGAGGTAGACCGAGACTAACTTTCGAAGACCATGTGAGCAAATTGCTCGAAGAGGGTAGGCTCAAGAGTACTCGGATACCTAGACGTGCATGTATGAAGAAGATAATGAGTCTGAAAGAAGCGAAAGAGATATGTAATGTATGTATGGCGATCTGTTCTCTCTGGCTACCTCGTCAGGGATTGTGCGTGAAGATAAGTAAGTAAGTAAGTAATTAAAATATAAATATTTTATTCCAAATTAGGCATCCGAATACACTTTTTGAATGCCAATCTAAGAACTTTAAAGTGTATTTATGTGGTTCTTTGCATATAGAATGTCACTTAAATATAACTTTAACATTTCGTAAAAATCAGCCTAAGTACAATTTCCTTCATTTCAATATTGAAAGTTGGATTACTGGGTAAAATAATTGAATTCTAATTATGGCCCTGTCTTTTTGTTATTTTTTATGAGGTTTACTTGACGAGAATACGGCCTGTTCTCAAAATGATTATAAACTATAAAATAACGCGATTAAACTTTCTTTATGTCTGAATGCAAAACAAATTTCAGCACCTTCGTATGATTATTTTACTAATACTGAGCTCTACGGACCTTCATATTTTTAGTTCACATGACACAAAGTTGCGAAATATGTCGAATATATTTAATTATATTTGAAAGCCGACGCAACGAGATTTTTCTAGAACTATTTCAATAAATTTGGTGTAAAATTATTTACAAATGAAATGTGATGCCATCCATAATATCAGAGCGTCTATCTGAGTAGTTTTTACACGATAAAACACAACACTTCATCCTTTTCATTTTAATACTACTAAAATACACCGATTTGCGATTATTTCAACATATAAGCGCACAGGACGAATGCTGACAGTATACTAACTATAGCCACGCCCACTATGATGGCGTTAGGACCTACTTAGAATCACAGTGCACAGTTGCTTATGCCGTCTCCTCTTTATATTTGCTTCATGACCACGCTACCATCGATATGATACACCGCTAGAGTGATGCAACCCCTTGTTCACTCTCAATCTAACCGCTACCTTATATAGACGCGCCGAAAAATATTTTAAAATTATCGAGTCGATGTTAAAATATATTGTATAGAAGAATTAAACCTTTGATAAAGATACATAAATTTCTTTGAATGTAGTTTTTCCTCTTTATTAAAAGTAATTTTTTCACCCTTTTAAGTAGACTTAGTAATGTCACACTTTCAAATTGTTACATTAAATCCCTATTTTGTATATAATTGTGATTTTCTTTCTCCGAATTTATAAAAGAAACATACAGTCGAATTGTACACCTCCTCCCTTTTTGATTTTGGTAAAATGTGATAAAATCCTCATTTTCTTTATTTTATATAATAATATAAATAGAATCCGAGCGAATGAATAATTTAAAATTGAATAGTATTAAAGAATACAGGAGTTTTCCAGTTTTCTTCTGTTCAAATCACTAAATGGGAAAACAGTCTGCCCAAAATTGTTTAATAATTAGTTTGAATGCAATAATTTAAGCAGCTAGGCGGCTATCAGAATCCTTTTTTTATCAAAATCTCAACTTTCAACAGAATTCAACGTCGATAGATAAAAGAAGTAAGAAAAAAAGAAAGAAGCAAGAACACGCAAGAAATAGATGTAGAAATCTAGTATTCTTAATCATAATAATTAACAGTTATATTTTTGTTATATTATTATAACATGAAATTTAGATACATACATGTTTGTTTTGTTGTAAAGTTACAGCATATATACGTTCTAGTACTGGGTCTGTACCCACCCACTGTGCCGATTCTTTTTTTTAAGAGGATTTTAGGGTGAGGTAATGTCATCTCTCTCCCCCAATATGTGATGGCAAACTTCATGTCTTCGCTATTCTTTTCTTCAATTTCTCAGACATGTAGATTTTCACACGATATTTTCCTTCAACAATGTACATGCGGTAATTTAGCACTTAAAATTGCAATTCACAATTAATTTAGTGCGGGTGGGGATCAAATCCAGTTTACTCGAGTACTATCAGCGAGAGTTGATGTACTACCACGGCTGTAAATATTTTGATTTTATTATTAATTTTACTAAAAAAAAAATAAGGAGGTTCTCAATTAAACTGTTTTTTTTTTATAAAATATGGTACGCAATATTTTGCAAATTGTGAACCAGTTTTTATTAAGCTTTTTTATAATAGTTTGTATTTCAAGGGTGGTCCTGTACAAATCTGAAGAAATAAAATCTTCCTTTAATGGTGAAAAAATAAGGTATAATTTTTTTATTTAAACTATTTAGTCAGCCTTCTAGTTCTCTTGATCTGGTAATATTCCTCAGTCAACTCAACAGGATCAAATAATGAACTTTCAATAAAAACTAAAACCGCGTCAAATAACTAAAATAATAAAATAAAATAACATTCTGGCAAAGGTTTATATAATTTGTATAGACATTAACAATAACGCTATATTTTTTTTATAGGATAAGGGTGACAAACGAGCACACAGTCCACCTGATGGTAAGTGGTTGCTGCGGCCCATAAACATCTACATCTATCCTCGTTTGCGAATTAAAATGCAGATGCGTTGCCACCCGTGAGGACTAAGATGGAATGCCACATTTCCAGTAAAAAGGGCCTCCGGCCACCTGCACTCACCAAGCGAAACGCAGTGGTAAACCTCTACTTCACGCTGGTATTCTGTGAGGTCGTGATACCACCACGTGGCTCTACCACTGATAACAGTGGTAGAGCCACGCGGCAGCTTTTGCTGTCGCACGGATGGGCCGACTCGAACCGGGGTAGTACCACGACCTCACGGAAAACCAGCGTGAAGTAGAGGTTTACCTCTGCGTTGCGCTTGGTGAGTGCAGGTGGCCGGAGGCCCTTTTTACTGGAAATGAGGCATTCCATCTTAGTCCTCACGGGTGACAACGCATTTACATTTTGATTTGTAACAGAGGATAGATGTAGATGTCTATGGGCCGCAGCAACCACTTACCATCAGGTGGACTGTGTGCTCGTTTGTCACCCTTATCCTATTAAAAAAACCCCGGTTCGAGCCAGCCCATTCGTGCGACAGCAAAAGCTGCCGCGTGGCTCTAGCACTGTTAAACTGTCCGAAGAACGGATTAATTAATGTATCTATTTTAATAAACCATGTATTAACAATTTATTTATTTATATTTATTTAATTTCCGCATAACAACCTTCATAATTGAAGTGAAGATGTAGTGTCGAATCGAAGAATCAAAAACTTATATCTCCTTTGTATCCTTTTTTGTTCTTTGAAATCGGTTTTTACTTTTTAAGTTTATATTTATAAAATTTTAAAATTCAGTCAGCTTATTCATGATGCATGTCTTGATAACCCACATTTAAAACAATAATCAGTTTAGAATAATTGGGTAAAAATGTTTTTATTATATTTATTTATGTTTGTCTTGTTAGTTGTCATAAATTAAATTAAATTAAAAACATCAAATCTAAAAGTAGGTAATTATTTTCAACCCATTTTCATATTTTTTCAGTGTAACAAGAAATAGTCAAAATTTATGCTAACTTTAAAGTTTTCTCCTTTAAGCGAATTTACCTCCGAACATCATCTAGGTGTACCTAGTTTTCAATCGACTTCAAAAAAGGAAGAGGAATTCAATTCGTCGGAATATTTTTTTATGTATGTTCACCGATTACTCGAAGACTCCCAAAAAAATCCCAAATCTGTTTAGATGTGGGTTTTTTTTTTGTTTCAAGCGGTATACTTTCCTTGTAGTCCTGGCGGTATTTTTATCGAAACGGTCGAGCGGTTTTAAAAAAAATCAACAATAAATTATAGTTATATTGAAATAAACCGACTTACAGAATTTTTAATTTTACCACATGCAATTGCTTGATATTGGGGTGTCTGCGTTCTAATTTGGAATCCATATAATATGTGTGCTACATTATTCTTTAGCCTACCAACAGTCCGCAGCTAAACATAGGACTCCCGCACTGACTACCTAAAATAGGGAAAATTTTTCCATAGTTACTACGCTTGGCAGCTGAGTTGGCAAGCGTAGTTTTTATTATTTTGAGTTTTTATCAGGAAGATACTGCTGTATAGATTTATTACTTATTTCATACTGCCGCCTCTTCAGACAATGGGTTTTCTTACGCCGGCACTACACGGCTCGAAATTAAAATACCCCACAACAAACTACGGTATGTATTGCGGGTTTTTTTTATATAAATGCTAAATAATTAACACAATTGAAAATGGAGATTACTTTATTAAAACTTCGTAAGAAAATAACTCAGGGCCAAAACCGACCTACTATAAACAAAGTGAATAGGATTATAACCGTAATAAACTTGTCTGTGAATTTGCGACACAACAAGTAAACAAAGTTGACTAATTTTAACCTTGAATAATAGACCTAGAATAAATTAATTGATTTTATACTATTATTGAATAATATAAACTTAGTTAATTTACATTAACTTTATATTGTTTTGCGCATATCGAAAAGTGTTAAATTTAACGAACAAAGACATTAAGAACAATATTCTTGTTCTGTGCGTATTATGTATATTCATTTCGACCTATTATAGTGGTATAACAGATGGGTTTTTTCAATATATACCGTGTTAACCGATGATCAACAATTTTCTTAAGGGTTAGAAATATCAAATCAAATCAAATCAAATCAAATAATTTATTCAGTATCAGAGTTTTTACATAGCACTGTTATGATTGAGGATTTCTTTTAAGTAAATAAATACTTGTGTTAGAAATCCCCCCTCTCCGTAACATTGATTATCGAATACTAATGTGATACCTACTTACTTCAATACTTAATCTAAAAACATATTTTTTAATTTTGATTTTTAAAGTTGCTCCACAACAGACAAATTACAGTAGATAACAATATATGCTTTCTAAACAAATTTTACATGATACACAAAGGATTTACAATATAACAAAATAAGTGTGTGTGCGTGTGCGTGTGTGCGTGTGCGTGTGTGCGTGCGTGCGCGCGCGTGTGTGTGTGTGTGTGCGTGTGTGCGTGTGTGCGTGTGTGTGCGTGTGTGCGTGTGTGTGTGTGTGTGTGTGTGTGTGCGAGTGCGTGCGTGCGCACGTGTGTGTGAGAGTGTGTGTGTATGTGTGTGTGTGTGTGTGTATGTGTTTAAGTGAGTTTTATCATTTCTATTTTAATAAATAAATATTATTTATTGTGAATTCTAACATAATTTAGTTTAGGTGAGTTTTATCATTCCTATTTTATTAAATACAATATTTTTTTATACAAGCTTCTATTATGTGTAAAATATAATCCAAGAAAGTGTTAGTTTTGGTTCAGCAAGAAATTCTCAGTTTTATCATAACTCCAAGTTTTTAATAGTGCTGTCAAAGTCATTTTGCAATTGTACTTAGTCATAGGGTAAATGTTTAAAACTTTATTAAATTTATTATATAAATAAGCAGATCGAGTCATAAATTGCCTCTTAGCATAACTTGACTTGACTGTAGCAATGGGAACTACATTATGCTTTCGTCTCCTAGATATTATAGAAGGATCATATGGGAGCGTTTTGTGACGTTTTAGAATTATATTTAATATATACAATTGTCTAACTGTAAGAACATCACACATTTTGTATAGGTTATCAGTGTGAAACCAATAAGGTTTAAAGCTCATTACTTTTAGCAGTATTCTTTGTGCTCTTTCTAAATCGAGGAACTTCATCTTACTAGCACCTCCCCAGACTGGGATACAATAGGCCAATAGTGACTGAGCCAATGAAACATAAATTAGTTTATATATATAATATTGGAAGCAAGATAGCGTAGAATATTTTTTTAATTAGTACGTAATTACATCATAACACCAAAATATGTAAACCAACAGCAACACTACTTATCTCAATGTAACACAGGGCAGCTTCTCAGCAACGAACAGAACCACGACACTATCTTAGCACTAGTAGAATGACCACACTCGTAGAATAACTTCAGCGAAATCTCTCGAGCATGGCATACCCACAGTGAACTTTATACTACAGAAACAATTTGGGGTTCCTAGATATACCCTCAATTCCACCAAGATCCAACCGGTACTTTATAGATGCGTGACACGGCCGTCCTGATATTTCACGCGTCCTCGTGTGGTGTTGAGGGACGAGCACCATCGTTATCTGTAAAGGCAAAACAAACATATTAGGTATAAACATAGTTCGGCCATTCCTGACAATGTGAACATGTGTTCTTTATATCTTCTGCGCAATAACTTCATCTAAAGTACACTTTACCCTACTTATAATAGGCACAGGCTTACAAAAAAAAAACGTCAAAAAAGGGAATCTATTCTAATTAACTTGTTCACTTGCTCTGTTTATGTCAACAGCTTCCACGCCGTACGTAAATTAAACCTCTAAACAGCCAACTCGCCGTTTTCCTCTAAATGCCACCTCGTCTTTTATACAATCCATATCCACACCGTTTAAGGCCACATCGCCTTTTTAAACAATCCATATCTACACCATCTAAGGCCACCTCGCCTTTTTAGACAATCTATATCCACACCGTCTAAGGCCACCTCGCCTTTTTAGACAATTCATATCTGCACCGTGTAAGGCCACCTCGCCATTTATACACGTAGCATTAAACCTAGATACCTTCCATAAAACTTCTGCAGCCACCATGCTGTTTGTCGTCACATATTTCAAACACACACACCCTATCTTTTGTGCAGTGCCGCCTGTGGACAAAATATGTTCAGATCTAACTCGGCTATCCTGCCAATATAAACAAGGTTGTTTCCAAATGGTACTTCATTTCTTCTAAATCTCAGTAATCCACTGTCATTATTGATAATGCCCTATTATTAAGGCTTCGTACACAGTGCTTCCTGCACAACATGATTTATTGTGAAAGGTCCGATCAACAAGTTACAACACAGTAATTCTAACAATGTTGTTACTCTTTACATGGTAAATAAGCAATGCATACACAACTTATGAAACTTTTATTAAAATCTGTGCACCAACACAGGCCTGAATCGCACCAACAATTCTTCACATATCTGCCGCCGCATATGCTAGAATCGCACCAACGATTCTCTACATATTATCTGCCACTACATATGCTACAACACATAATGGGTTTTGTGCACCAACACAGACAAGAATCGCACATGTTACTCATGAGGTGCGGTCTAAAGTTTCGAGCATGAGTGTGCAAGCCATCTTAATCAGATTTGGTCTCACTACCAATGTCGTCAACTATGACATCTAATTCCCGAGGAACTTGATCTTCCTCACATGATCATGAGGGTATTTTTAGGGTACTTTGCACACTAACATGACCGATTCCAGTTAAATTTACAATATTATTTACACGCTTGCCAGTAAACTTTGCCGCAACACAATCTTTGATGAGACAGCATTCGGTACCAGAATCATAATAAAATGGGTACGACTAACCTGTATTCATCAGAAGACCGCTAGGATTTTTCACACAGCAAACATCAATACGTCGCTTGCTGCTCGCCGCTCCTGTAGACGTAAGGAAAGCGCACGTGGCTATTCAAACATCCCAGCTCACGCTATAGTTAGCTACCATGAGGGAAGCGCAGGTGGCAAAAAGAACACAGCACACGCCACAGGTAGCTGTCATGAGGCAAGCGCACGTGGCCAACACAACACCACAGGGCATGCCGCACTCGCACAGTGAGCCGTCGCACCGCACCAGCGCCAGCGAGCCCCTGCACCGCACCACTAACTTGCAGCGTAAACGGGAGCAACAGAATCACCTGAGTGTCCACAGGCATTGTTGGAGTTGTCGGCATCGTGACCTGCGTAAAAAACAAGTTGTTTATTATCAAGACAACATACACCGTTGCCTATCCTTTCATCTATCACGCATACGAGGCCCTTAAACAGAAATACGCTCTCATAAAGAGAAAAAAATACCGCAGACTATTATAGAGCACTTCGCTTTCACAAGTATGCATACATCTCCATACGAGGTATCTCACACATACTTTTACTTTAACTTGCAATTTCCCACGTTAAACACGTGAACCACTTTAAAAACATGAACAAGGACAGCGCCTGCCAGGATAGAGCCTAATGGATGTTCAGAAAACACGACTTCAGCACACACAGTGTACGACTTCCAAGGCACCGCCATGTACAGCATACGCGCGCTCAGGGACGTTGCCCACCACGCGTGCAGCATACGTGTCTTTCAAAACCAGGCCATCAGCTGGACCCGGCAGTCCATTCCGACCAGCAAGACACATTCTCGGTTCACACTCGCACACCTGTAATCATTTCACACGTGCTACTGTAACACATAAAAGGAGACATAATAAAAAGATTCAGTGGGAATTTAAAACAAAAATGCAGCACTACACTCGGGGCACTATTCGCCTTTCCAGGGTACCATATACTGACCTGCGGCTACATGATAACCTCTAGTACGAATCGATCCTCATGTAAACTTAAGTACTCTCTTCAATGTTAGAACTAATTTCCTCTACTTCCATTTCGTCAGTAAAATTTTGGTTTTCCGACTTTTTCGCAACCAATTCAAAAGTGGGTGCGACTTTACATTGACGTCCGTCGAGTTGGGCGTTGATATTTATTTTATAAATTATGGATTTATATTAAAATTATAAATGCGAACAGGAAAAAATATCGATATTTTAGAAATCCATTTTTATTTTGAATCGATACATCAGCTTACGATTTGAATCGATTTAAAATCCATATTTTTCGGAAAGAATCGACATCCCTACTGACGATGCCAATGACAATACAAAATAGCGTCAGTTTTACCGTAGGAATTGACATAAATATTGCAAAATAATTGCTTATCTTCACGCACAATCCCTATCGGGGTAGCCAGAGAGAACAGATCGTCAAGTGTCACGATCCTTACATACCTCTTTCGCTTCTTTCAGATTCATTATCTTCTTCATACATGCACGTCTAGGTATCCGAGTATGTATGCATCTTTCAAACCTGTCATATTGCGAATCTCTTCTTCCGCTTTCGGTCGGCCATGGTAAGGTCGCACATTTTACGAAGAGATCGCATCTCCACTGGATATTATGCAAGTTGAATGCAGTGGAGATACAATGGGATGTAGAGAGAACGAACGTAAATCAGGAATGTCTAGAACAGGTAAATGAAATTGTATACTTGGGGAGTGCTTTAGCCGGGATGGAAGATGTGATTTAGATGTAGACAGGCGTGTCGGTGCCGGTAACAAAGTCAATGGTGCCCTGACTGCGTTAATCAAAAGGCAAGGCGTAGTGAAGAGTGCACGCCTTGCAATACATAACGCAGTGTTGGTACCGATTTTGTTATATGGCAGCGAAACCTGGGTATGCCAGAAGAAGCAAAAATAATTGATTTTCAATAATTTTTTTTCAAAAAGTACGCCTTTCCGAATGTCGAAACTTTGTGTGTGTGTACTTATAATAATGTAACCTTTCTGTAAAAAAAAATATCAACCGCCAACTCGACGGATGTCAATGGAACGCTAAGACAAAATGTTTAACACTCATTCTTAGAAAATATTTTTAAGGCAATGTTAAGGATAAATTTACTTTCCTCTTGTATCAAATGGTGATCGGTGAGCGGCAATTAATGTGTCCGTGGCGTCATAAGCCGACAGCTTACTTCCACTCAAGAGCGAGCGCCACAGAACCACGCCTTCCACTAAACCCTGAACATTAAATTTCAATTTTATCGACTACATAATCATCATCATCATTACAGCCCTTCACAAGTCCACTGCTGAACATAGGCCTCCCCCAAAGAATGCCACAAATCACGGTCCTGAGCCACCTGCATCCATCGACTTCCTGCATATCTTACCAGGTCGTCACTCCATCTAGTGGGGGGACGCCCTACACTTCGCCTGCCGGTACGAGGCTGCCACTCGAGAACCTTTCTTCCCCATCGGTTGTCGGTTCTTCGAGCTATATGGCCGGCCCATTGCCACTTCAGCTTACTAATCCGTTGGGCTATGTCGGTCACTCTAGTTCTACTGCGGATATCCTCATTTCTGAGTTTATCACGCAGAGAAACTCCGAGCATAGCCCTCTCCATAGCTCGCTGAGCGACCTTGAGCTTCCTCATCCGGCCAGCAGTGAAGGACCACGTCTCAGTTCCGTATGTCATCACTGGCAACACGCACTGGGTGTACAGTCTCGTTTTCAAGTTTTGAGGTATACCTGACGAGAAGATGTGCCGTAATTTCCCGAACGCTGCCCAACCGAGTTGAATCCGTCGATTGACCTCTCGGTCGAAGTTGGACTTACCTAGTCGGACTATTTGTCCCAGGTAAACATACTCGTCAACAACTTCGAGCTTAGTGTTCCCAACAACTACCGGCATAGGTGTGACATGGACATTAAACATGATCTTTGTTTTGTCCATGTTCATCTTAAGACCTATCCGTTGGGAAACACTATTGAGGTCATTGAGCATAGTGCTTAGGTCCTCCAGCGATTCTGCCATAAGGACTATATCGTCGGCAAATCGAAGGTGAGTGATGTACTCGCCATTGATGTTGATACCGTATCCTTTCCAGTCCAGAAGCTTGAAAACATCTTCCAATGCAGCGGTAAAGAGTTTCGGGGATATGACGTCACCCTGTCTTACACCTCTCTGCAATTGGATAGGTTTCGTACTCTGGTTCTGTACTCGGATAGCCATCGTAGCCCTACTGTACAAGCACTTCAACACTTCGATATACCGACAGTCAACTTGGCATCGCTGAAGGGACTGCAGCACCGCCCAAATTTCGACGGAATCAAAGGCTTTCTCATAGTCCACATACGCCAGACATAGTGGCAAATTGTACTCCTCGGACTTCTGTACAATTTGCCGAAGGGTATGTATGTGGTCTATGGTGCTAAAGCCTTTTCGGAAACCGGCTTGTTCGGGAGGCTGGAAGTCGTCAAGTCTGCGCGCGAGACGATTCGTAATGACTCTCGAAAACAGCACGTAGACGCGGCTCAGAAGGGAAATCGGTCTGTAGTTCTTCAAGAGAGCGTTGTCGCCTTTCTTGAAGAACAAGACCACCGCACTTCTGCTCCACGCCTCCGGTGTAATGCCACCATGAAGGACGGAATTAAAGAGCTTCTGAAGGACTTCAAGTACCGGTTTTCCACCCGCTTTCAGAAGCTCCGCTGTAATTCCATCCTCGCCTGGGGCCTTGCCGTTTTTAAGGTGCTGGAGAGCCATTCTAATCTCGCTCAGACTGACGTCCGGGATATCATCGGAATAATGTCGGATAAGACTCGCTCTTGGATCGTTACTCACACTTGCGTGCGGCTCCAACGATGACGTGTACAGCTGCCCATAGAACCTCTCAATCTCACTCAAAATCTCAGGTGCCCCGGAAACGATGCTGCCACATTCTGTCTTCAGCTTTGACAGTTGGCGCTTTCTGGCAAACAGATCTCTGGCAAAGACTTTGGAGCCTTGGTTCCGCTCGATCGCTTCTTCAATACGAGCTGTATTGAATTTGCGTAAGTCCCGCCGCATGCATTTGGAGATCTGTCTGTTCAGTTGCCTGTATGCTGTTAAATCTGTTGAAGAATGTAGCTTCATCTCCCGTCTAACAGCCATGAGATTAAGAGTGTGATCGGAGAGTTTTTGTGTTCTTCTGCGGCGGGTCTTGCAGAACTTAGCTCCGACCGCATGGACAGTTTCCACGAGCTTGTCATTCAAATCGTCCACTTCATTGCAGTCTTCTAGGCACTGAAAACGGTTTTGTAACTCGAGCTGAAAGGTTTCGGGACTTTGGATTAGAGCACGAGGGGGACGGAGCGTTGACTTCATTAGACGAGACCTCTCCAACTTAACGCTTAGGTTCAGTGTGCCTCTAACCATTCGGTGATCGCTGCCGGTTTTCACCCTCGCGATCACTGAGACATCACTGAACAGTTGTCGTCTGGTCGTCATAATGAAGTCAATCTCATTTTTTGTCGAACCGTCGGGGCTCGACCAGGTCCACTTCCTGTGGGGCCGCTTCTGGAAGAAAGAGTTCATCATAAAGAGTCCCTCTTTCTCCATGAAGTCGGCCAGCTGCTGGCCCCTTGGGTTCCGTTGCCCTATTCCAAATTTCCCTACTTTCAGCTCACCGTTCTCTCTTGTGCCTAGTTTTGCATTGAAGTCTCCCATTAACACCGTATATTGGGTTTTGGAGGAATGCATGGCTCTAGAGATATCCTCATACATTTCCTCCACCTCCTGATCGGGGTGTGCCGAGGTTGGCGCGTAAACCTGTATGACCTTCAGCGAATACCGTTTGGTGATTCTGAGTATAAGGTACGCAACCCTCGTCGACACACTCTCAATCTTTACAACGTTGTTAACGAGAGACTTGTGGACGATAAATCCGACACCTCCTTGGGACAGATGGTCGCCCTCCCGGTAATAGAGCAAGTTGCCGGATTCGAGAATTACCGTGTCCTCCCCCTCTCTTCGGACTTCGGATAATCCTATAATATGCCAGCGTAACTTGTCTATCTCTTCTTCCAGCTCCACAATCTTCTCGTCAGTCCTCAGGGTGCGTGCGTTGTATGTTGCCAGGTCGAGTCGTCGTAGGTGGCAACCGAACCTCCACCGGAGATTCTTAGCACCCCCTGCCCCGCCGTTACCATGGTCGCCACCGTAGCCAGGAATAGCGGGGCCGCCGGGGACTGGGGGCCGTTTATTATTGTCATTGCTCATGGGGGGTATATTGCCATAGTTGCCACGCTTGGCGAGCGGGTTGGCAACCGCAGTTTTTTTATTGTTATTTTGGCTATTATCAGGAAGATGCTGCTGCCCATCTCCTGCCTGTTTCCCTTTGTCGCCTTTTACGACACCCACGGGAAGATATGGGGTAGTGGATATTCTTAACCGCCACTACACGGCAACACTTATCAACACATTAGAACACAAAAAGGCTACTTATTTTTTTAAATTCATAGCACGTTAAAGATAAAAAAATATTTGGTGCATCTATCTAATTTACCACATGCAAAAAATATTTTGCATAAACTATCAAATTATAACATAACTCGAACAGTTTAAACAGTGGTAGAGCCACGCGGCAGCTTTTGCTGTCGCACGGATGGGCCGGCTCGAACCGGGGTGGTACCACGACCTCACAGAATACCAGCGTGAAGTAGAGGTCTACCTCTGCGTTTCTCTTGGTGAGTGCAGGTGGCCAGAGGCCCTTTTTACTGGAAATGAGGCATTCCATCTTAGTCCTCACGGGTGACAACGCATCTGCATTTTGATTCGCAAACGAGGATAGATGTAGATGTCTATGGGCCGCAGCAACCACTTACTATCAGGCGGACTGTGTGCTCGTTTGTCACCCTTATCCTATAAAAAAAATAAGTTTAAAATTCCACTAAATGCAAAATCTTAAAATACCTCCAACATTTATTTAGACATTTGTTAACATAGTATTTTTAAACGTGGTAGAGCCATGCTGCAGTTATATGAGTAGTATAATTGTAGCACGAATGGGTCGGCTCGACCGGGGAGGGACCACGCTCTCACAGAATACCCGCGTAAAATAGCAGCTTAGCGCTGCTGTGTTTCGTTTGGTGAGTGTAGAGAACCGGAGACCCTTTTTACTGGAAAAGAGGCATTCCATCTTACTCCTCAAGGGTGACAGCGCATCTGCATTTTGATTAGCAAACGAGGATAGATGTAGATGTCTATGGGCCACAGCAACCACTTACCATCAGGTGGACTGTGTGCTCGTTTGTCACCCTATCCTATTAAAAAATTGGGTACGTTCAGGAATAATAAATGTACTTGCGGGTATCTTAATATTAATTAAACAATAAGATTTAACTTTTGGCTTAAAACATTTTACTCTAAGCTTTTACTCTACACTTTATTGGTACTTCAAATTCGTAAATAGGAAAAACAAACTTAATTAAGACATTTAACAGAAAAACATAATGCGAGGTGCGTCATAGTCTTTCACCAACGTAATAACCCTCACACTATTCGAAGGTTGTAATATGTGGATGATAACAGAGATTTTATCCCACTTCTGATGTCGGAGATTCAGCATAGGATCGCAATTTAAATCTCGGAAATACATCAGGATAGCATTAATTGTTAAAAATAATAAAAGTGTGAGAGCGGGTCTTCAATTTGCTCTCTTGCTTACGCAATTCAGCATTAAATCATTCATTACAATCAGTAATGAGAAAACGTAACGCACTAAATACATTCAGTATAGTGAAATTGCAGTTCGACCACACCGAAACACGTTCCCGAAACAATCACACACCAGTGTAACATGAGGTACGTAATTACATGATAACAACAAAATATGTAAACCAACAGCAACACTACTTATCTCAATGTTACACACGGCAACCTCTCAGCAACACCAATCCTCCTTGCGTGCACTAGAAGAATTACAACAACGAACAGAATCACGACACTACCTTAGCACTAGTAGAATGACCACACTCGTAGAATGACTTAAGCGAATCTCTCGCGCACGGCGCCTACAGTGAATTTTATACAACACAATAAGTGGGGGTTTTTAGATATACCCTCAATTTCACCTCGATCATTCATTGTGTACAGCACTTAATATTTGTTAAGTATTGACTAAAATATTTTTTTTTATAGAAGAGGGGGCAAACGAGCATGCGGCTCACCTGATGGTTAGTGACTACCGCCGCCCATGAACAACCGCAACACCTTTTAGAAAGGTGTAAGCTCTTTTCTTGAAGGTTCCTAAGTCGTATCGGTCCGGAAATTTCGCTGGTGGTAATCGATTCTACAAGGAAGTTGTGCGAGGAAGAAAATTTCTTCTAAATCGCACAGTGGTGGACCGCCAATCATCCAGATGGTATGGATGGTAACGCGAGCTTTGTCGCGATGTGCGATGGTGAAATTGAGCGGCTGGAATTAGTCCGAACAATTCCTCAGAGCTCTCCCCGTGATAGATGCAATAAAATACGCAAAGAGATGCAACATCTCTACGCAGTGCCAGTGTATCGAGCCGATCATAAAGAACTCGGTTGTCGACGATTCGAACCGCTCTACGCTGGATGCGGTCAAGTGGAAGGAGCTGGCACTGGGGTGCCCCGGCCCAGAGATGAGAACAGTATTCCATGTGAGGCCGAACTTGCGCTTTGTAAAGTTGCAAGCGATGTGCCGGCATGAAATACTGTCTCGCTCTGCTGAGCACGCCAAGCTTTTTAGAGGCCAATTTGGCCTTCCCTTCCAAGTGACCACGAAACTGCACACTATTCGATATGTCGACGCCAAGGATTCCGATACTAGCTGAGGCAGCAAGGGGAGTGCCTTGAAACTGGGGAGATACGACAAAGGGGTTCTTTTTAGCGGTAAACGCGCAAACTTGTATCTTCTGGGGATTGAACTGGACTAGATTTAGTCGGCCCCAATCCGAGACTTTGATAAGCAAAGACTCGACTTCAGACACAAGTTTATCCCGGTACTCAGCGACGTTTATATATAATATATATGCAATAAATAAGGCACCACCCATAAGCTGCTACCACTTTTCTTACAAACTTCAATTTGAGCACAACATTCAAAGAATATCTCAGTATGTAAAACATATTTGAAGTCCTTAAAACACAAGCGGCACTGGAGAAAACACTTAACCAGAGGTTAGACGAGTTTGAAGCAAGACTAGAGGGGTCATCAAAGGAGTTGAGGGACCTGAAGGACCTGAGTTCTGACTACAGCAACTTCAAGAATTTTGTTTGTTAAACATTTACGTTACTGCGGCAGCAAATTAATCATCTAATTGTTAATGTGGATGCCATTGATAGTATACACAGAAAGAAGTTTCTGCTGCTAGGAAGAGTGGTCGAGAATACCAATGAGAATGTCCGTGAATTGTTAGCTTCAGTCATCACAAAGAATCTTGGTATCAACAATTGTTCTGGTCAGTTGCTGCAGGTATGTCATCGACTTGCCACAATATCTAATGGCCGCCCTCGTCCAATTCTCATAAAATTTGAAGACACTGAATTACGTCGGGACGTATGGGCCAAGAACGCTTTGCTCGAGGTTAGCCCATGTGTGTTGTCAGAATATCTAACGAGAATGGGGCAGTCTTTATTCTTGGAGGCTCGCAGGCACTTCGGTATTAGGAGTGTGTGGACCTTGGACGAGGTGATAAATGTCAAGCTTCCAACAGGATCCCGTTCCAAAGAGCTTACAAGAAATGGTCTGGAGAAGCTGACAACGAAAATGATACTTATCCTGGGCAAAGTTGCTCTATCGTAGACCTCATCTTTGCCCTCGTGCTAGATGTCAAAAGTGAGCGCATTTTAGATTAAAAGTAAAAACTTTGCTCACTGCATAACTGTCAAAAATAAATGTCAATACATAGTTGTACAATATAAAGACCCATGCTACAAGGTAACTTTATTCACAACATTAAGATTTTTTTATCATGAACTACAATAAAACCCATTTATAATCTTAAATAGTGTTCATCATAATTATCATTACAGCCCTTCAGAAGTCCACTGCTGAACATAGTTTCCCCCAAGCAATGCCACAAAGAACAGCCCTGAGCCATCTGCATCCATCGAATCCCTGCATGTCTTACCAGGTCGTCACTCCATCTAGTGAAGGACTGCCCTAAACTTCGACGACAGGTACGAAGCTGCCACTCGAGAACCTTTATTCCTCATTGGTTGACGCTTCTTCGAGCTGTATGGTCTTCCCACTACAATCAGCTTAATAATCCGTTGTTTTTGTTGCGGATATGTTGTAAATTTAAATTCCAGTTTGCGTGTGTTTCTAATTCTACTCCTCCTAAACGGCTTAACTGATTTGGATGATTTTTTACGTTGTAGTTAGAGGCCGACCTGGATGGTTTTAGCTATAGGTTGACCTGATACGTGACGCTGTTGTAGAGATCCAGAAATTACGTATACGTAGTTAGGGTGAACCGCTAGTATGAATCAAAAATTAATAAAATAGCTATTGTGACCAAAATTAAATTTAAAGTAATTAAAATGAATCAAAATTAAATAATCCTTAGCGATTAACACACATGCAAGAGTGCAAAAGAACCGTGTCATTCCACTTTTCTGTCGACTTCCAAAAAGGAGACGGTACTCAATTCGACTATATGTTTTTTTATTTGCATAACTTTTTACTGGGTAAACCGATTTCGATGATTCTTTTTACTTGAAAGCTGGTAATTCTCGTGTGTTTCCATGTGAGTTCAGTTATTCTTAATAACTTATATTGAAGTCGGCTGTACAAAATTTTAAATTTTAAATTATATAAACACAAATATCCACTGTCCACTCTCTGAGCAATGGACGAAGTGCCGCCAAGTACATCTACATTTTTGGTGTAACGTTACCATATATCAGACAGTCTCTTCAAGATTTCTTTAGTACGTACTCCTCATCCACTTTATTGTGATTTTCAATGTCACTGTATTCGTGACTATTTGGTTACATAGTAAATAGAATTTATAGATGACAAAAATTTGTATGACAGTAGAGCACGAAAAACACAGTTAACACGACGTACAGTCAGAATGATGAATCTTTATATTAAAATAACATGGGAAATCCTTATTGCAAAATAAAATTATAATTTTTCAACTGCGGGCCGCATGAAAGGGCATAAATTGGCATTTATTGCCAACGAGAAAACAAATCGCTTGCGGTTATGAAATATATTTCTTCATACTAGAATTTAACATGGATTTACCCATTCACATCTTTCTTTAATGGATTTTTGGCCAAACTCTAAGCTCGTTATATGTTAGATGCAAAATATGACGACACAAAACGAATATTTTTAACAACTACGTGTGTGTATTAGGTAAAGACTATGTAATAAACAATCCGGTGATTCCCTTAGGGAGGTATATGTATTTTTTATTTCATTTTTATCACATGAATTATTTTTAGTAAATTATGAAGAAATATGAAATATTACAAATATTTGTAGTGATAGCATTTAAGAAACCACTAAGGTTTATTACCTAAGCTATCGAGAGTTTATCATTTTATAAGATAACATAGCGTAGTATTGCATTATAAATATTATAAGAAAAAAAAACATGCCAAAAAACATGCAAGAAATTAGAAAAAAAAATGAGAAAACACGTTATAATAGCTTAAATAGTGAGCTTACACTTAATGTTATTTTAGTGAGATTATCCACCAATTCTGACGGCAACATATTGATAAGCTGAGATATTAAGTAGCTACATGTTCGCTCACCGTACGCATTGCTAGCACGCGGCTCGCTGAGACGGTTCTTAGAAATTGCTTGAGTGTATACAGAATGCTCGATCAGTTTTCTTAGCGATTCATTAAAAAATGTTTTAATAAAATATTTAATACTTGTATATGTATTATACGAAATACGATATAAACAGAAATATGATCGTAATCTACTTAGTTGAAAATCTTCTAAACAAAGTTTTAATTTCAATATTTTGTAATATTATAACTTAAAATATTTTAATTACAAAGACTAGTATAGGTATGTTAATAGGTACTTAGGTATTGAAGTAAATTTCAACTAAGTTTTGTAATAAAGTATTTAGGTATTACTTCTGTAGTTAAATTATTACTTAATTATTTTTTCGCTGTAAGTCTGTCTAAAAAAAAAAATTAAATAAATTTACCTTTCATTAGCTTCGGTAACTCAAAAAATATACCTGAATCCTTTTAACTGCTCATTAAGCATCCATCCCCGCAACAATTATAGTAGGAACGACGTTTTGTCATAATAATTTATCAAATAGATAGGTAATATACATATATATATTATTCTAAAATTATTTTAAAACTTTTTCAACTATTTTATCCTACAATCAAATATACTAAACACTAAACAAAAACTATTTCGACGAGTATTTCAACAAGTATTTACAAAAAAATATTACGTAAACAACGTTAAAAAAAACTTTAACATTCAATCGTATAGAGCGCGCTAGCCCCGACAGCGCTCTACCCCTGGGGCAGCTCGCGATTGTAGGTAATTATTTCACGCAGGTAGCAAGAGTGACAGAGGCCTGGTCAGACTGCAAAAGGTCATAAGTCTTTTGTAGATTTTTATATCACCAATTACAAGGCAATTGTCATCCGCAAACTGGTAGCACGTGTAAATGATGATGCAGCTGTCCATGTTATTAGCGTAGGACAAAAATTGCAAGGGTCCTAGTACCGATCCTTATGCCGTACCCTCGCTTATCAACATCGGCTCGCTGTAGTTATTTTCAACCTTCACAAAAGATTTTCGGTTCTTGAGATAATTATTGCACCAATTAAGCAAAGCAATTAAGCAAAAAAACCACGTACGCCACATTTGTCTAATCTGTCCATAAGCTGTTCATGTAACATGGTGTAAAAAGCACCTGAGATGTAGATAAATAGGGCAAGCACCTGTCTTTTTTTTTATTTTGGTGACTATTGACTTCAGCAGTGAATTTTGTTAAAAGAACTTTTTTACTTTTCCCTGATTGGAAACCAAACCGATATGGACTTATTACGGTGTTATTCTTATAAAATTTGTGTATTTGCTCGCCTATGAATTTTTTCACAATTTTGTCAGTTGACGAAAGTAATGTAATTGGGCAATTATTTAAGTAGACATCACGTTTTACTTTCTAATGCACAGGTCTGACACAGCCTTCTTTCAATTGATCAGGATACAGCATTAAAAGTAATGCTACTGTTAATTAGGTCAGAAATGGTTGGGGAAATATATTCCCCTATCATTTTAACGTCATAAATCGCAATATTATCAGCACCTGGCGCCTATCTGGAGTTAATATCATAGATGTATATGAACATCATGATATTTATGGCAATGAAATTTATTTTGGTCCTTATTAAAGGGATTTTAGTGTTCATAATAGGTAACTAACAAAAGACTAACTAAATTCAATCTTGTCAGAAAATATTATTCATATATGAGATAACTGACACGCGCAAAGATAAAGCCTTAAAGCCTTTAAAGGGTCTTTCACACTGATCTTACTCCCTGGCCAATGCAAAGTTAGTAAACCCACATAGTAAAGTACATTTTTTATGGTTTTCCGAAGTAAATGTATTTCCATCCGTTTAAACACTACACAAAACAGAATCGAGACTTGTTAATTACAAGACTCCACATACCTACCAAATTTATCTGACTTTTTACAAAAACAACTTGCAAATAACTCAAAATTCAAAAAAGCTTGCTGTTTCAGCCATATTCATCAATATTCATAGTAGAAAAAAGTAGTAGTAGTATAACTAGTCGAAAAAAGGTCAATATTTAATACAGATTAAGCTTAATAAATTCTTTTACACTACGCGGAAAAATATTTTCCTCTCTTATTGTTTGTAGCAAGAGATATAATATATAGCAAGAATCATCTAAATCTAAATCTAAATCGTGTTTTTTTAAAATAAAGATTTATGTGTGTGACGTTAGTTATCCTAAATTAAATAAAATAAAAATAAATAAAATGTTTAATTGTTTTAAAACCATTATCATATTCTTTCAATGTCGCAAAAATATTTTAAGTTACAACTAATTTTACAGTTAGTTTACAAATATAATATTATCTTTTAAGCATATTTATCTTTCAGAGCAAGTAGTTGATGTGCCTAGTTGTTTGTTACTACATATCAACAAACCGCAGCTGAACATAGGACTCCCCCACAGACTACCTCACGTAGGGAAAATTTTGCCATAGTTACTACGCTTGGCAGCTGAGTTGCCAACCGCAGTTCTTATTAGTTTGAGTTGTTATTAATAAGATATTACTATATCAATTGATTGCTTGTTTCTATCCAACTGTCGCCTCTTCTGACACCCACGAGATGATATGGCGTATAAAATACAATATGTGTTGCGAACTTTATTTTTTTTTGTAAATGGTAAATTTTTTTTTGTAGGATAAGGGTGACAAACGAGCACACAGTCCACCTGATGGTAAGTGGTTGCTGTGGCCCATAGACATCTGCATCTATCTTCGATTACGAATCAAAATGCAGATGCGTTGTCACCCGTGAGGACTAAGATGGAATGCCTCTTTTCCAGTAAAAAGGGTCTCCGGTTCTCTACACTCACCATACGAAACACAGCAGCGTTAAGCTGCTATTTTACGCTGTTATTCTGTGAGAGCGTGGTCCTTCCCCGGTCGAGCCGACCCATTCGTGCTAAAACTATACTAGTAATATAGCTGCAGCATGGCTCTACCACGTAAAAAGAAATAATCAAAACAATTTAAAATAGAATTTACTTTATTAAAACTTCTTAAGATAATAAACTCAGGGCTGAGATTGAACTACTCTAAACAAAATTAATAGGATTATAAGAGCAATAAGCTTGTCTAAGACCTTGTGATATAACAAGTTAACAAACTAGACTAAAATAAATTATTTTTTTATTATTCTTCGCATACCGAAAAGCGTTAAAGTTAACGAACAAAGATATAAATAAAAAAATAGTCTTGTTCTGTGCGTATTATCATTTAGACCTGTTATAATGGTATAACATGTATGTATGGCTGCGTGCGTGCGTGCGCGCGCGCGTGTTTGTGTGTGTGTATGTGTGTGCTCTTGCGTGCGTATGTGCATGCGTGAATTCGTGCGGGCGTACGTGTCATTTAACCCTAGCTGTATTATTATTATTATTTTGTGTTTTTTCTAATATCTCTGATATGAATCTCATTTGTTATCTGAAATAAAGATTTATTATTATTATTTTGGGGTATCTATAAAGTTTTCTCATCTGGTTGGGCAGTATAATTAATATATAATTGTAAATGAAAATGGTAAACATACATAAATTATTATTATAATAGAATTTTCTCTTCTATATTTACCACGCTAGCCAATGATTAGATTCACTTGAGGCTTAAAAATAATTAATTGTATAAGTAAAAAAAAAAAATTGTCGAGCACTTTACAGCTCCCATGGTTACTGGGGAGACTGAGGTATTTGACATCCCAATGTCATAGTTAACCACGCCTACCTCCAGATTAAAATTAATAATTACCCAAGCACATGGTAGCACCCACCTATCTTCTCTTTTGAAGTTAGTATGTCTTTGGATTTCAAGGATTTGGGGTTTATCAAATCTAATGTAGTGACTGTGGCAATCCTGCACGTGTTCACGGGCCGCAGACTTCCCGGACCGTTGATTCTTCACATTAATTCTGTGTTCTTTTACGCGAGTTTCTATTGATCTTTAGTTTATTGTCCTCTATAAGAGAGACAATATTTACAATCAAGTTTGTACACTCCTGCATCTTGCAGAGGGACATTATATTTGACTGATGGTAAAAACTGATTAATCTTCTTTGACGGCGTGCGGCGTCTTAATGGAAGCACGTTTCAAGGTGTAGTAAATCTTGTCAGTTACATGTTGATATGTGACAGTAAAGTAGGCACTCGCTCAACTGTGGCCGGTTTCACTCGTTCACTATGGTGTAGGCGCGGGACTTGAAGCTTGTTGTCGTGAAAAACTTGCTTAACGTGTTCTCAGCGGCTAGCTTTTTACTGTTACAAATCTCTCGTGCTCTCTGAAACAAATATTTACCCACGGTAGCTAGCTTTGAAGGATGTTGATGAAATTCATCTTTTAAATATCTATCGGTGTGTATCTTTTTTCTATAAATAGTGTATTTCAAGGTGTTATCAGGATTCCGAATCATTAACACATCTACAAAAGCTAAAGAATTTTGTGCCTCTAACTCCATTGTAAACTGAATTTTAGAATTTATGGAGTTAAGATAGTCTAGAAATGCAGTTACTTTTTCTAAAGTTAGAATTGCGAAAGTGTCATCTACGTACCGCTTGTAGAATCTTGGATTTACGGGAAAAGTAAGCAGGGCTTTCTCCTCAAAGTCTTCTATGAATATATTGGCGACAATGAGAGATACAGGTTAGCCCATCGCCACACCATCTGCTTGCTTGTACTGTTCTGTACTGTTTAACTGTTCTTTCTACAATAGGTAGCCAGATGTAAGGCAGTGTCTGAGTTATACTGCATATTCTATGGGCA
The DNA here is from genome assembly GCA_963668995.1 of Parnassius mnemosyne. Classification (NCBI taxonomy): domain Eukaryota; kingdom Metazoa; phylum Arthropoda; class Insecta; order Lepidoptera; family Papilionidae; genus Parnassius; species Parnassius mnemosyne. The sequence continues at coordinate 27,851,481 of CAVLGL010000084.1, forward strand.
TTTTTTCTTCCATCCTTCTAGTTACAATTAAGATACAGTCTTCAACAGTTATGTATGTGAAAAGTGACTGCACATTACCATACCATAGTTTCATTGTCTGCCAGATGTAGGACTTTAATGTCGCTGAAAAATGGTGTGAATCCTTTGTGTCTAACCTTGTATGGTCTCTGAGTGGTAAGAGTATTTTCGCTAAGTGTTGAGCCAATATGTAAGTTGGTGAATCGATTTTACTTACTATGGGACGTAGTGGTACATTGGGCTTGTGTATTTTTGGTAACCCTTACCACTTCGGTGGTTTGGCACACGTAGTTATTTTCGATTTTACGTCCAGATTGTGTGTTCTTGGAGTGTTTCTCTATGAGGTCACTAGCTATTTTAAATGTGTTATTTGTTGGGTCGTTTTTAACTTTGTCACATGCTTACATCTGCTAAAAGTTGTGACCAGACCAACCAGAAGTTGTGGGTGCTGTAAAGTGCTCGAAGCGTCGGGTATATAAAATAAGTTAATATACGCGATAAAATCCGTAAAAACTAGTTTTATTTAAATGATTAAGATTATTTTTATTTGAACTGAGCTTCCACCAATATTTTAACGTTCGTAAATATTTCTGATATTCAGTTTTAAATTTTGGCAACAATAAAACCACAATTTCAGAACGTAATTGAAATAAGATTTTCAAACTTCATTATTAACATAATTCTGAGAGCTACAGTTTCTTTGGGTAGGTAAGTAGACGGTGACCTACACAGTTGCACAAAAGTTGGCATTTTACTTAGCACTCAATCTTTTCTAATAATTATAAAATCGTAAAAAAAAGAGACGTATTATCAAAAATCTGAGAAGTTCTACAACAATCTTAGAAATAAACAATATGAGTGCAAAAATATGTAAGACCTTCTGTATCCTGTTGCTTGGTAATGCCCTAAAATGTTATATATATAGCACATATAGGTGCTATATGCAGTCTGATTTACGCAATAGAATTATCATCATCATCAGTACAGCCATTCACAAGTCCACTGCTGAACATAGGCCTCCCGCAAGGAATGCCATAAAGCACGGTTCTGAGCCACCTGAATCCATCGACTTCCTGCATGTCTTACCAGGTCGTCACTCTATCTCGTGGGGGGTCGCCCAACACTTCGCCTAACGGTACGAGGCTGCTCTTCGAGAATCTTTCTTCTCCAACCGTGGTCGTTCAAGCTGTATTTTTACCCATTGCCATTTCAGCCTACTAATCCATCGTTTATGTTCCGTAAATGTTATTTCGTTATTAAAATTTATGTTTATATACATATAAAATTCCGGTTGGCGTGCATTCTTATTTCGCCTACTCCTAAATGGCTTAACCGATTTGAATGAATTTTTACAGGATACTTAGGGACTCACCTGGATGATTGTTAGCTATAGTTTTAGTTGGTACGCTGTTGTCATGTTGTTGAGATCCAGAATGTACGCATGCGAAACTGAGGCGGGTTGCTAGTATTAAAAATAATCATTACTAAAAAGTAATTCTCGCCCACCAAAATTAAATAATCTTAAGCGATCTAAACACATGATTTTTTCTCTTTAAACATCGCGTAAAATATTTTACTTGATGGTGCTTACATCACCATATATCAGATCTTCTCTTGAAGTTTTCTTCAGTGCGTACTCTTCTTCCACTTTATCGTGTTCCTCAATGTGAGTGATCGTGGCTATTTGGTAACATAATAAAAAAAAATTTAAAGGGCAATATTTTGTATGATAGTAAAAACAGTTAACAAGACGTATTCTCAAAAGATGAATAGTTCTATAAAAATAATTTGGGACATCCTAGCTTCAAAATAAATATACAACTTTTCTACTGCGGGTCTCATAAAAGAGCATATATTGGTATTTACTGCCAAGCAGGAAACAAATCACTCCCGGTTTTTTAAATTTATTTCTTCATAGTAGAATTTAACATGGATTTACCTATTCATGTGTATCCTTAACAGATGTTTGGGCTAAATTCAAAGCTTTGTAATACTGCATTTACAAAATGTACAGATTTTTGTAATATATCGTATATAATCCAATTCAACTTTTATAATAACTTTTTTACTTATTCTAAACAAGTGTTTGATAACCATCCCACCCAGTGGTAAGTGGTTAAGAAGCTCTAAATGGTATGGTGGTTGCCTTTAAGACATCCAGATTATAGTAGTAATTTAATTATATTTTTTGTCAATGTAATTCCGCGTAGTCATGCATAAGAATATCCATCACCTCATTTCGTCCTGTGGATGTAGTAAGAGGCTACTATGGGAAATGAAAAAAAGATCTTAAGGCACCCGTTAGATGGCGCTGAATCCATTTCGATTAGGTATACCATGTGTGAAATACCCAGAATAACGACAGAACACAGCGTCAATGGTGCAAAATGCCTTGTACTGCGGTCTTCAACCCACCTGCTAAGGGTGGCAGCTTTGGTAAAACCCTTACATCCGTTATGGGGTATAAGGAAATCTATGAAGAAGGCCTGTATTCAGTTTTTATAGGTTGTAATGACTGGATGGATATATTAAATGAAATTAATTTTTACGGATTCGATCGCGCTTAATTTAACCTTTTAATTCCCGACGTTTTACAAAATCCGAAACGTGCTATAAAACACCAGCAACGTCGGTAATTAAAAAGTTAAATTGAACGCAATAGAATCCGTAATAATTAGTTTCATTTAATGTGTAGTCTTTGCGTAAATATAAGAAATCATTATGGATATATATCCAATATTTCGACAAAGCTCAAAGTCAAGATATTTGCATTACGATACTTTAATATCGAACATAATAAGTGTTTGTATGTAAGCATGTAAATAAAGAAGATTAATAGCTTAAACATATAATAAAATTCAAATTGGTTTAAATTAATCAAAAAAATTACTTTCAATAACAGTATTTACTTACAGTACGGTAGCGAGTCCTATTTCTAAATTTAAATGAATTAATAAACCAACTGTAAACTAAAAACTAATACACTCCACACAAATCCAATGCCCTCTCACAACACATCCATGTGATCCCTATCGAATTCGGCAACAAAATTGGTACTATTTTTATGTTAAAAATATCACCAATGTCTCACAGTAGCACGCTACTAAGACGCCAGTAGCCGAAAAGCCACGTAGAGCTATTGCACTAAGACATGGAGTTGAGTATGTTTGCTGCATTTAAATACCAATTACACTCTCCCTAGCCAACGTACACAATCGGTAGGTGTATGCGATGTCCACAGGCAAGTCGTAGTGCTACAACAAACCCGCTTAGCTCGGGCACTGAGGTGATATGCCTAGGACATATTGGTTAGCGACACCAAGCTTACCTCGGTATCAGACACTTTGAATCAGTCTACACGCAATATTAGTCATTTTGAAGTCCTATTTCTATCAATATAATGCTTTTACATATTTCAAACCTTCATTTGACATATTATATATATATATATATATATATATATATATATATATATATATATTCACGCCCTGAATTGCCCCGGCAAAGGTCGATTGGGCTAGGGCCCATAGTAGCTCCACCACGGGCAACAGAGGACGGGGCCCAAATGGCCTATGGAGACTTATTATTCTACACAATAGATATAAGGCTAGATAATTAATAAGAACTTACCTGGTTCCGAAGCTAAGACTGACCCCAAGGCTCGGTCAGGCGGTAAGTAGGTGCATGTAAGTTTGTGTTAGAAGGTGAGTATGTGTGACCTGACTTAACCGAGGTGATCGGGCAGCGGCCTGGTCTGATGCTGCCCCACGATTAGGTATCACTCCAGCGGACGTCACCAATTGAAAACTGCTGACTTCATTTCACTATTTCAGTTTATCTACTTTATTGTACACTATTTCAATCTGTCAACTTTATTGTACACTATTTCAATCTGTCAACTTTATTGTACATTTAATTAACTTCAAACTCAACTAAATCCCTGTTAATCGTAATTCAAACACGTGACACACGGCACAACTAATGAACGGGCGATCAAAGTTCAACTTCCATTTTCACTTGCGTTCGGTTTCTAGAAATAATTTGTTTATTTCTAGAAACCGAACGCGACCTTCTCTCGTGTCCCGAAGTTCAGCGTTCCACACAACAAACTAAATTCTTTCGTACGATAGTAACAGGCCACAGAAGCAAATGAAATATTGCAAATGCGCTTAAAAATGCAATCACTATACAAATTGACGTAAATTACTTGCAAACAAAGGTAAGTTAATTTAATAACTCAACACTTAGACAGGCAGACAGACCTCTTTATCACGTAAACGCACTTAAATGTTAACTCAAAATAGAAGCGATCTTAAAGCGACCTCAAGAGTCTAGCGAAGAACCGGCGTCCGCGCAAACAATCTATTTTTCTGGACTTAACAAAACTCCTCGTCGTTGCATAAATTTGCTAACAAAAACCACTATTCAGAGGTTATATTTACGGTACGCGACCACGCCGTTCTAGTGACTGCGCTGCATTAATTACTTCCGACGCGCCCCGCCCGCAACCAACTCCGGTTGCGCGAACGTCAAACCGGTACGAATGCTCCGCGCCGAGCGCCCTCTGGTGTCAATTCTTAAAATTAGCGTTTGGCGCGAACAATATATATATATATATATATATCGGAAATGACAACAGGAGATCCCACTTCTGATGTCGGAAATGACAACAGGAGATCCCACTTCTGATGTCGGAAATGACAACAGGAGATCCCACTTCTGATGTCGGATCATGGGTGGCCGAGATGCGAAGTTTCGGGTTTTCTTCACGCTCCGACATGGTTTTACGTAAATGTGGGCACACGAACGAAAGATTATTTAAATCAAAATAACTTTATTTAAACTAGTGGTTGTACACGAGAAACAAACACGTGCGTCGGTAGCGAGCGTCCGCTCCGGCTGTCTGAACTCGACTGACCCAACACTCAGTTCCTACTCTAGCCCTTGGCTGCATCCCCTCTACCGACGATCGTGTCCAAGCGGTGGGATGCGCTTGCGTTTCCGGTAACGAAAATATTGATTCGCAAAGGTAATTGTTAGATGGCGCTGCTTGTAGCACAATGGCGCCATCAATCCACGACACGGCCATCCCTGACTAGCACCCGTCCTCGGGTGCAGTGACTGGGGACAAAATATTCCCAGAGATTAACTTAGCTCGGCTATCCTGCCTATAAAAATAAGTCGATTCTAAATGGTACTTTACTTCTCCTAAGTCTAAGTACAATAGTCAACTGTCATAATTGACAATGCCTTGTAATTAAGGTTTCTTACACAGTGCTTCCTGCACAACATGATTTATCGTGGAAGGTCCGATCAACAAGTTCCAACACAGTAATTTTAACAATTTTGTTACTCTTTACAATTCATAAGCAATGCATATTCAACTCGTGAAACTTTCATTGAAATCTGTGCACCAACACAGACCAGAATCGCACCAACGAATCTTTACATATCCGCCGTCACATATGCCAGAATCGCACCAACGATTCTCCACATATCTGCCGTCACATATGCTACAATACATGAGGGGCTCTGTGCACCAACACAGGCCAGAACCGCACCAACGATTCTTTACATATCTGCCGTCACATATGCCAGAATCGCACCAACGATTCTCAACATATCCACAGCCAAATATGCTACAACACATCTGCCGCCACATATGCCAGAATCGCACCAACGATTTCCTACATATCTGCCGCCAAATATGCACCAACACAGACAGAAATCGCACCAACGATTTCCTATAGACCCATCGCCACATGTTACTCATGAGGTGCGGTCTAAAGTTTTGAGTATGAGTATACAAGCATTCTTAATCAAATTTGGTCTCACTACCATTGTCATTACCTATGATATCTAACTCTCGAGGAACTTGGTGATCGGGGATCTTCCTCACATGACCATGGGGTATTTGTGGCGTACTTTGCACACTAACATGACCGATTTCGGTTGAATTTACGATAGTATTTAAACTTTTGCCTCAGCACCATCTTTGATGAGAGAGTAATTCGGCCCAGAATCATAATAAAATGGGTACGACTCACCAGTATTCGTAAGCACACCGCTGGGATTGCTCACATAGTACAGGTCAACACGTCGCTCACTGCTCGCCTCTGCGGCAGGCATAAGACAATCGCACTTGGCTACTAAAACAACAGCTCACACCATAATTAGCTGCCTTGAAGCAAGCTCATATGGTCAAAACAACAGCACAGGGCGTGCCGCACTCTCACAGCGATCCGTCGCATCTCACCAGCGCCAGCGAGACGCTACACCGTATTACGCACTCGAAGCGTTAACGGGAGCAGCAGGAGCACCTGAGGGTTCACAAGCATCGTCGGGGTTGCCGTCATCGTGATCACGCGTGCTGTATACACGTCTGCCGAAACCAGGCCATACTCTAGCTGGACCCGGCAGTCCGTTCCGACTAGCAAGGCACACCCTCGCCTTACGCTCGCGTACATGTAATCACATCACACGTATTACTGTAACACATAAAAGAAAACATTAAAAGATTCAGTAGGAACTTTTTTTTCAAAAAAATGCAGCACTACTCTCGAGACACCATTCGCCTTTCCAGGGCACCATATACTGAGCTGCGGCTACACGACAACCTCTGGTATGGTCCGATCCTCATGTAAATTTAAATACTCTCTTCAATGTCGGAACTAATTTGCCCTACTTCAATTTCGTCAGTTATACTTTGGTTTTCCAGCATTTTTCGCAACCAATTAAAAAGTTAAACTCATTCTTACAAAATAGTTTCTAAGACAATGTTTAGGATAAATTTACTTCACTCATGTATCTAATGGTGATTGGTAGCAGTGGTAATTAATGTGTACGCAGCGTCATATGCCGACAACATACTTCCACACAAAAGCGAGCGCAACAGCATCACGCCTTCCACTAGACCCTCAACATCAAATCCCAATTTTATCGACTACGTAATACTCGGAGTGAACTGTAACAATTATCACATTAGAACACAAAAATACTACTTAGTGTTTTTAAGTCACAGCACCTTAAAGTAAACATGTTCTTTTTTTCGGTACATCGTTTAAACATTTTGAACTTTAAAACTAGCCCATGTAAATCACACCTCGTGTACAAATTATAACATAACTTGAGCAAGTTAAATCTCCACTGAATGCAAACCATAACTCATTGAGAATACCTCCATTTTGGGTACGTTAAGAAATAATGAAAGTACTTGCGGGTACTTTTTATTATAAACCGAACAAAAAGATTTAACTTTTGGCTTCAAAATATTTCACTTTAAACTTTTACTCTACACTTTAATGAATCGTCAGTGTCGTAAATACGACAACAAACTTGATTTAAGAAATTGAACACAAAAAGAAAACGCGAGGCGCATCATACTATTTCACTAACGTAATAACCCTCAAACTATTCAAAGGTTATAGGGGGGCAGTAACAGGAAATTTATCCCACTTCTGATATCGGAAATGACAACAGGAGATCCCACTTCTGATGTCGGAAATGACAACAGGAGATCCCACTTCTGATGTCGGATCATGGGTGGCCAAGATGCGAAGTTTCGGGTTTTCTTCACGCTCCGACATGGTTTTACGTAAATGTGGGCACACGAATGAAAGATTATTTAAATCAAAATAACTTTATTTAAACTAGTGGTTGTACACGAGAAACAAACACGTGCGTCGGTAGCGAGCGTCCGCTCCGGCTGTCCGAACTCGACTGACCCAACACTCAGTTCCTACTCTAGCCCTTGGCTGCATCCCCTCTACCGACGATCGTGTCCAAGCGGTGGGATGCGCTTGCGTTTCCGGTAACGATAATATTGATTCGCAAAGGTAATTGTTAGATGGCGCTGCTTGTAGCACAATGGCGCCATCAATCCACGACATATAAATATATCATATCATATCATATCATAGGACACATTGTTTTTTTTAATAGAATAAGGGTAACAAACGAGCACAGTTTTAACATTGGTAGAGCCACGTGGCTGCTTTTGCTGTCGCACGAATGGGCCGGCTCGAACCGGGGTAGTACCACGAGTTCACAGAAAACCAGTGTGAAGTAAAGGTTTACCTCTGCGTTTCGCTTGGTAAGTGCAGGTGGCCGGAGGCCCTTTTTACTGGAAATGAGGCATTTCATCTTAGTCCTCACGGGTGACAACGTATCTACATTTTGATTTATAACAAACGATCGATGTAGATGTCTATGGGCCGCAGCAACCACTTACCATCAGGTGGACTGTGTGCTCGTTTGTCACCCTTATCCTATAAAAAAAAGCACACAGTCCACCTGATAGTAAGTGATTGCTGTGACCCATAGACATCTACATTTATTCTCAATAAAGAATCAAAATGCAGATGCGTCACTATCCGTGAGAACCAAGATGGAATGCTTCTAGTTCTCTACACTCACCATACGAAACACAGCAGTATCAAGCTGCCATTTTACGCTGGTATTCTGTGAGAGCGTGGTCCTGTGGTCCTTCCCCGGTCGAGCCGACCCGTTAGTGCTACAACTATACTACTAATATAGCTCCAGCATGGCTCTACCACGTGGACAATTGTGCAACTGAAGCTTAGTAGTCAGGCACCTGACCACCCTATACATATTTATGACCTTGGGTATGCATCTCCGGCAGATTCCTTATAAAAGCAATCATTACATTAACACGCGCCAGCATTAACTGAACACGCTCTATAACTTTAAGTTTCGCATCTTCGTAATGTCACTAAATTGTAATAGGAATTGTTAATTTATAGCCGCCACATATTAATTTTATCTGAATTTTTACTCCAGGAATTACTAAAACTACCACCAAAATCAACACACAAAAATCGCAAAATGCCGCGAATCAAAAAAGCTTGCATTTTGGGTCATGCTAGCCTCGATTGTGAATAATAAAAAACATGTTCATCAGTATTCTTATATAATTTGAACCGGTAGAAAATAGGTCAATATCTAATACAAATAAAGCTTATTTAATTCTATAACACTACGCGGAAAGAAAGAATTTCTTCTTTAATTTGTTGTAGCAATAATAAGATATTTGTCGTAGCTAGATGTATATAATAGCAAGAAGCGTCTAAATCTTATTAATTTAGTACAGATCAGTACGTGTGTAAATAGGTCAGGATAATCAATAGATCCATTTACTTTGTTAATTAAGAAACAAATAAATATAATTTAAATAGTTCTTCAAAAAGAAAACTCTCTGGATTGGTTTCTTGCTGGTTCTTTTCAGGACAGAGATATTTTTGAACCAGTTGTAAATTCAATATCAAAATGACGTTCAATAAATTAATATTATTTATAATACCTAAAATATTATTCCATTATCCGTTGTGTAGTGGCGGTGTAAGATAATCCACTACCCTATAATATCTATCATCCCTTCTGTGTCGTAAGAGGCAATATAGGGAAATTATACATAGCATTTTTCTACTGAAAACTCAACATACACGCTGTTCAAAATAAATATAATTAAATAATAAGCGACTAAAGCTCAAGCGCGAGATGACTTAGCCTTAAAAGTTATAATAAATATAAAAAAATAATTCGCTGAGTTTCGCGTGCAAAAAACCTTTGTCCCACCCGCAACCAGGTGCACTAATGTTACCACCAATAACCACCCTTCACGCTTAACTGATGAAAGATGTGATAGAGTTGTGTCAGGATCGTGCCAAATGGAACTCCGTACTGCTCCTGTTGGGTGACAGTTCATATATGTTTATATACAAAACGACAAAACATGCTATAATATCAGCATATAATTTTCTAAAAACTCTTTCAAACCTTAAGGATGAAACAAGAAACAATGTTCTATTACAAAACAGTAGTGATATTTTGTTCGACAAATCGTGATGACTACCATTTTCATCATTTAGTTTGATTCAAATTTCTTTTATTCAAAGTTACGGTTCGTTTATCATTCAAATGAAATAGCTTGTTAAAATTTCGGTATTTGGGTTTTCAATTTTTTCAAAGAACTGGAATTTAGAGTGTATATTTTCCACGCAATCTGTGTCAAGTGTTTTACCTATTCTACGTAGTTTGCTCATATCAAACCAAAACTCTAATTTGGTCATAAGTTTTGTACATTTTATTTTTCGAATTTCCTTTTCTAAAACTCATATTATTTAATTTCAATCTGAAGTGAAAAAAATGCCAGAAATAAAAACCACAAAGCACTGGTTCAATTTAATACGACGACTTTTAAGTTTTTTTCTCTTTTTGCCGGAATAATAGTTTATTATATATGAAAGAAAGAAAGAAAGAACTATTTATTTGATATACACATTTTACACCCATTAAAATATATTACATACAAAAGCAAGGGGGAAAATAATGCATGTACCAGTCTAATACTGATTACGCATTTACAATTGAGAAGCAGTACATACACATACACAACAATAATTAATAATGAAATAAACAAAATATAAAAAGGAGAAAAAAAATCAATATGAAAATGTGACATCAAATATGTCTCCAACTCAGCATAATGCTGCAAATACAGCACTGGTTTTCAGTTGGAGCCTTGTAACTTCATAGACAAGTCGGTGTGTGATCTTCCAACTACGAGTTATATATGAGTTCATAGTTATCTGTTAACAATTACGAGTTAAAAGGTAGTGCTAACATATGCAACGTATACACACATACACTGAAACTAAACCTAGCTAACACGTGTATAAGTGTTTTATTTATATATAAAAATTACGTGTCAAATTGTTTGTCCGCGATGAACTCCTAAACTACTAAACTGATTGCAATGAAATTTTGCACACTGTATGCAGTTTGGTCCAACTTGAGAGACAGGATACTTTTTATCCCGATAAGTAACCTTCAATATTTTTTATTGCGTATTTAAGGATCTTTTCATAGGAAGGGTCGTCGGAAAGGGCAGAACAACGTCTGCCTGGCCAGCTATAACTTATATATACAATACTTACATGATATTTGACTATTCTGACTATTCTATGGGGAAGACAACTTTTACTTTTTTCATAAAAGTAGACAATTTAATATTCTGAGTCAAAGAGACACGCCATGTTACAAGATCTACTGGATTTTTAGACCAAAAAGTTAAAAAAAAAGAAAAAAAAATAAGATTGAAACTAATAAATAATAAATAATCATTCATCAAATAACAAAAACACATTAATTATCAATAATATACGAATATAAAAAAAATGTAGAACAAATATAAATATTGGTATCGTCGTACGTTCGAGACAGTTATTACGTCTTTTGTATTTGTTGTATCAAATAATGGAACTATGATTTGTTTTTTAAAAAAACAAAACTTGATGTTTTAGGGAACAAATAGGTGGTGGTAAATCATTCCAAAAGTGTTTTGCTGCAAATTTGAAGCTGCCTCGAAATGCAGCAGTACGGTGTCAAGTTGTTACAATCGAGTGAACGAAAGCTCTTGTATTATATTTATTTTGGTCTCGGGACCATTTCATTTTTTGGAAAAGATATACCGGTCTGTGCTTTATAATTGTTGAGAACAATAGAGTAGCAAGATGTAATTTTCTCCGGGCGCTCATCTTAAGAAGATTGGTGTCGTTTGAATAAGGCGTTACATGACTTCGAGGCGGGACAGCAAAACAAAACCGAGTACACGCATTTTGCACCCGCTGTATAAGCTTCTCTGTTCTTCTCAACAGTCATGATCCATAGGCTGCATCTGCATAGTTTAATTTGGACAGTATTAATGATTCACACAATCGTATCCGCATATCGACACTGAGGTACTGCCGAACTTGGTACAGTAACTTTAAGCGATAAAAGCAACTGCGCACTCCCTCAAGTACATGACTTTCAAAGTGCAAACTACAATCAAATATTACACCTAAATTTCGCGCTTCTGAGACTTGCTGTATAGGTTCATTGTCAATAAGAAATACTGGCGGAAACAGTGATATATTTTGAATATTTTTATTTGTTCCTAGTATTAAAAATTTTGCTTTTTGTGGAGTTAGCACAAGAGAATTTTGCTTGGACTATAACAAAATAAGTTTCAGATCTTCATTTAATGATCTGACAACAGATTCACAATCTCGAGGGTAAAAAGATTTATATATTTGCAATTAATCTGCGTATAAATAATACTCACATTCTTTTATACAGTTAAATAATGATGTCTGAACTATATAAAATAAATAAAATAGGACCTAGGATAGACCCCTGTAGGACAGCTCGAGGAACTACGTATGGATCAGACACAAGTGTTGAGCCATCATGGTTCGTTATATTAACGTATTGCAAACTATCTTTTAAGTAACTATGAAACCATTTTACTGTGGAAGCATCAAGTCCATATAAAGATAACTTGGACAGTAGAAGAGTACAATTTATGGAATGAAAAGCTCGTGAGAAATCTAAAAGAGTAAGTATTGTGCCCATTCCTTTATCCTGGGCTGTTAGTATGTTGTCGACAACATCAATAATCACTGTTGTGGTGCTATGATCTTTACGAAAACCCGACTGTACCCGCGGTATGATTTTATGTTGAGCTCTAAATATTCAGTTAACTGCGTACATACCACTTTCTCAAGTACCTTAGACAAACAAGGCAAGATGCTTATAGGGCGTAGATCTTTTAAACAGGTAGTTTGTTTTTTCTTTGGGATAGGCTTTACCATAGCTGTTTTCCATTGATCGGGGAAGGTGGAGGTGGTAATAGATTTATTCACAATAGCTGTAATAGCTTTCAAAGTATGTGGCAGTGTCATAAGCAACATATCTAGTGTTATCTGATCCACACCTTGGGTATTAGATTTCAAATTTTGAATAATTTTAGCTACTTGCTCCTCATTTGTAGTAGTAATATGGAAAATACCTGGTCCATATCTGTTAAACTCATAGAAATTTAATTGTGAAAGGTCTATATTATCATTACCAAGAATATTCAAAAAATGTTTATTTATTATACCAGGGTCATTAAAATGATCTGGTAAATTTATCTCAGATTTTATACTTCTCCATGGAGCTTTAGGGTTACTTAAGTTTTTATTTATAGACGTTTCAAAATATGCTTTATTTTCCAAATATGCTTTATTTTTTTATTATAGGAATTATAATATATATCTAGTTTAGTTTTCTTATATCGCACGAGATAATTGTTTCGATACCTTATCATAATTTTAACTGTATCAGTAATCCATGGGTGACATTGTTTTTTCAATTGTACTAATTTCATTTGGGCATGAAGGTCAAAAAGCGTAATTATAAATGGATTAAATATTGTGACTATATCATTAACATCGTTGAGATATAAAATACTATCCCAATCAATACTGTTTAAATCTGCATTAAAATGGTCTACCAAGATCTGGTTAAGTGAACGAATGTAAGCCCTACGGGCTTTAACCTTATCCTTTTCAATTGTAAATTGTACGGTTATTAATGCATGTTGCCCTAATTGTGGTGTATGTGACACTGTAGTATTACGAACACCAATGTCGGAGCATACCAAGTAAATGAGAGTTTCGCTGTGGTCTGTATAATGTGCAGGCTCAGATATAACTTGAGATAGACGAGTATAATTGAGAAAACTATGAAGAAGTTCAGTTTTAGAGCCATCTGTTTTAAGCTAGTTTATATTAAAATCGCCTACAAAGATGATTTTGTCTACTCTTGCGAATGAAACGATAGATGAAGTGAGAGCTTAGCGGTTAGCCACCGTAGAGTCTATATCACCTGAGGATGCCTCGTGTAGAGGCGAAACACGTGTCGTATTATCGTCAGTGGTGTGTCTTGCCTAGTGTAGTGGTGTTGGAAGTAGCGGTGCTGGGATTAGTGGTGACGGGGATAGTGCACGCAATTGAGGGAGGGCGGGAGGTGCTTCTTCATACTAGGTAAGACACATCATTTTTTATTTTATAACGCGGATATTTGCGAAGTAAATTTTTGTAAAAGCTTTTATATGAAGTGAGAGCATCCAGAAAAATATTTACATCGAGCCAAGGGGGACGATAAGCTGTATCAATCATAATTTTCTGCGTGTTGATCGTAAAGGTAAGCCACATTTGCTCGACGTTGGTGGAGGAAAAATGCGAGCAAGTACGCACTGCTATCCCCAAGCGTATGTTACAGCCAACGCCACCTGCGCGGCCGCCACGCACAGCAGTCGGTCGCGGCGCGTACCGAATCCGGTACCCGGGCACAAAGGGCGCGCGGCCTTCCTCACCTTCCCTCAACCATGTTTCATTTATTGCCATAATGTCAAACTGGGAGTCCTCTAGAGTAGCTATAAATTCATCTTGGCGTGTACCCTGCGACCCAACATTAAACAAACCAATTTTGAGTAGGTAATTTGTTTTTCACTTTTATTAAGTTGGTTGGTAAATACTGGTTTTGATTTCATACTAGTGTGTTTTCCCCATAGATTTAAATCATAATATATAAATAGACGATCACAGTATGTAATGTAATATTATATATTTAACATAATTATATAACTTAATAGAATTTTAGGAATGCAGTTTTCACTTATAATATTTGGTATTGAGTATGAATTAAAATGTATGTAAACCAACGGTAATAGTATAAGCATTTGATGACTATGAATATTTTTACCACTATTAGATTTGTTATTTTTCATAAAATTGCAACCAAACATTTTTGTAGCCTATACATAATATTAAACATAAAAAGCAATATATCAATTGTTCGATGATAATATAAAGTATAAATTCTGAAGTGAACACAAGTAACATAACAAATCGAAAGGTTACACAGTTTAAATGTAGCGTACAGAAAAATCATTCTAAAAAAGTATAAGTCTTAAAACAAGAGTAACAGTTCTCTTGTTGCCTCCCAAACCCGGTAGAATAGCTGATGATTAGCTCTTGAGAGACGTTCATTAATATAGAAGCGACAAGGTGGACATGGCAGACCAAGATCAGCGGTGGTAGCATTGCGTCGCACCAGTACGCTTCGCAAAACTCGTCGCGCAGCTGACGGCGCGCTAGGCGCACCACCACGCGTCGTCTCCGCCCCTTACCTTTATCTGACACCTTGATGACACCCACACGATCCGCAAACACGATGTCTCTCTCATCCAGCGATACTCCGAGCTTGGCAGCCATCAACACGATCGTATGAGTGATGTTCTCAGTTCTCTGTTCTGGTATATTTGTGATCTCAAGGTCAGCCACAAGCAACTCCTGCTCAAGATCATTAAGCTCACGCGTGAGTAGAGAAACGGTTTGTTCGAGCTCATTTATTTCGACGGACCTGCTGCATTGAGTCTTCTGCTCTAGAATGCTAATCCTGCCCTCCGTTTCATCCATTATTTTATTATTCATCACTATACATTCCCGCAGTTCAACCATACCCCTCTGAAAATCTTTTAGCTCCTCTCTGACCCTACAAAGTTTCTCTCTAAAAAGCCGAATTTCTGGAATCAATTCCTGGTGAAAAGACTCAGGGGAGCTGGTTGCCATATTTTGTGAGTCACTGCTTGTTCCGGAGATTGCAGACTTTAAATTTTCACTCTCTGTAACCATGCCCCTAACACGAGTAGAAGAGTTGTTACTCTTTGATATAGTATTTTTACACTCTGGAAATTGCCAGCGTTTATTGATCTTAGAGCGTTCGGAGACTCGCTGTGCACATTTAACGGCCTCTGCAGTAGAAGGGAATTTATCACAAGCTCCACATTTAACCATATTTAAGAAGCACAGTTCATATATCTTATATACTCCACTCACCCACTAAAGGCACTGGGTGTATTATAATCAGTTCAATAAAGTAATCAGTACAGAGGTGTATGCAGCAAAAGTATGTAGGTAAGACACATAAATAAGGTGTACGGGTAACCGTAACAAACCAAACCATTTGTATTCTTTCAACTTGTTTTTATGTTCACTGATTTAGTAACTAGTAACTGCACTAATTTGCTGTAAAACACTCATTGATGTGTAATGTTATATTACCTATAAATAAATAACTTTTAAGCCAAAATATTGCGTTAAAAATGTTATTTAATCAATTATAAGTAACAGCTTATCACTACACCGACGCGTCTATGACGTCCTTATGTCTATATATATATATGCATTAAACAATTTTTATTTGCATTTCCCATGTATGCACATATGTATATTTAAAAGCGTAGTGATTAGGGCACGGTGACATCCATGGGGATCTTAATTTCAACAGATGTGATAGTACAACATGTGCCAATTCTGACATAAACCCCCATAGATTGCCACAAAACATAGTCATACCTATTGGTGTTCGGTAGTCCAAAACTGAGCTTACTCTTATTGAGCTGCTGGTCTAAAATGTTTCTTCCGTATCAATTTTATCGGTTCCTTCAGCTCCTATCCTTCAAACTGCATTTCAGTCAAGGAGGCCAATGTATCATTTTCGAAAGATTACAGAGAGACAAGAGATACAAGCGTGTAAAACAAACACTTGTGTACTCTATGTTTCCCGGTATAACCGGTGAGAGAGCAGGGGCAGCGTTTTACGTGCATTGCAAATCACTGGTGTGAAATCCTGCCAACTTCCTGATTTCGGGATAAGAATTTCTTAACAGTAAAACTCATTAACTTATATCGTCCTAGAATCCGAGTTGCTTGCGTACTGTGAAATTATGAGCAAACATTTAGCTCCTGAGCTTCTATGGCTCTGAAGTACTTCATCACAAACTAATAAGGGCTTCATATGGTGCCCGCTTGAAGCGCATCCTGTCGACCGCGTCAATTTATATTAGTTAATAATTAATCAGTAATCACTACAGTAAAATATAATGTAATCAGTGACTCATATCACGAACACATTATAAATGAAAGAAAACACAATCACAAGTCGTACCCTTTACAAATGACCATACTCATTAGTGTGCATATATTATGTTGATTTAACTTTCGTATCTGCATAGGAAATGCAATCGTGCTGAAATTCTAATAGTAACAATGAGTTCACACAACTTACATATATTGCATACTCGCATATTCATACTAATACACAAATTTCATAAAAATATGAAGAATTATCAATTAAAATACGGTTCCATAATAAAGGCTCTTTTGAAAAAGAAATTATTTTGGATACCTACATACTCGTACTGACGTATTCGTTATTTATTATTGTTATACATGTAATAACAAATACTTACTGTGTTGTGAATGCGTAAGAATATTCACTACTCCATATCATCCCGTAGGTATCGTAAGAGACGACAAAGGGAAACTGGGGAGCAGCATTATCCTGATCACAACTAAAAATAATAAAACACTGAGGAGGTGGAGGTGAAAACTATTTTTAAATCAGGGAGTATTTGAGGCAATCTATTTAATGTTGGGCAGTAGACTTTATATAGGCTACATATTTAAATAGGCTGTCGTAATAGGCGATAGAGGGAAACAAATCAGGAGATGGGCAGCAGCGTCTTCCTAATGACGACCAGAAATAGAAAACTGCGGTTTGCCAACCCATTTGCCAAGTGTGGCAAATATCCCCCCAATGAGGAAATCTATTGGAGAAACCTGTTCAGCAGTGGAATTTAGTAGGCTGTCATATTGGCTATAATGAACTAATGAAATGTTATTATACTAAGATATATCGGAAGTCATCATAATATTCTTCTAGTATTTCACTAAATAAGATATCCGGTCCACAAGAAATCTAAAGAATATAATATTTTTTACGATTTATTGCTGTCGCGCAGGGAGTACCCTAATGACAGAGCTACGTGATCGAGGGAGACAACTAAGTACTGATTTTGGAAGTTATTAAATTATGTGTTTTATTATTTTTAAGTGTTTTGGTAATATTATGGTTTTAACTTTTTTTAAAGTATTATTATTTGAGCTTCAAGCTCAAGCTGAAGGTTTTAATGTCTGTTCATAGACTCTAAATTTTGAAAAAAAAAACCAATGCCCAAGACTGTAAAGTAAAGTAAGATGAAATTACATACAGCCCTTATACATCCTGCTGCTCAACACATGCTTGCTCTCATTTCTGAGAAGGTTTTGAAGTGATATACTGAAGGTGACGGAACTGCCTTGCATTATGTGCTGCTATTGAAACATATTCGAATAAATTTTTGTTATTATTACAGAAAAACTCATATATAATAACATACTACAATTTTATAAGTAAGCCTGTAATTTTCAATAATCTCAAGTTGATCACATAAAACAACACTGAAATTCGCAAGTAAATTATCATTAAACATTAAAGTAATCTAAGCTTCAATCCAAGACAATATTGCGGTTATTGGCGCTAAAGTCTTATTGTTTCTTGTTTGGGAGCGCCCTAATATACTAGGTACTTCCTGCCTGTGGCACTTAAATCACAAAGACGAATCTAACAATACCAGCCCTTTAAATCCTGTTTTTGGTAGACGAGTCTCGTTGGTCGGGTCCTGCTATAATGATAAACAAATACTCGTACAATAGACGACATTCGAGCTTTTGATGTTCCTAAGTTCATTCAAAAGAGTCAAAAATTAGACTTACAATAAAAGGTAAAAGCCGACTTCATATAAATAAAAGGAATAAATTAATTTCCACATAATAGTATCAGAAATCGGGGCCTTAATACTTCTAATTCATGATATGCTATCAAGAAAGTCTATAGTAAATAGATGGAATTTTAATATTATCTACGGTTATCTTTTCAGTTTTTGAAGTCGGTTTTTATTAAAATTCAAATTTTTTCGAAAAATTTAGCCTTTGACTTCAAATATAACGATTAAAAGAATGTAACCGATACTTAAAAAGCGGGAAAAACACGTATTAACAACGAAAACGTCATTATATTGTATAGTCTGAGAATCAGTTAGCACACGGAGAGCGATTAGCAGTTCTAAAAACTCACAAATGAGAAAGATAATCTGTTTTTGTGACATCCCTAAAGATTGCGCAAGTAAAATATACTTGCATATACTATGCAAATTTCGTTTAGCTGTATTGGTAACTTTTTATTATATTCATACAACTGTTGAAGTTATACTT
The DNA here is from genome assembly GCA_963668995.1 of Parnassius mnemosyne. NCBI lineage: Eukaryota > Metazoa > Arthropoda > Insecta > Lepidoptera > Papilionidae > Parnassius > Parnassius mnemosyne. The sequence continues at coordinate 27,870,482 of CAVLGL010000084.1, forward strand.
CTTTTGGGGCGTTTGAGAAAAAATATGAAAATGAATTTTTACACATAAAAACGACACCATGAATTTGCTCGATGCGCGCGCACACTGACAATTAAAAGCAACATCAGGGGGTAGGTAATTGTCTCTGAAGTTTTCGTGGGAAGTGATAACTATTTATATTATTCAAATATATATAAATCTACAACACGTGTTTTATTTATATTATTGTAGTATATGCAAGCCAAATTGTAGGCTTATGAAAAAACTAAGATCTGACAGTTGTGTTTTCATTCAACTGTATAAATTTATTTTGTGTTTTAGTGGTGGAATCCCCATAAATACATAATATTTGACGACGAAGACCTTACTCGCGCATTATTGAGTGCAATAAAGTTAAACAGTTACAAATAAATAATGTCCAATAAAGGCAATGTGTTGTTTGGCAACAACCTGACATTTGATCACCACATGCAAGAGTGGGATATTTATAAGAGTTGATTTGTCCAGTTCTGTATGGAAAATGATTATCATGACGATACTGACAAAGCAGGAGTTATGAGAAGATCATTTTTGCTCACATCATTAGCAGAAATACATATCGCCTAGTACGATGTGATTTAGTTTTTCCGTTAAAAAACTAGAAGACTTAGCTTATAAAACTCTTATTGAAAAGATTGACAACCAGTTTTCCTCAAAGAAGTGTATGTTTGCGGAAAGATATGTTTTTTTATAAAGCGTAACAATACCAGGAGAAGATTTAACTAAATGGGTGGCCTGGGTTCGTCATCTCGCACAGTTTGTGGTGTGGAAACGGCATTAAGAGACAAGTTTGTGCTAGATTTGACGAATACCGAGGAAAAAGACAAGTTTTTAGTGAAAACTTCGATAGCTTCACATTCAACAAAGCGTTGGAATTAGCACAAAGCGTACGATGTGCTCGAGTTGCAGTTCAAAAGTCATTGCAAGATGAGGGACTAGCTGCATCAGCAGCAGCACAATCCATTTTTGCATTACGAGCCCAAGAAAACTCTGTTCGTCAAACTATAGAAAAAACATATCTTGCTTGGTTTGTGGATATAAGAACCATACTAAGATCATAGAACACAATTACACTCTACCGAGAGAAGAACACCTACTTCATACTAAAAAAAGAAAACACGTGATTATGAGTGTATACTACAAGCGCTACGGTGGGCGCCCATATAAAACTTTTTAGCCGTAATTTCAAATCTTTTTATTCTGTAACACTTAAGCTTTTTTTAAGGCAAATTTGAGTACATTTAGCCCAAGCCTGGGAAACCTATTGGGTGAATTCCCATACATGTGATATGTTGCACCAAAATTACTCGAATTTATTTTAGAAAAGCATGTGGAATAAAATAAAACTAAAATTAGTTATGTAATTTTATTTTTTGGAAGACTGATTATTTTATACAATAAAGAATAATTATTGATGTTTTTATTGATATTGCAGATTATATTTCCACGCATGTTATTGATATATAATATACGTTATTGTGAGAGCTATTCTTCACAGAACCTTAACGTAAATTTAAATCTGCAAAATTCGTATATTGAAAATTTTACACAGCCCGAATACATGATCTAAAGCAGATAACGTTCAAGTTCATATAGTAATACTTCTACAAATAACGATCAATAAATTCAAAATGCTTATAGACTTACCGCAATATTGTCAAAAGTTTTTCTTCTTCTATTGTAGGAAACCTGCGGAAAGTGATCAGATGATTTTGTGTTTTTTATTTACAATCTTTCGATTCTGATCACACATCATGCATAAACATTTTAAATAATAAATTAGTTTATAGTCAATATCCAATGATTTCAACAATGACAATATATTATACAGTCAACATCGCACAAAAATGTTTATATACATAATCGCGAGGAAATGCCTACAAACGAAAACTAAGTATTCTTTACCGACAATAACTGTGATTAAGCAAAAAGCAATAATCATTATTAAAATATAAACTTATGAAATAATCTGAGAAAATTTTTTCAACATGAAAAAGTTGACAAACAAATGTCATTTTTTTCTTGTTTTAATTCATGGCTTCTCTTGATAGAATTCTGCTAATAGTTAATAATATAATTAATAGAATCAGGCGTTACTTTGCGGAAATCCATTATATAAAAGTTTTTAGAAAAATTTACTTCGCAAATATCCGCGTTATAAAATAATAAAATGATGTGTCTTACCTAGTATGAAGAGCACCTTCCGCCCTCCCTCAATTGCGTGCACTATCCCCGTCACCACTAATCCCAGCACCGCTACTCCCAACACCACTACACTAGGCAAGACACACCACTGACGATCGAGCTTTTAAATAGTTAATAATTTAATTTTAATCAATTAATAGGTAAATTAATTGAGAAAACCTTAGAGTAATGGAAACAAAAAAAATATAGCACAGAATTAACATTTTTAGTTCCTTCCCATATATTAATTGTGTACATTTTTATCTAATTTTTAAAAGGGCAATCTGAAGCAACGCGAAGGAGAGAAACAGTGATATCTTTTTTTATTTTTACACGCCCTCCCCACAAAGAAGAAATTATAATTGTGTGCAAATTCTCTCATACAAAATTGGATCCTGCTAAAGATAAATGTCAATGTGCGAATTATTCTTGTCAAAAGTGTAATAAAAAGGACATTTAAAACGTGTTTGTAAAAGGTATTTCATATGATTTTTTGATTATGTGAGATTATAATATAGGGTGTTTAAATGGTATAAAGATGAGAGCGGTCGATCTAAGTTTTAAGTTTTTCTCGGGAAAACGTCGCCGATTACCGGAACAAACTTGTGTCTGAAGTCGAGACTTTGTTGAACAAAGTCTCAGACTGGGGGCGACTAAATCTAGTCCAGTTCAATCCCCAGAAGATACAAGTTTGCGCGTTTATCGCTAAAAAGAACCCCTTTGTCGTATCTCCTCAGTTTAAAGGCACTCCCCTTGTTGCCTCAGCCAGTATCGGTATCCTCGGTGTCGACATATCGAGTGACGTGCAGTTTCGTGGTCACTTGGAAGGGAAGGCTAACTTGGCCTCTAAAAAGCTTGGCGTGCTCAGCAGAGCGGGACAGTATTTCATGGGGGCGCACCGCTTGCAACTTTATAAGGCGCACGACCTCACATGGAATACTGTTCCCATCTCTGGGCAGGAGCTCCCCAGTGCCAGCTCCTTCCACTTGACCGCATCCAGCGCAGAGCGGTTCGAATCACTGCGTAGAGATGTTGCATCTCTTTGCGTATTTTATTGCATCTTTTTTTGTATAGGATCGGATGACAAACGAGCACACAGTCCACCTGATGGTAAGTGGTTACTGTGACCCATAGACATCTACATCTCCTCAATAAAGACTCAAGATGCAGATGCGTTGTCACCCGTGAGGAATAAGATGGAATGCCTCTTTGCCAGTAAAAAGGGTCCCCGGTTCTCTACACTCACCATACGAAACACTGCAGTGTTGAGCTGCTATTTTACGCTGGTTTTCTGTGAGAGATCTACCACGGGGGGTGCTCTGAGGAATTGTTTGGACTAATTCCAGCCGCTCAATTTCACCATCGCACATCGCGACAAAACTCGCGAGACCACCCATATCATCTGGATGATTGGTGATCCACCACTGTGCGATTTAGAAGAAGTTTTCTCCCTCGAACAACTTCCCTGTGGTATCGATTACCACCAGCGATTTTTCGGACCGATAGCACTTAGGGACCTTCAAAAAAAGAGCCTACTCCTTTTTAAAAGGCCGGCAACGCATCTGCGATTCCCCTGGTATTGCAGTTGTTCATGGGCGGCGGTAGTCACTTACCATCAGATGAGCCGCATGCTCGTTTGCCCCCTCTCATATATAAATAAAGGCAGTGTGATAGTTCAAATGATCTGACATTCTTCTCTGAAAGTAAGTGAAATAAATAATGAAACCTGTAACTATATTGATGACAATATATAGTTCATAAATTTTGTATTACCTTCATAAAAACAAAATGATGTTCTTAATATATTATTGCAAACATTAAAGATTGTGTAGACAAAATATGTTTTTTTTATTTATTTTTTAAAAAACGTTAACTCCACGCTAGGATTTTCTCCAGTATCGTGGGGGCAGTTAACATACATTAATTTCACAAGGACAACATCGACCTGGAACAAATAATTGTAATAGAAATTGAATTTTTCTTCTATATATTATTGTTAAACTAGACTATATGTTAGATTGCCCTTGCGTTACATAAGTTCTGTGAAATAAGTCTGCCGTGTCTATTTAATTTGTTTGAATTGCAGGTTGATCTCTACCTTCCACGTAGATGATCTACATATCAGTACAGAGATATTGTACCTAGCCAATCTGCTTATTACACATGAATCAGTGGTTTTGAAGTGACACCAAGAAACAGGAAAAGGTTAAAAACAATATCTTAATTAAAGAGAAGAATAATAGACAAAGAAAAAGTAAAAAAGGTATATGCTTAAAAGAAAGTATAGGATCAAAAATCATTCAACATATATATTATATTTATATAATACAAATTCTCTGCTATAACAAAAAAAATGTTTTGCAATATATTAAAGATGGATAGAGAGTATGAGTTTTGCAAAACAAACATAAGTATGGAGATTGTATCGCAGTTTTGCATTCTCAGCATGATGATGTAAATCGTTAATATATTTATAAAGATAAAAGAGGTTAAATTTACCTACCAAAAGACGAGCTTGATGTATGTTCATTTAAAATTAAATGCATTGAAAAACAAATTACAATTTAAAAAAAAATTATCTCCCCACTATGATTTTCTCCTGTATCGCGGGGGCAGTTTACATACATATATTTCACAAGTACAAATATTCAGACCCAGAACAATTATATATAGGCCATACAAATACGAGAATCGAACCAGCGGCCCTTAACGCCACAGCGCCACGGAGCCGTCAATTAATCGTCAGCAAGTCTTGAAATAATTTTTAATTATTTTTGTTTTGTTACACAAAAGAAGTATAACTTCCTACGTGCGTAAATAAGTACAAACAAACGTTTTTATGACTAACTTTTATCTGATGATTAAAAACTAGCCCTTAAAAGTACAAAAAAAATACTTAAATATAAAATATGTTCTAAAACTCTGTAACATAAATTATTTTGTACTTTTTTAATATTTTATTGGCCAGTATGATTAGGGGCACCACTCCGCTCCTGAATTAAGCAATCAGGTCGGTTTGACTGGTGCCACGAACTTCGTGGAATATCGACATAAAACATTAGCGTAATACTGCTACGCGACTGACGAGAACCATAAATTAATTTTACTAGTAATGCTGCATTCCATTTTCGTCCTCAGGCGTGGTAAAGCATTTACGTTTTGATACTGAAAGTAAGATAAATGGGATATTTTTTTACATGCGTCCATTTTATCATATTATTTCAAATAAAAAAAGAGTGAACATTACAGATGGTGCGATCTTCATCGAGCGATGGCAAACGAGGACAGTTCACCTGATGGTAAGTGGATGCTGTGGCCCCTACAAATCTAACTTTATCATCTTAATTTTTATCTTTAACTCTACGATCGCAAGCATATAATAGCGAACATATAATAGCAAATATTTCGAGACATGTGTGATGGCAATTGGCATTTAAATGCTATACGCATTTAAATGCCAATAATGGCAAATATGAAAGATTACACACAAATACCTGGACATATAAACGAGCCTATGTAGATTTTTTATAGCTATCTAGCACTATCACTTACTATACGTGAAGCCAGCTTTTTTAGGCTTTAAGCGCTGACATTTTAGGCGCGGCGCATTTCGTTTAGTTCAATGTTTTCGAATATGCACACTAACAGAAAAGCGAGCTTTAATAACGAGCTAGCGCTGCGATTCAGAGACGTGCATGGAATTGCCTAGTTTGCATGAAATAACACAAGATTTATATTATATTGTGTTAATTTAGGAGAACGAAATGTTAATAATTATGATTGTTTGTCGAAGATCACAATATTATGCGCATATATTATATAATCTTTCACATATTAATTTAAAAATTGGCGTAAGGAGTGACTTGGAAATGTGCTAGAAAAAAGGTAATAGTTTCTGATTAGGTGATGGAATAACTATGCTTACGCTTGTTTAATCACGACCAGTGACTATGACCAGCATCAAAGGTGTCTGGTGCTGCTAACGCCAGCCAAGCGTAGTGATTAAGGCAAAACATCTTCCTAACAACATTCAGAGAATATTCAGCAGTAGACATTTGTGGACTGTTAAAAAAGAGAAGGAGAAGAGGAAAAGTTAAAATGGTTTAGATTCGGCTTGTCTACACTAGGTATCAACTTCATATTTGTGACTTAATTTATGTTCAGTTTGCTACCGACTTCAAACAGAGGTACCCAATTCGGACTGTATGTACCATTTCTATGTGTGTTACCTCATTTTTTTCTGGGTGAACGGATTTAGATGATTTTTTTTTTTACTTGAAAGACGGTACTTCTCATGTGATCGCATATAAATTTGATCAAGGTCTGACCAATCGTTTTTGAACTATTCTTAATCATTTATATTGAAGTCGGTTGTACAAATTTTTTATTTTTTATAAAAAATAAAATTAGTTTTAGTGAAAACGTAGTATAAAATTGATTTGATACGTTTATATGTACACATATGTCGCACGCAAATAAAATAAAAACTCGCGCGTGCTTATTTGGATGGCGAAAAGCTATCAGCAAAACTATTTATTTTATTGCAACGTACGGCCCTAGAAACCCTCGGCCGTGGTGGCTCAGTTACTATGCGCTCAGCTTAAAACGCGAGCAACCCGGGCAATTCCCGCCTGTACCAATGAAATAAATTGCATCTTTAATGCTGATTTACTACGTATGCAGCGGTGAAGGAAAACATCGTGAGAAATTCTTAAGCCTGCATTGGGGCAGCGTAGCGGACACTACTTTGCCTTTAATCCCTCCTAGAAATGAGAAGAAGCATGTGTCAAGTAGTACGAAGTTTAAATTAACTTTACTTTACAGTCCTCTTAAGTATTTCTGCTGCCAAGCAGTAGTATCTGTACTGCTATGCTTCAATCTGGAGTTAAGAGAATGGGTTAATAGAGTCAGTATATATTTTTTAAACGTTACCCCCACAATAGGATTTACTCCTGTATCGTGGAGGCAGTTTACAAACAAAAATTGCACAAGGACAAACATCCAGACCTGGAAATATTTTTTGTAGACCATACAAATACTTGTTCCGTGCGGGATTCGATCCCGCGGCCCCCAGCTCAGCAACTCATTGCTAAGCCACGGAGCTGTCAATTAAAGGTACTGTGATTTTATCTGCATTTTCTACAGATTTTATATTAGGATTCCATCTTAGTCGTTATATCAACGCTTCTGTGGTTTCCTTTGTTTTGATTAGGTTACAGGTGTCCATGAATTGCAGTAGCCACTTACCATCGGGCGAACTCTAGCTGTAAAGTTCGCTTGGAGACAAAGAAGCACACAGTCCACCTGATGGTAAGTGGTTGCTGTCACCCATAGACATCTACATGTATCCTACTAAGATGGAGTACCTCTTTTCCACTTAAAGGGTATCCGGTTCTCTACACTCACCATACGAAACACAGCAGTGTTAAGCTGCTATTTTACGCTGGTATTCTGTGAGAGCATTGACCTTCCCCGGTCAAGCCAACCCATTCGTGCTACAACTATACTAAATAAAAAATACTTCGTAATTGATAGCATCCAAGAGAATATACAGAAGTTTTAATCGTCGTTAAAATCCCCATAATCAACATTTGATGACTTATTCGAGTAAAATTCAGCTTGGCATTTAGAATTCTGCGTACTCAACATCAAACAAGAGTTATTACGAAAACTAATGCGTGCAGATTGCGCTCACTATCTCTGAATTCGCAAACAGATGCTGTGGTTATATTCCTACTGCAATGACGGAAATATCAAAATTCACGCAGTTTCTAACTAAACTCTAGAGGCATTTCGGGCTTAGCTTTCCATTGACGTCCGTCGAGTTGGGTGTGTGATAATTCTTTTCTCAAAAATTACGCGTTTCACCATGTTGAAACTTTGTGTGTGTGCTTATAATAGTGTAACTTTTCTGTAAAAATACGCGACATCACGGTTCTGTTGCCATGTAATCTTAGCATCGGACGTGATTTTGCAGTGTGCAAGTTTGCATAAAGCAGTGAAAATCTTCCTTAGGTACGTACTAAGTTGGGTCGAAATTTACACCACGAAAGTAAAGATCAAGTTTAAAGCCAAAGTGTTATAAATACACGTGTAAAGAAATTATTAAAATACGTTGACCTATAATACCATTGTGATTGCTTAGCGGTCTGTATTTATATTTAAATTACTAGCTGTGCCCGCGGCGTAGCTCGCGTATATAGGTTTTACTTAAAGAATTTGATGTTTAGTTAAGAGAATATTAAACTATTTATATCATTACTATATCAATAAATGGTAACAAAATAAATCGTTATCCTCAAAGTTCTAAGTCGTTTATGATAGAGCTTCTGTGTAAATGACGTTAGAAGTACACAGCCGGGGCGTAGGTACACAAATAGTTTATGGGGCCTACTAACGCGGAAAAAGCAACATAGAGTTGGCCATGTGCAAAACAGTTAGTACTGAGGTCCACTCCTGGAACGCGTAAAGTTTGAGCTTGCGCTTTATTTACGGTCGTCGCATAACACACACTGACTGGGAACTGAACATGCTTAAAACTGAAAGGAAAGCTATTTGGGATTAGAGGGATTCTGGGTATAAAAACAATATCACGACAATATTGTTAGTTTTTCATCGAGTTTCATTGCATAGCTTGGGTGGGCGTGTTTCTTTCCTGGTTTCTGGTGATATTTGTGCTGTTAGCCTACACGGCTCTTTCAACTTCATCGTACTCATGGGTACAAATTTCTTCAGTGAATCTCAATACGATTAAAAAAAAAGGCGAAAAATCTTAACACCACATTTCTTTTTTTTTCTTCTGCGCCCAAAGCGAGGCTACCCTCTGAAAATGGGGGAGGGAGGTGGTGAATGTTCATAGCATACCACGGCAGCCGGCAGCGTGGTTATTTGGGACTCACTTTGAAGAAGTGCCTACCCACTAAACACCAGCTGTGGGAATGGCGTTGGCCATTATGACCTTCCTGCTGAATCGGACGCTACCCCCTTTAGAAAATGGGGCGCCAACGCAATTCAGAAAAGGTTGTAATTTATACAACGCAATCTATGACGTTCTTTGTGAGAAAACATCCTTCTTTAATTTAAAGAAAACATATTTTTTGTTTACTGTGTTTTAAGTATATTATAATAGAACGTTTTTTTTACACACGAATCTTTTTATTACTATTTCTGAGTTTTATGGCGCCTTTAAACAGATTCGAACCTAGATTTCAAAATAATAATCATAACTTTCGATAAAATTAACCAATTTTAATAAAACAAAGATTAAAAATGAACTAGAATATACGCATTATGATTTTCTTAACGACTTCTTTGCAAAAAAGATGTTTACTCAAAACGTTATGCGTTCATAATCAAACAGATAGACCGACTGACAGACAATTCTAAAAGATATAAAAATGTACTTTTTTAATGATTTTCAGTCCCCATAATAATTTTAGTCACAAACATATCTACTATACAATGTACATAAACAGACACAACATGTTATCACCATGTTTATTATATGTATATATTTTTTAAATAGATTAAAAATAAAAGAGATTAATTGACGCAATTGATATATTATATAAAACATAAAAAACAAATTTAAATCAGTGCGTGCATAGTAAGCAAAAAAGAAAGTTTGATCCTAGCCGAAACCAACAAATTTGTTAATAGCTCTTTTAAAATTTTATTTACCAATTAGATTACTCGACGGTAAAGAATAATTGAGTTTGTCAACACGCAGTAGGGCAACGATTAATATAAAGATTAGCAGCAAATATGAAAACTCATCTACAGGAAAAAACCACAACCTGCCTTTTTGTATTACATTTTTACAACACCGCCATCTATCGATGATATTGGTTAACTATTGTACTTTTGACTTAGATAATAAGATTAATATATTTTTGTTTATACTTATTACATTCTTTTTCTTTAATACTTTTGTTTACTGCGTTTTAGATATAATTATATCATTATAGAACATCATTTTACATCATTTAATTATGATTTATATTATGATATTAGTTTAAAATGCACTTGATGACTCAATCAACGCTACCATTGAACAAATTCATACATATACCTCGTACCCATACTTCAGAATATTTATCATAACTTTTGATGGAATGAACTGATTTTAATGAAATGAAGACTAAATATAACCCGAAGATACACTTGATAATTTACTTAACAATTCTCATGATAAAATTTAGTACTTTATATGTGATACGTTAACAAACAAACAGACAGACAGACAATTCTAAAAACGGTAGAAATGTATTTAATTACTTATTTTTAGTATATCTCAATCACTTTTATTACAAAAATATAAAATGTACAGACGTCTGCTATTTACATTTTTATTAAATTTATATAGATTTTTTTCTTTTTATTCCTTCGCTCCAGTACACTGTTGTGCAATCAGCACATTGCGGCTAAGAGATTATCCTTTTGTTGGACACGGTGTCGTGCAAGATTATTTTAATCCATTTCTAAGTATTTTTCTTTATTAAAATAAATTACCAAGAAGTCAGATATCAAGACATTATGTTTTAATTAAAGTTGTCAGTTAGTTTTTTTAGTTTTAGTTTTTTTTTTATTATATTATATAATAAAATATTGTATATTTATTAATATAAATCAATAATAAATTAAAGTCAAAAAAATAAATGTTTACAACCTATTATCAATTTAATTGAAATGAACTGTATATAATTATTTTTCTTTAACAAACCAAACCAAGTATATATTGATGTATTTTTGTTCCTTACCTATATTGGAAAATAACCAAACACTGGAGACGACATTGACAAATATAAAAAATATTATGATATTATATTGGAGCGATTTTATTTAAACCACGTCAGAAATAGCAGACGCAATGAATATGAACAATAAGGTGATATTAATTAATTTGCGTTGGATAGAGATAATTAAACAGCTTGGAAAGTGAGTATACTTACTGAAAGGCAGCAGCAAAGTCAAGTTGAAACTTACCTATTATTAAAACGGCAGACAATTAAGATTTTTCTGAATGTAAATCTGTTATGGTGAAGAGTGGATTTTGTACGATAATTGGATATGTTCGTCACGATGGTTGTATTTATGAGAGGCAACCAGACTATGACTGAAATACAGGTTTTTCTAAAAGAAGCTGCTTTTATTAAGTAATTTTTCTTCTTCATTTATCATAATCATCACCATCATTATCATTGCAGCCCTTCACAAGTCCACTGCTGAACATAGGCCTCCCACAAGGAATGCCACAAAGTACTGTCCTGAGCCACCTGCATCAATCGAGTTCCTTCATGTCTAACAAGGTCGTCTCTCCATCTAGTGGGGGCACGCCCTACACTTCATCCACCGACGCCGCAACTAGAGAACCTTTTTTGCCACTTTAGCTTACTAATCTGTTGGGCTATGTCATTCACTCTAGTTTTACTGCGGATATACTCATTTTTAAGTTTATCATGCATAGAAACCCCGAGCATAGACCTCTCCATAGCTCGCTGAGCGATTTTGAGCTTCCTCATGTGGCCAGCAGTGAAGAACCACGTTTTAGTTCCATAGGTCATCACTGGCAACACGCGCTGGTTGTACAGTCTCGTTTTCAAGTTTTGAGGTGCCGTAATTTCCCGAATGCTGCCCAGCCGAGTTGAATCCATCGATTGACCTCCCTGTCGAAGTTGGACTTACCTAGTCGGAATATTTGTCCCATGTAAACATACTCGTCAAAAACTTCAACTACTTCGTTGTGCTTCCAACAACTACCGGCGTAGGTGTGACATGAACGTTATACGTGATCTTTATTTTGTTCTTGTTAATTTTAAGACCTATCTGTTGGGGGGCACTATTGAGGTCATTGAGCATAGTGCTTAGGTCCTCCAGCGATTCTGCCATAAGGACTATATCTTCGGCAAATTGAAGGTGAGTGATATACTCGAAGTTGATGTTAATATCGTATCATTTCCATTCCAGTAGCTTGATAACGTCTTCCAATGCAGCGGTGAAGGGTTTCAGGTCACCCTGTTTTACATATTTCTGCAGTTGGATAGGTTTCATATTCTGGTTCTGTACTCGGATAGCCATCTTAGCCCTACTGTAAAAACACTTCAGCACTTCGATATACCGACAGTCCACTTAGCACCGCTGAATGGACTGCAGCACCGCCCAAATTTCGATGGAATCAAAGGCTTTCTCATAGTCCACATACGCTAGACATAGTGGCAAATTGTACTCCTCGGGCTTCTATACAATTTGCCGAAGGGTATATATGTGGTCTATGGTGCTAAAGCCCTTTCGGACACCGGCTTGTTCGGGAGGCTGGACTGGGACTGCAGCACCGCCCATTTTGAACCCAAATATGCCTATTGACATTTAAAAAGTTTCAGTGGTTTAATTAGTAATATATATATTACTCCTTCACGCTCACACACATCAACTACGATTTGCGTACGATGTATCAACATATATCGTACATTTTATCCCAGAAACTTAAAAAAATCCCTCGGAATTTAAGAAACCTTAACCTAGGTGGATGAAGTCGCGGTCGTTATTTAGTTATCAAAAAAAAAATTAAATATGATTTATTGAGTAATAAAAAAACATTATCGATATCGATCCGCAATCACATTACACATCAATTTTAGAAAAACCTAAAAGTTTACCCCACAGAAGTCGGGTGCATTATAATATTAATCCACTTTTAAATAATATTAAATTACTGAAAATTCACTTAATTACGTCTTTTCACACGTTAAGTATTAAAAGTTGAAAGTAGGAGGACGTGCTCTGTGCAACCCGTGCACGTGCATTTAAATTCGGAATCAAATGCTTTCTCATAGTCCACATACGCTAGGCATAAGGGCAAACTGTAGCCCTCGGATTTCTGTACAATTTGCCGAAGGGTAAGGATGCTAAAGCCTTTATAGAAACCGGCATGTTCGGGAGGCTGGAAGTCGTCAAGTCTGCATGCGAGATGATTCGTTATGACTCTAGAAAACAGCACAGAAACTTCCTACATATCTACCCATGTTGTCCCTCCATATAGTGGAAGGCTGGCCTGCACTTCGTTTACCGGACGTTGCCACTCGAGAAACTTTCTTCCTCGGTTTTTATCGGTTTCTAAATTATATGGTCAGCCCATTGCCATTTCCCTTTAATAATATCAGTTACTTTAGTTCTACTCCAGATATCCTCATTTCTAACTCTATCACGCAGAGAAACCCTTCTCCAATTTAATTTTTCTAAAAATTTCAGATGATGGTTTGTCTAACATTTAAAGAAAACATGAACCAAAGAATGTCTTTATATAGCATTTAGGGAAGCACCCTTTTTTCTTTTTAAATTTAATTTGATTTAATTTCATAATAGTGTACCTAAATATAAGTATCCCTATGTAGATTTTCCTCTCCAATAATGTTCTATTAAAGTCATACTCATTAGAACAGCTTTTTATTGTAATACATAATTATAAAATTCAGTATCACCTTATAAATAAAAATATGCAATAATAAAATTATGGTATTAAAAACTATCGAAATCTAAGTAACGAGAGAATGTTGGTCGTTCTACATCTAAATTATATAAAAATGTATTTTTCAATTTCACTATTCAATGTCGTCGTGAAAATTCTTCTTCTTTTTTAACTCAAACTACTACATTTCCAAGTTTTCATACCACTTCATTACTTAAAAAAAAACTGCAATCGTCAACCCATCTGCCAAGCTTGGCAACCAAACTAAATAACCCCCTACATGTCAATCTATGTAGGGGCCTATTTTAGCGGTGGATTTTGATAGGCTGTGATGATGATTACACCAGATTTAATATGCCTAGTAGCGGTATATTTTCATGTTCAACAGTAGAATTTTACGGGCCGATGAAAATGACAAAGTCAGTTTCGAAATGCTGTCAATGAATATCCTAGTTATGGATGATAAATACTGTGATTTTTCATACGTTTCTTTTTTTCATGATAATTAATTAGTTTGTAAGAAAAAAGAAGTAGTAAAGAGAGAAACACTTTATTTAGGCACAGACTATTTACGTACACAACAATATACTAATTTATATTTATAATGATGATTTTCAGTGTTGCCGAAGAAAACCTTGGAGAGTACAGCACCGGGAGTAAAACAGATAGAGAAGTTCTAATTGTAAAATAATAGCAATCAAGTATTCTTCACTCGGAGCTGTAACCACAGAGGCAGAATGCGTGGCCATCAGGCATGCATTGTCTGTCATCTTCGTGAATATATTCTTGAATGTGGTTCGTGCTGTAACTTTACTGTGGTTGCAGCACAAATAAGTTGGCTCGACCAGAGAAGGACCACGATTTTGGTCTAGGTTAGAGGTAGGTGACTACGCGACATCATCATCTTACGATCAGGTGGACTATGTGTTCGTTTGTCAGCCTTACTATTAAAAATATAATAAGATTTTAATGACATGAATTATGGGAACATTTCTGAGTGGGAAATAGAAAGCTGCTTTATTTTCTTGTCATATAATACTGTAATTGATAGTTAAACGCCATGTTTAACTTTACTTTATTTAATTTTAATTAAACGCGAAAAATACCGATAAACTCATTTAACGTATATCATTCGCGTAAATATAAGAAATCATTGGGTATATATAGTTAAAAATTCAATTCCAGTTCCAATATAGTGGTCAAAGTTAATAAAAGGAAAGTCTAAAAAGCCATTTATTATAAATCAAGAAGCACTATTACAACTTAGCGCTATTATACAGGAACTTTGTCGCCGCTTAATATGATGAAGTACTTTCATTGTATAATAAACGTACTTCAAGGCAGTTACTTGAATACTGTTTTGAACAATATTCGCTCCGTTTAAACCAGAATTACTCGTAATATTGAAGACATGAGAGATACGTTTGCATTAAATATATATTTAAATCATGTTTTAGCTAATAAAAAAAAAAGGTTCATTTTTTCTTCAACTTTTATGTTATGATTTCTTATATTTACGCGAACAATAAACATTTAAAAAAACTAGTGTTTACGGATTTTATCCCTTATATTAACTTATTTTATATTCCCGACGTTTCGAGTACTTTACAGCACATATGGGCACGGGGGACTGAAATGTTCGACGTCCCAATGTCATAGTTAACCACGGCTACCTCCAGATTAAAATGTTTATTTTTTTAAAAACGTCATAATTTTAATAGAAATGACGGCTGGGTGCTACTGTCTGCTTGGGATCCTATAATTAATAAAATTAAATCCCAACCCAATACAACTACAAGACTTTAAGATACAATATGTTAATTCTGCATACATCGGAACAAAAATTAATAATTTTAAGGAGGTAGCCGTGGCTAATTATGCGGGACGTCGAACACCGTACTCCACCCACTCCCCCCCGCAGCCATAGGTGTTGTAAAGTGCTCGAAATGTTGGGAATGTAAAATAAGTTAATATACGATAAGAGATCCGTCAAAACTAGTTTGATTAAATGACTTTTTTGTTTTAATACATGTTCAAAGATATCGAACGGCTGAACCGATTATAAATGCTTCGGTTATTTTTGAAATCCCATGTAAACCAACAACATTTGATCCTTAATGTGGTGCTAAAACAGACGACGCAGATCTTAGTGTTACATAACGATATTCTAATTGGTAACTTAAACTTGTGGCATTCATTAAACAAGTCAGGTGGATAAACGTGGTAGAGCCACGCTGCAGCTATATTATGATAGATCTCGCTGGTATTCTACTACCAGCGTAAAATAGCAGCTCAATGCTGCTGTGTTTCGTATGGTGAGTGTAGAGAATCGTAGATCTTTTTTATTGGAAACACATCAACATTAGGGGTCGCAATCTGCATTTTGATACTTTATCAAGGATAGATGAAGATGTGTATGGGCCCCGGCATCCACTTACCACCAGGTGGACTGTGTGCTCGTTTGTTGCCGTTATTATTTATAAAAAAACGCATTAAAAATACAAAAACGACGTGTATAGTAGACATAGCGAGCTTGTTATATCTTTTCGTAATTACAAGAACTTACAAGAGTTTTCGTTACACCTGACTGATCTCTGCATCAAAAGCATCCCTGTGTGTTGTTTGTCAAACAACTGTGCACCTATACAATATTCTGTCTTCATTTACTAAAAGCTTTTTTCAATGTTTTCAATGTATGTTAAAATATGTTAGGTGTTAAACTACCATAATTTGTAGTGGCAAACAATATTTAGTCCACATGATAGTACGTTAAATTTATGTGCTCCTACATTCAAAATAGAACAAACAAGAAAGGCTACTGGCACGTTGTCATCTCTAAGGATGTTTATAAAATTGGAATGACAAATGAGCTAAAAGTCCATGTAGTCCAAGTAATGGTAAGTGAATGATGTGCCCCATACAAGTCTACTTTTATCTTCGATTAAGAATCAAAATGCAGATGCGTTGTCACTCCTTAAGGCTAAGGTGAAATAACTCGTATCCCAAAAATAGAGTTTTTTATTATCTGTGCTCTACGAAATACTGCAGTTTTAAGCTGCTAGGACGCTGGTATTCCGTGAATGTTTGGTCATCGCCCGAGCGAGCAGACATTTCTGCTACAACCATGATATATACATAAGCATGGATTAACCACGTATAAGGAGTACATATAAAACCTCCTCAGCAAATGCATTATTATGCTGTACATGTGTATATATATATATTATATTGTTCATCTTCATAACAGCCCATCAAAACCTTACAGCTGCACACAGACCCAAGAAATGTCACAAAGCACGGTCCTAAACTACGTGGATCCATCGAGACCTTTCTTCTACTTTATCAAAAGGTAATTGTTAACCGTGCATGACAATGATCTATAACATTTTACTTAGGATTTACTTTAATTGTCTCTTGTCTAGTAGACTGACGATCACGGAATCAGCACTCGCACGCACCTCTGGCGCTGCTCTCGATTACAGGCCCTTTATATCTGGCTCTTTACACTACCATCTATTTAGGTCATGGGTTTTTACTTCGCTTTTCCATCGTCGCCTTTTACGAAACTCAATTTTAAGGATATAATTGGGTAAAATAAATGTTAGACACACAGTCGACCTGATGGTAAGTGGTTGCTGTGACCTATAGACATCTACATTTATTCTTAATAAGGAATCAAAATGCAGATGCGTTGTCACTCGTGAGGACTAAGATGGAATGCCTCTTTTCCAGTAAAAAGGGTCTCCGGTGATTATTTATTTGTACTGTTTTATACTTAAGTCTTAAAATAAAATTAAGAAAAATTACAATTAAAATCAACAACTCAAGCACTTTTTGAATATTTAAGTTATTATTTATTTACCAATAATAATTTGCTTTTTTTATTATTGGTGTAATGTTTTTGCAGCGTACGTGAACATTAGCGGTTCGTTTGGATCCAAGGCACAAAATACCACGAAGAGGTACTAGAGCCTGTTATTGTCCTGCACAGAATCCAAATGGGCCAGAAATTTCTACTCATGCACGATATTGCTCCTTCGCATACGGCGCGACTGGTGTCGGCCGCTCTCTGAGACCACGATATTCAAGTTTTGGATTGGCCTGCACAGTTGCCCGACTTAAATCCAATGGAGCATGCCTAAGACATGTTACACCGAAAAGCTTTGAGAGATTTTCCGCCAAATTTGACGAACGAAAAACAACTTTACGAACACTTGCAAAGAACATGGAACCTCATACCGCAGCAAGACATTAATAATTTAATTTTAAGTATGATAAATTGATGTCAATGTGTTATTAATTTAAGAAATAACCGCACTGATCGTTAATTATTTGATTTTATAAGATTTTTTTTCATATTTAATTAAAATGAATAGTTTTATAAAAAGAAATGAAGTTTCTTTATCATACTATTTTTCCACGACGATTAAAAAGGTAACATTTTTATTTAAAACAAAGAAATAACGAATAGTTTTTTTTTTATTAAAGACCTTAAAATACACATCATTCTTCCATTTATTATATCAAAAAATTCTTCATAGATTTTTAGATATTTGATGAAATACAAAATATCCCTCGATTCTGTTGATGTGTATATGTTGAATGGTTCAGCGGTGTTCGCTCACATGAAAAGTGTAACCGATATTGCCAACTCTTATGAACTAGTCCACTACACATCAGACCATTTTATTAAGATATATAATTTATATTCACCGTCGTCGTTTTTAACCCCCTTTTTATCATGGGGAAATCCTTATGCTGGACTCCTATTGGCCGAACCGTATGGTGGTCATCATCAGCGTATACGAGGAGTCCCGCGATCTCCGTTCCGAACGCAACCGTTGCCCGTTCCCCTCTTCGCTATATAAAAGCACGTCACGGGGGCAGTCTATACCATCCCCGGCACTGTCGCAGTGCTATCAAGATATGTTGGGACCACTTCTGAGTCATCGTTCTTGGGTGGGGGGTTACATCTCTAGGTGTTCGAGGTCCCGTCCGCAGCCCCCGCAACCGCTAACGCAAACATATGGAGTTTATAAGTTTAGCATACGTATCTGTGTATTTGTGTATGTCTGTGGAATTGTAGCGTCCAAACGGATGAACCTATTTTTATTTAGTTTTTTTTTTGTTTGAAAGGTGATTTCATCAAAAGTTCATAGCTATGATTTAAGAAAATCTATTCAACCATTGAGTTATATGTACTACGTACTAGAGAAGCCATTCTGAACAAAAATGTGCACTACTGTATATCGCGCATACGCAGTTGCGCCACCACAGACTAACTAGTAGATTAAAACCTCACTAAATGACACACTGTACGGATTACAGTACGAAATCTAGTACGTAGTACATATATATCGATGTATTCAACCGTTTGAAGATCATCATCTCTTTTCCAGTCAATGAGGGGATTACAGCAACTTTCAGAGGCCTGATCAATTTTAAAATTTGGTTTCATGCTATCTTAATGATATTGCAATAACCTTGACCTGACGCTGAGTCATCGCCTGGAATCTGCAGAATACTCAACTCCTCACCAACTTACAACAGATGTTTAAAAAAGAGACAAAATAAAACTAACAATTCTATTTATTTTAATTTTAGATGACCTTATATATTTAAGCTGTTAGGTTAAAAGCGCAGTGTAATACTTGCACACATAGGAACTGAAACTTAATAAATACTGTTTGCAAGGGTAAGGTTTAGAATCAAGTCACCTTAATTTGGGGGTGGGGTGGTGGGGGAGGGGGAGGGGGAGGGGAGTTGTAAAGTCAACCCCCACTTCCATTTCCTGCCGGACGTGCTTAGTTTTCTTTTTATAAATTTTTAAGAATCTCATTTTGAGGTTATGTTTTCGTATTGTTTTTGACAATATAAACCTGATTTGTGGGGGCAGAGAGTTGGAGGAGGGTAGCCCAACGGCACTCAACGTGGCGCAGTCGAGGGAAGCTGGCTTGACGAAGCCCCGCTTAGCGGGGCTCCTATTTCTGGATGGTTTATAAAAAAACCGGCCAAGTGCGAGTCACACTCGCGCACCGAGGGTTCCGAACAAATCCGTAGGTATATAAGTTTAAAATTATTAAAAATATTTTTATTATATGATGTAACTAGAAATTTATGCTTTTCGCAATTTTTCCTTTATCTGTGCTATAATACGTTGCTTCTTATTAATTTTAAGATTCGGAGTTCACGGGAAGTACCATGTAGGTTTTGATTCCCTTTCGAATATCGAAAATTTGCGGCATAAACGGCTGTATCTTTTGATTGCGTTGGCTTAGAAGTTTGAAATCGTTTGGGCAGTAGATTTGATTATTTGATATGAATTTCAGCTCTATACCTCCACGCATTCCTGAGAAAAAGGGTCTTGATAGACAGACAGACGGACAACAAAGTGATATTATAAGGGTTCCATTTTTTCCTTTTGAGGTACGGAACCCTAAAAAATAACCACAAAGGGGATCCCTTATCTAACCTAACCTGTCCGAGTCGGGTTGCCCCAAGCCCCGAGCTCGCTTCGCTCGCTCTTGCACCAAATAAAACACCAAAATGTTAACTTTTATAATAACTTTAATAAGTAAACATATTTTATAACGTCCACCATTTCCAAAAACGTCGTAAAATAGTAAGCATTCTGTCTCCAGAGGGGTAGCGAAGTTATCCAAAAACAGGAGACAGATAATAACAATAAGGATCACATTCACCTAAACTCGGAAGCAACGGAATTACCCTTATGACGCGAGTCTCGAAATCGAGTATAAACGTAGTGATTATATGCTCTTTGGTCGAGTATATCTGTTACTGATTACTGTCAGTGTCAGAAGTTCCGTTTCAGGTATTAATTAGTGATTTATGAATATTTTTAGAAAATTATATTAAATATTTCGACGCAGCTCCGGCAGCTAAAATTGCATGGGGGAGCTGGAGATAAGCCCCCTTGCCCCCCCACAGTGACAAACTCCTCAAATTGGCGACTTGACTGTATACCCAACCCGTTTGCAATAATAATATTATTTATGTTTTCAAAGAGTATATATAAGTAGTTATTACTATTGTTCTGAGGTTATTATATACTCTTTGACTTTTTGTGTCAAGTGTGAAAGATCAATGAAAAATTTCAAAATACGCCATCCATGATATATTACTCTTAATTAATAATATTTATGTAAACCACAATATTTTCATCTTGAAATGGAGGAATCACAAAATAAACCAGTTGAAAAATATGACGTCTTATCCCAAAACATTGATAATAACGTTAATAAGAAATGTAATGAACACACTTTGAACTTTTCTAACGAAGGCGATCAAAATTTAGAAGTCGTTGTTAGTGAAATACCAACTTCAGGAGGAAAACCAGAACAGTTAAAGCCTACTGGACGAAAAGAATATACGTTGGTATATAATATAGCACCAGGAATTCTCCAAAAGTTTCCGGGGCTTAGTGAGTAACTATCATTATACACATATATTGTTATGTCAATTTTATATAACATAATTTAAACGTGTAGCCAGTGATTAGATATGAATCTGAGGCGAGGTCCTTTACTGCTGGCCGTGTAAGAAAGCTTAAGTTCGCTTAGTTAACTATGAAGATGGTCAGGCTCGGAGTTTCTCTGCGTACTAGTATTTTAATGAGGGTATCTGAAATAGAACCAGACTGACATACCTCTGTGGATTAAAAAACTGAAGTGGCAAGGAGCCGGCTACGTAGCTCGATGAACCGACAGCCGATAGTGAAGAAAAATGATCGAGTTGCAGGTTCGTACCGATAAGCCAAACGGTGTATAGTATCTCCACACTGGATGGTGTGACGACCTGACAAGACATACAGGAAGTATGACGCATGCAGGTGGCTCAGGATTGTGTTTTGTGGTGTTCCTTGTGAGAGGCTTATGTTTAGCAGTTGACTTGTGAGGGGTTGTTATGATGAATTATGACGTACGTTATTTTTATAGTTATATGCATACTCGTATATTTCTACGATTGCCATTGCCTAGACTTAAAAATTAATACATACTACTCATATTACTGAGTGTTGGGTAGAACTTGTGTGAGAATCTCAGTTGTCTATATTGCATTTTATGGAAATGCAATACATTCAACTGAATATTCAAATAGCTATTTTTCAAATGGTTATCCACATATAACGATAAATGAAGAGGAAGGAGGTTGAAATATAACATTAAAGCATAAACTTAGAATATACTGGCGTACATATTCTATGTCTATGCATTAAAGTATATTTCCTTTTCATTGTTTTCTCCCTTAACTCTAATACAATTTTCTTATCATATTATAAGAAATAATATATTTTTTAACTTATATAAAATTCTCTCTATAATAAATTTCTATAAAATTTTATAAAATTCTATCTTATATATAAAGTTTAATACCGTCAAAAAATTATTATCTTGGCGTCAAATCAAGTCGAAAATTCTGACTTGACCTCAATACGGTCGTTACTTTTTTCCCGCACAGCTCTCTTCCTTCATATTTGGAAATTAAACAGCTGTTAAAAACTTTACCGGTGAACGGCAGCCGTCGCAATTCTTATGTGTATTCTTACCTTGCGCAAACGTCGATGCAACAGTTTTTTTTTAAGCTAAAGAGAAAAACAAAATCACAGCTCACATGACGTTAAGTGGCTACTGTTGGATATAAACTATTACTGTTACAGCCTATTAAAATTCACTGCTGAACATAGGCATCCCCCAGAGATTGCACGATAGGGGAGATATTTACCATAGTTTCCGCACTTGGCTAGCGGGTTGGTTACCACAGTGTTTTTGTTTTACTCGTTATTAGGAATTAAACCCCCCCCCCCCCTTCACGGAATAAATACATATTAATAATTTAATATTTTGAATACCTTTGCTTGGAATAAGAATATCACTAGCTTAAGGTAATGACTAGATATACAAAACTGCACACAGAAACCAGCGTAAAATAGCAGCTTAACGCTGCTGTGTTTCGTATGGTGAGTGTAGAGAACCGGAGACCCTTTTTACTGGCAAAGAGGCATTCCATCTTATTCCTCATGGGTGACAACGCATCTGCATCTTGAGTCTTTATTGAGGATAGATGTAGATATCTATGCGTCACAGTAACCACTTACCATCAGGTGGACTGTGTGCTCGTTTGTCACCCGATCCTATAAAAAAAAACTGCATTCCCTATTTTTAACTTTTAGCGGTGGACTGCTATATACCTGTTTAATAAAACTATAAATAATGAAATCCTTTTTTGAAATCGGCTAAAAGCCAACTTACGTAGTTCTAAAGTTGTCAAAGTTTTCTAACCTTCCAAACAAAAAAAAATTTGTAAAAGTCTTTTTTTAATAGGAACGATGGGTATTTAGTAATCAAGCAAAATACAAATAGACTAATTATTTGGATTAAAGATGTTAAAAAAGAAATAATTAGGATCCGCGTATAAAAAAAAGTTAAATAATGTGTCTTACCTAAGTTAAAGAGCACCTTTCGCCATTTCTCAATTACATAACTTAGCAGTCAGCCACCGCAGCGTATATTTTACATGATGATCGTATTATCGACGGTGATGTTTCTTTCCTAGTATAGTGGTGTTAGGAGTATAGGGAAGGCGGGAAGTGCTTAAAATTAAATGTTGTGTCTTATGTAGTTTGCAACTGTGTAAAGTTAATTATTTTTTACCATCTTTAATAGAATGGATTTCGGCAAAGCAATACCTGATTCTATTAGTTATAATTATTTGGAATTGCGAATTCCAAATAATTTACTACAAGTGTAAAAAAAAAAATTAAAATATTACTTATATCCTTTTGGGAAAAGGATCTATATACAATGTATTTAAATAAATTTATTTTAACAATTAAGACTTTATTTTAATTAGAAAAAATTGCATTCATTTTTGGTAGGCCGGGTGGCCCGAAAATACAAATCGATTGGTTTATTGTTTGTTCAAAAGTCAGTAACTGATTCAAAATTCATGCTCCTAATTTAACATTTAATTTTATAGATCAAGGAGAAGAGCAAGACACGAGTGCACCCTTTATTTATGAGCCTGGTGGTCGCAATGCTTTTGTGAAGTTCGTCCTCAGCCTTGTTCTACTGATGCTTCTTGTGACTGCAGCATTTCTGGCAGTAGTCCTCTTGATGTAAGTTTTGCAATTTGTACAATATAAAGGTTTTATTTATAGCTTATTATTGATATTGTATCATTGTTCATAAGGGGATTCTTCTACGTGGTAGACCCATGCTGCAGCTATATTAGTAGTATAGTTGTAGCACGAATGAGTCGGCTCGACCGGGGAAGGACCACACTCTCACAGAATACCAGCGTAAAATAGCACCTTAACACTGCTGTGTTTCGTATTGTGAGTGTAGAGAATCGCAATGCCCATGAACTACAGTTGTAAGTGTAGTAAAAAAAAAATACCGTCATGATTTCTAAAAAATTAAGGGTCTGAATTTGACTGTTTCTTAATATTCTTACTCGCTACGTCTATTTGATTATTTTGACTCGAGAACAATACACGCAGATAAAAGATGGAGTAACAGTGATTTAGTCTTTGTATAATAATGTTCGTTATTTAAATACATATATTGATAGGGACTTTATCGTAATTTAGAGTTACTAATAAATAGTAAAGAAAAAAGAATGACAAATAAACGTGTTTGTGTGTACTTATGTACGCACGTAGGAAGTTATAATTCTTTAGTGTAACAATACAAAAATAATTTAAAAATTATATAATATGATCCTGGTGACAATTGGTTCACGACTCCGTGGAGCAGTGGTTCAGCAATGAGTTGCAGCGCTAATGGTCGCGGTTTCGATTCTCCCACAGAACAAGTATTTGTATAGCCTCCAAATATTTTTCTGGGTCTGGACTTATGAACTTGTGAAATCTATATATGTAAACTGCCGCCGCGATACAGGAGAATATCACAGTGTGGAGGTAACTTTTTTAAAAAAATATTAATTTGTTTTTATTAAGATTTTTAAACTTTATATTTACTCTTAATATTGTTCCAAAAAATAAACATACATCAATCACGTGTTTTGATGGGTAAATTTAACCTCTTTTATCTTTATAAAGATATAAATAAATATATTAACAATTTTATATCATTATGTTCAGAATGCGAAACTGCGACAAAATTTTCACATTTAAATTTGCTTTACAGAACTCTTCTTCTCGATCCACCTTTAATTTATTGCAAACAATTTTTTTTCTTATGTGCATGGAAATAAAATCACTTAATTCTAATATACTTTGAAGTGGCAGAGAATTTGTATTTTAGAAATATAATATATATGTTGAATTATTTTAGTTCCTACACTTTCATTAGAGCATGTGCTTTTTTTAACTTTTTTCTTGGTCTATTATTCTTCTCTTTGATTTAGATATTGTTTTAAACCTATCCCTCTTTCTTCGTGTCACTGTACACTGATTGTTGTAGTATAGGCAGATAAGCTAGGTACAGGTGTAATATTTCTGCACTGATGTGTAGATGATCTACGTGGAAGATGAAGATCAACCTGTAATTCAAACAAATTAAATAGACAAGGCAGACTTATTTCACATAACATATGTAAAACAAGGGCAATCTAACATATAATCTAGTTTAAAAATAATATATTAAAGAATAATACAACTTCTATATAACTATAATCAACTCAACTTTATGTTTCAAATATAGTGATACGCTTCTCGGCTTAAAAACTATAACTGATCACCATTATTTATTTTTAAAGTTACTTTATATTTATTAAAAGTCGCCAGTTCATCTCTAAGCAACTGTGAATATGTTTCCTTCAGTTGTTTTACTAAGTCGTTATATTGTATGTTGTAACAGTTGCCAATACATAGTTTTATATTAAACGAAGCTATAAAATCACAACCCACGAACAATAATATATCTAGTCATCAACAATAGCCCAAAGGATATATTTTTGAGCTGTTATAACCATAGAATACTCTAATAATTGGTGGTGCCCGCGTAGCCACTAACATATTATGTCAACAAATCTCTTTCGACGTCACAGTAGTTGGCTAATTTTTATGTCAAGCGTTGCTGGTTGCAATTTATTTCAAATATGTCCATTAGTGCTATCATTACTTTTCGGAAAACCAGGCGGATGTGAAATTTGAATAAAAGTGGTTTATCTTTACACCAATAAGTCGAAACTATTTATATTTTGTGAATATTAGAATCAATAATTTAAAATTTTGCACAACCGACTTCAATGTAAATTATTAATAATATCTCAAAAACTATTGGTCAGACCTCAATCAAATTTCTATGGGACTACATGAAAAGCACCAGCTTTCAAATAAAAAAGAATCATCGAAATCGTTTCACCTAGAAAAAAGTCATACACATAAAAAATAAAAAACATACAGTCAAATTGAGTACCGTCTCCTTTTTAAAGTCTGTAAAAAATTAAGAAATATTGGTCTGTAAAAACAACAGTAGGAACTAGTGATCTAATGAGTCATTTGTTTTTCATTATTACCCCCGCGTAATACCTGGAAATTAGTGCAATGATAGTTTAGTACATATATCGAAGAGAAATTTGTTTTTGCGCATTCGCTCTCTGAATTTCTTTAGTGACATTTTTTTATAGGATAGGGTGACAAACGGGCACACAATCCACCTGATGGTAAGAGGTTGCTGTGACTCATAGACATCTACATTTATCCTCAATAAACAATCAAAATGCAGATGCGTCGTCACCCGTGAGGGCTAAGATGGAATGCCTCTTTTCCAGTAAAATGGGTCTCCGGTTCTCTACACTCACCATACGAAACACAGCAGTGTTAAGCTGCAATTTTACGCTGGTATTCTGTGAGAGCGTGGTCCTTCCCCGGTCGAGCCGACCCATTCGTGCTACAACTATACTACTAATATAGCTGCAGCATGGCTCTACCACGTATAAAGCAACATAATGACTTCTTTGTTTTGTACCAAAACTACAGAGTTTATTCAAAATAATATGTTGCATGTTTTTTGAAAGTGAAGTTTTATTTTTCGATTGTTTGTGTTTCAGACCAGATGTAAAAGAATTTTTCAGTGTATATGGATGGGTATTAATGATACCAGCATTGTAAGTATTGCTATTTTTTATAAGCCAGTGTATGACTTTTATCCCACCTAGTGATGATGGAGCCGGAAATAGTAAAGGCATTCGCAAAAAAAAATACCTATTTCAGTTTTTCTTAAAAGAAGGTAGAAAAGGGATACAATAGCGTATTATTTCATATATTTTGCTATAAACATTACAAACGGAAGCAAACCGTAAGTTTCAAATTTAATTTACGTAATAATAAATTAACGATAAAGTTTTCGGCCCATGATGCGCTATTATATTCTTACCAATTTCAATGTATAAAGCTATAATTTCACAGGAGTCCATAACTTTCTCCTGATTACATTTGATCTATTATATTATTTTTAAGCTAGCTATTACCCAGACGCTGTTTATAGCAGTACTCTCACAAGCGGTCCAAATTATTCAAGAGCATTAGCAATATCGTTATCAGTTCAAAAGAAGAGACACACTATTAATGCAACTTTATTTCTTCTCAGAATTATCCTGTTAGGTGTAAACTATGCAATGGTATGCAGTATGTGTGCTAGACAACCTCCATGCAATTACGTGTGCCTGGTGATAACGGTAAGTTTTAGTTAAATATTTGACTAATAAACTAGGTTATAGTCTCACTTACTATAACCTCGTTTATTAGTCAATGTTAAAACAAAGTCATCTGTAAATAATCAATCCTTCCCCGAGTAACGCCACAAAGGAAGTTCCATAGCCACCTGCATCCATCGACTTCATGCATGTCTTACCAGGTCATCACTCCAGCTGTTGGGGAGCCGCCTACACTTCGCCTACTGATAGGCGGCTACTCGAGAACTTTTCGTCACCATCGGTTGTCGGTTCTTCGAACCTATATTCAGCAGTAGATGTAAAATAGCAGTTCCTCACCCTTTAATCTTAACACAGGAGTATAGGTGCAGTTTTGTTTGTTATGGTGCATCTTACCTGAGAAAGAGATGGGGGAGGAAGAGTCCTCTCCTGAGGAGAAGTCGCTATGGGGTGGCCAGCGCTGGTGGGGCCATAGATATGTGCGGAAGCGTTTCCGTGGCCCTGCCAATATGCAACGTAGGTGGAATACCATGGTTTTGGTCGGTGCTAGTTCGAGATAATCCGTCCGTGCCCGCACGAGGCGGGTATGTGTTGGCATTTTTCCATATAAAACAAAAAAGATGGTGCAGTTTGGCAGTTAATTAAGGATGGTACTAAAGCAGAGGAAACCAAGACTAAAAAGAATCATCCATATCAGTATTACGAGTATCATTCAGTATCTTGCACGATCAAATAAAGATAGTCAGAGTGATTACGCTACACATTGCTAGTGACGTTGAGACCATGCTCAATTTCTTGGCACACACGCACGCATCTTTGGCTTTCTTCTTTAGCCGTATTTGTGTGCGTGATTGCTTGTTCTTAAAAAGAGTTTCGAATGGGTTTTGCATGGTTTAGGCGCCACGTAAAATTTACCCAGTGCTCTTTTTTTTCTACCGACTTCAAAAAGGAGCCGGTACTCAATTTGACTGTATGTTTTTAAAGTTGTGGGGTAACCCACATAGGGTTACCCCATAACTTTCTACTGGTAAACTCGATTTCGATGATTCTTTTTTATTTGAAAGCTGGTGCTTCATATGTGGTCCCTTATAAATTTCTGACCTGACTGATCTGACCAAAAGTTTTTGAGTTATTCTTAATAACTTATTTTGAAGTCGGTTGTAAAAAAAAAATTAAATTATTCTCTCTCTGTTGATGTGGGTCTAATACATATAAAAGGGAAGATGGATAAAACCTAATTTTGTAAGCTGCATTTTTGAAATATTTTTCTTGCGATGTTATACCTACGGCATATTGAAATAATTTTAGCACAGCATTTTCTCTCTAGAATAAAAAATAAAACCTTTGCCAATATTTTGGTTGTTTAATCAAAGGAAATCACGAATTCTCAATTTTATTCAATTTAAAGATAATCTTCTCTCTATATTAAGATTTTCGTATCGTGTGTTCGTATATTTTAGTATCGTGGGGTAAATTACTCATATCCATTGCATATGGACAAACCCATAGGTACATTTGATGTAGAGTATATAAAATTAACTATGTCATGTTGATGGCCTAAGAAAATACATAGCCCCATTTTGTCCTGTAAGTGACGTAAGAGATATTGAGAAATGTCTGAAAAATCTCATGGCTTCTAACTGATGACGGTATACGGTCTGGTACTCGTACTACTATCATCGTACTGCCTACCAAGCGTAACGATTAAGTTCAATGACTCCTTACCATGTAAAAGGCACATATCAAGCAGTGGACTTTTATGGACTAATAGGAAAGACTACGATTTGTCCCGTGCCGAAATTGAATCCGCAAACAGCGGTATCGCAAATAGACGCTCAGCTATCATAACATCCTGCGGTTTATATTGAGTGGTAGGTATTCATACAGCTTGGCGATGTATGTATATTTACTACCCAATATCGTTCCACGTGCTTTATGAAACGACATACGGAAACAAACCAGGAGTAGGGTAACTGTGTCCTCCTAATAACGAATTAAAATACAAAAACTAAGATTTCTAACACGCTGCCAAGTGTGGCAACTTTGGCATATGAGACAATGGGAGGCCTACATTAAGCAGTGAACTTTTGATAGAATGAAATGTAATTGACTTTTCAAATAATTTCAGGTAATAGGCATGAGTATAATTGCTGCTAAAGTTACTTCACACTATAGTACGGAAATCGTTTTGTATGCTGTTATTACGACCACGGTCGTTGTACTCGTATGCTTTTTTCTAGCATTTTCCAGGGTAAGTTGGTAACATATTTACAATTTATAACATGACTGACATACGGGTTGTCACTGAAGTCGACGTCAAGTCGAAATCGGGTGATAGGTTAAGATTATAATAAGTAGATAATAGTTAACAGAAAAATATAAAAAAGTATTTTGTGCATTTATGCAACACCTATAATATAGTGTTCACGTTGCACGGCTCTACCAGGTACCTTGATACCTACTTGGTGTATAGTGAGCGATGCAAGAGGTCATCTCGATATTTTTAAGGAAAAAAGAGTTTTCCGCCCTCATCCAAAGAGTGTTGGTTAACTCCGTGTTTTCGACCTATTTCTTTTCTAATTTCTCAGAGAAGCAAGTTTCCTGACGAAGTCTTCCTTAACCTTGAAGCACGAGGTAATTCAGTGCTTGAAATTACAAATAACAATTTCAGTGGTTTTGGCGGGGATCAATTACGGTTGTTTATATTATATAAAATTTTAAGCAAGTATTCATCGTCTTATGAAACGTAACTCTTTACTGTTGGCCATACGAGGGAGCTCAAAGTTACTCAGCGTACGATAAAAAGGGCTATTGATTTATCTCCAGGATAAAATCGGTAACAAGGATAACCAGAGAAGAACAAGTGTAACTGACATAGATAAAGCTTATAAGTTGAAATATATATCATTTTACTGTTTAGATCTCTATGGTGTTATGATATGATACTGATAGTCCATCTATCAAGTGTATAGAAAATTATCTTAACGGCGACACTTACGATAAATAGAACAGGTGACCATTTAAGTGAGATATTAAATTATTATGTTGAATTTTAACGGGCTGTCTATTCATTGTAATATTTTTTTTAAATATCTACTGAAGAAATGCGCATAAAGCAACAAAGGCCCACCTGCGCAAAAATCTGAGAGTGCCTCCACTCTTTCTCCGAAATGTTTCATATTCGACGTACTGCTAAAAAGATGAAATCAGTGAACTAAGGAATCTCTACACATCCAGGCTTGAATATATAATTTATGATTTTGCATAAATTTTAGTTTGATCCCAATTCTGTAGGCTTGCGTGCCTTTATACCACGAGATTATAATAAATATTTCACATGGATGAGTGGTGAAAATTTATATAACTTGTGTTTACTACTTTCAGTTTGATTTTACTAGTTGGATGTTATACGTGGTTGTTATTGCTACAGCGTTCTCTGTTTTATCAATGATTGTTTTAATGACTATGCTTTTTACTGGAACAGTTATGAAACCAGTAATAATAATAATTTTAGTCATCGGCACTCTAATAGAAGTAATTGTAAGTGTTATTTATAATTAATTAATTTTAATAAAAATACGTAAATAAATTCTTAATGTTTATCAATGAAAATGAAGTATACGTGAGTTTTCTTTAAAAAAGTTTGCTCCCCACTGTTGAACCTAGGCCTCCCTCATAGATTGCCTCAAATTTATATATTCATATTCATAGTTGTCACACTTGGCAGGTGGGTTGGCTACCGTAGTTTTTTTTTTATTTTTATTCGTTATTAGGGGAACGCTGCTGCCCATCTATTGATTTGTTTCCCTCTTTCGCCTCTTACTACATCCACGGGATGATATAGGGTAGTGATTATTCTTACACCGCCACTATATAGCCCATGACTCTTAGGTCGGTATTTCGAGACAATTTTGAGCTTTGACTCAAAAAATGTAAACATTTATTTATTATATATAGACACAAATTTTCATATTGCGTAGTTTTAGTTTATTCTTGAGATTGTCTAATTAAATTTTGACATTGTCTTTAATACTAAACTTAGCCTTACAGTCTGTAACAAATATTTGCATTCTTGGTTTTTTTTATTTAATAGGGGGCAAACGAGCATGCGGCTCACTTGATGGTAAATGACTACCGCCGCCCATGAACAACTGCAATACCTGGGGAATTGCAGATGCGTTGCCAAGCACAAAGGTTGTACATAAAGAAATGATAAAATAGAGCCATAAAATTAAAATATGTACAAGTAGTGTTTAGATCTCGTAGAGTTAGAATGAAGAATAGGTTATTAGAGGCATACCGTGTAAAATTTTATAGAAGTGACGTATCGCTTAAGTTGAATTTTCAAGTACTGCCTCTTTGGTCTATTGTTTGTAAACGCGACTGCTGATCATGTGGTGTCATTTTCGATTTCGCTTCGGACAAAAAGCAGTTATTAGGTTATTTTGTAAATGAATTGTCAGTAACAGTCTGAAGTCAGGAAGTTGGCGGAGATTCACATCCGTGCCTCGGAAAGCACGTGAAAGCCGTTGGTCCTGCGCCTGGCGCACTGGATCTCTACGGCCGTGTAGGTTTGTTATTCCATCGGACTGTGTGACCTGTGCATCCACACGCGTGCACTATAATCTAGCTACGCGCAGATGGCTAGTCTCCGTTAGGATTGGCCGCCGTGAGTGATATTCGGCCTGGAGTACATTATTATTATGAGGATCTATATTAAATTGTTTGCTTATTAAAAAGGTTTTTCGTACGTTCCTCTAGAAGTGTCTTACCTTTAAAATAATGTTATCTGTGAAATTGTTTTTTTTCTTTTGGTTATACTAAGTAATAAAGTAGATATTTACTGAATTTCAGACGCTGACAATAGAACTGCAAACCGTAATTGGAGGCAAATCAGTACAACTATCTGAAGATGATTACGCTCTTGGAGCCTATATGATTTACACATCAATCATTACCATTTTTCTAAAATTAGTACAACTTATCGGTTTAATAGAAGATATGTGAAAATAGAATAATTATTTACATCGAAATATACGTTTGATTATATATATATATATATGGGTTCTTAATTTTCTATTTTAAAACATCGTATAAAATTTTGCTAGTCGTCGTCATCAATAAGTCCACAGCTCGATACAAGCTTAAAATTTGAGCATACTTACAACGCTGAGCTAAGTTTAGATTTTTTGGGTTATTCCGTTTATTCACCTTAGAAAATCTTATTCTTCGCCTTATTCACCTTATTCTTCTTAGGAAATCCACCCTAGGGTGGATACTCGGAAACTCATGTTCGTTTATTTACCCTAGACGGGGTGGATAGTCGAAATTCGTTTTTTGATTGTTGTTCCGCCTTTCCACCCCAAATACAGTTCAACAGAAAATATATTCATAATTTAATATATTATTGATTAAACTTTAACAACCATATAATTATTTATTTATTTATTTAACAATTTATGTACACACAAAATAATGTTACAAGGAAGAGAAAAAAAAAAGATATTTTGTACAAAGGCATTGCTTATTTCATATTGAAATTTCTTCCAGCAGGCCTGATACTGGACAAATTAAAAGAGAAGCTAATCTAAATCTTATAAAATTTTATAACATAAAAATTAAAACTCTTCGTTTTAAATAATAATAAGTAATTTATAAATTCTGCAATATCTCCAGGAAATGATCAACACTAATTTCATTATTGAGTAGACGTAGTTGTATGTCCTGTATAAATTCGTCTCTTATAATGCACAGTTGCAATCGTTTTCTATATTTCTTTGTTACAACAGATGTCTTAGTAAAACTAGGCCTATTTTTGCAAGCAATCCAAAAATTTTACTAACTTTGGATGTTTGTCTTTAATTTCATTTGATATTGTTTTGTAACGACAATCCGAATGAATTTTAAACAGCCACATAAGTTTCGTCCTTGAGCCATGTCTTTTCATAGTAATTCACAAACGCCATATTATTATCATTATTCATTGACGTAAATTATGTCACATCGAATGATATGTAATTTTTTTTATTTATTTTATTATATACCATATTAAAAACTATAATATCTTATCGTGCCAAGAACGTTGGCTGTGTTTCCCCGCTGAATGGCTATACTTAGACTTTGAGCGAGAGAAAAGAACCAGCCCTCTTATCACCAGCCGCGGAAATAGTTACTTTAGGAACTTCACCGTACGTGGACCCCACGGACCGATAGTCCCTACAGCAAATGGCACTAATATTTAGTCATCTCTCAGAGACCCACATTTGCGCCACTTGCTCAGTTTAACTGCCTCTGATGCCGCCCCGGCTCTAAACTAGGTACCCCTGAGATGAAAGGCCGCCAAAGTGTCTACGCAAATAGCATCCCACATTAGGGCTTTACCTCTCTCCCAAGGGACCAATGTCATACCGTCTGGTCTCTTGCTATCGTCTCTAAATATTCTACAAGGCTCTAATACCGAGGGAACATTTATAGAAACAAGAGCCCTTCGGATGACATCGTTCAAAGAACCGTGCCGTGAAAACCTACCAATACTTTTCTTACATGAAAGTCCGTGGGGACCAAATTTATCGACGCTGCTACCACAGAGGCACTGATGGAGTTGACAAATTGCCGCTCCTAGTCGGGTTCCTACGGCGATGCGCAAGCTTTTCCCATCAAGTAATGTGCCAAAATTACTTGATGATAAAGCGTGTAACCAGTGTCTTGTGTTTTTTAGTTAGAAGGCGTGCCTTATCGTGGTCACTCAAATTATGAAACAAAACTATCCACACTTTCTGTACCAAAGGAATATCCCACTGTTTTTCTTAGTTAACTTACATTTTAATCTACTTAGAGCTAAAAATGATAGACTAAACAGATAACTTATGGTAAACGTGAGTCACAGATAGAACATTACATGTCATCATTTATAAATTGTATAATATTTTATGTCAAATTATTGAAGTCATAAATAATGTAAACACAGAAAGCTACAAATACAATTAAAATTCAACAATCTCTTGGTCATCTAAGTATTCTTGGACTGAATAAAAGCACTTATTCAAAAGCCAGGAATGTAACTTTCTTTTAAACAATGGTAATGGCAGAGTTTTGAATCTTTGGTGAAGCTTATTTTACATTTTGATAGCCGAACAATAACAGCTTCGTCTGTATAGTTGAAGTCTTATTCTAGGTTACATGAGCCTTTCTCGATGTATGGTACCTTTATTTTTGTATTGCTCTCTAGTGACAAAATAATGAAGAGTGTTGTTGTACAAAAATACACATTTATTTTATATACAGGCACGGTAGCAGTAGGATTCCAAGTTTCTTGAAAAGAAGTTTACAGTTTTCAAGAACATGTACTTTGCAAATAGCCATAACACATTCTATTTGGGCTATGAAAGCCCGGTTTACATCTCCATAATAATCCTCACAATATAATGTTAATAACACATAGCCATTGTAGGCCGATAGAGCAGTTTCAATGGATGATACGTTACTGAGTCGTTGTAGCTCGTATACAAATTTATTTATTCTCGTAAATAGATTGTCTATTTGTGCTTTCCAGTCACAGTGTTTATCTTAAGTAAGTCCAAGAAATTTAGCTTCATTAACAATTTCAACAGTATTACCGCAATAATCGACTAGCACATCTTAAAATAGAATAGAATAGAATTGAATATTTTTTTATTCAATATAGATCACATGTGTAATTCTTATTGAAATATATTTTTGACTTTACCACTGGTTCGACAAAAACCCTCTTCTGTGAAGAACTAGCAAGAAACCCAGCGGGACTTTTTTAAAGCATATTTTACATTAATAGTTGTACAAACTATATAAGATCATCCATTGACCTTGCTTTGTAAGTAGTAAACTGGATGTCCTTCGTTTTTTCTATGTTTATTTCGAGATTGTTTGAATGTAGCCAATTGATTAGATTGTATAAAGTCTCATTAAAAATGATATTGGATTTTTCTATTTCGTCATATTTTATTACCAACGTGGTGTCCTGCCTGCGAACATGAAACATTTATATTGAGTTTCATTTGGTAAGTCGTTAATAAATATCAAAAACTACAAGGACTCCAAGATACTACCCTGTGGAACTCCCCATTAATTGACGCGATATTTATGACCGGAAAGTACACTGTGTTGATTCAACGACTGCTGTCTATTATACAGATAACTTCCAACCAGTCATTATCGTTACCTCTAATACCATATCTACATAGTTTATACAGTAATATTTTATGTGGAAAAAAGTCAAAAGCTTTAGTCATGTCATTTTGATTAATACCTTCTGTGACATAATGTACCAGCTTGCAGAAGGTGAACGTAGTAGTGACCTTTGCGAATACTGTGTTGTTCAGAAGAATAATATACTGACAGAAGTCAGTATATTATTTGAGGTAATAAAGCTATCAATGCGCTTGAAGATGACTTTTTCATAGATTTAAGATAGTATTGGAATAAGAGTTATAGGTCTATAGTTATTCATATGACTTGCTTGTAGTGGTAATGTAAGAATATTCACTACCCCACACCGTGGGTTTCGTAAGCATCATCTTTCTAATTACAACTCACTATTATTTACAAAAAACTGTGTCAAGCTTGGCAAGGTTTAATATATGGATAAATAGATCATGTTTATAAAGAATTATCTTCCAATGACTGCATTAAATTTTAAAACTATATGAATTATTTTGCAACAATAAAAAATACTTGAACGTATTGTAAACTCAAAATGATTTCACCATTAATCTAGGTTAAGGAAACTTTTCAGAAATTGTAAGTAATAATAGAAATTTTGAAATCCAATCCCGGCTAACTAATTGTTAAGTCGCTGACTTATAGAAACAAACTTTACTGAACTTCGGTTGTATTTACTTAATTTCCAATAAAATTTTTGTGATAATTTTAAGATTGAATTACTATTATGATTAAAAAACTCCAGGAATGAATTTTAATTAAAATTAGGGCCCGGACGTTCATTTAAAATTGTACAACTTCAGTTTGTGATAGAAAAACTTAAAAAATTAGTTTTAAAATAAGCTGTAATTCTTTGTTCAAAATAGAATAATTGGGCCATTTTACATATTGTTTCTTTGATCTGTTATAACAAATATAACTGTATGAGATGTAGTAAGATGTTAAATGAGCTTTTGTTTAACTAACATCTTACTACTTCACACTCCTTAAAGTTACAGCTTTTCTCACTTTTCACTGAGAGCGTTTTAGGGCGCGAAAATGTCCGCCACGCTGCATATTTCTCACATATGCATGTTCTCTCACGATATTTTCCTTCACCGCCGAGCACGTGGTAAATCAGCATTTAAAATTGCAATTAACAATTTGATAGGTGCCGGCGGTGAATTAACCCAGGTTGCTCGCATACTGTGAAAATTTACAGCGAATAATTACGAATTTAGTCTTACTTTAACTGAACTGTTTGAGTAAATAGGTAAGGGCTATTTTTAATTCAATTGTCACAAATGAGCACACAGTTAATATGACGAGCAATTCAATTAACATAGACATCTATATACTATTAAGGATAAACGGAGATGCAGTGTAACCCTAATGAGAAGATATCTCGTTACAATAAAAAAGGTTGCCTAATTGGTCTAGTAGTCGCAAACACAGGTGCTGAACATGAGCTCCTAGATTCAAATCCCAGATCAGGCTAAAAATCTGCAATCGAGTTTTTCTGTCATGAAACTTTCAGTAGCAGTCCGGAGCCATAAAGCTGTAGGTGTCGTGTCGGATTGTCGTCCCATAGAACTATGAGAGCGAGGAAAAAGAGAGTGGATCTGTGTTTGCACATACAAGTGGACACTATAATCCTGTCCTGCGCTGTGTCATTGATTTAATAAACTAGAATATTTCACAATAGAAATCTAAGAGCCAGTATCTATAAGAAAACATAGGGCTTGTCTTTTTTTTATAGAAGAGGGGGCAAACGAGCATGCGGCTCACCTGATGGTAAGTGACTACCGCCACCCATGAACAACCGCAACACCAAGGGAATTGCAGATGCGTTGCCGGCCTTTTAGAAAGGTGTAAACTCTTTTCTTGAAGGTTCCTAAGTCGTATCGGTCCGGAAAATTTGCTGGTGGTAATTGATTCCACAAGGAAGTTGTGCGAGGGAGAAAACTTCTTCTAAATCGCACAGTGGTGGACCGCCAATCATCCAGATGGTATGGATGGTAAAGCGAGTTTTGTCGCGATGTGCGATGGTGAAATTGAGCTGCTGGAATTAGTCCGAACAATTCCTCAGAGCACTCCCCGTGATAGATGCGATAAAATACGCAAAGAGATGCAACATCTCTACGCAGTGCCAGTGTATCGAGCCGATCAGAAAGAACTCGGTCGTCGACGATTCGAACCGCTCTGCGCTGGATGCGGTCAAGTGGAAGGAGCTGGCACTGGGGTGCCCCGGCCCAGAGATGAGAACAGTATTCCATTGTCTGTTTGTCTGTCCGCCTGTCTGTCTGTTTGTTCCGGCTAATCTCCGAAATGGCTGGACCGATTTTGACGGGATTTTCACGGGCAGATATCTGATGTCACAAGGAGTAATTTAGGCAACTTTTATTTTACAAAAAATATTAGGGTTCCGCGCAAAAAAATTAAAACCCGAAATAACACGCGGGCAAAGTTGCGGGGAAAAGCTAGTCAATAATATAATACGTTTATCAATAATAATATACTACGAAAGAAACGTCGTTCCAACCGAGTACCTATTCCACGACACCCGCGCATGTTTTTTTCTGCCTCACGTTATGTTAAGAAGTAATTTTAATAGAAAGAAATAGATTTAATTTTAATAGAATATTCTTATCGATACTGGTTCTACGATTTCTATTGTGAAATATTCTAGTTTAAAATAAAATAATATTTAATTAAAAAATTTTTAAGTTTTCTCACGTGTGCCAATCTTAGAGTGTGCCGTAAATGTTTCACTATTTGTGACGTCACGTTGATAAACATTAAATTTTTTAAATATAAAAAAATATTAGAAATTGGGACTTTATTTTTACCTTTTGAGTCTCTGATTTTTTCCTACCCTGTGTTAAAAATAACTTAGGAACACAGGAATCGAGTCTTTTATTTAAAGTGGAGCATATTAGTTTAGGCAAAGGTGCAATAAAATTAGAATCCCGTGCTACCGAGAATTGACCACAGGAAACTCCATTGGAGACTCATTGGACGTAGTATTAAAAAAAATTGTTCATCAATATTTTTTGTCATTCGTGTTTTAACATAATTTGGGAACACGGGATTTAGAAAGATTAATAGTTTTCGTGTCAATTAAATTAATAGTACGTTTCGACAGACACGGCACCGAAACCGTGTTTAGTTTAAATCGTCATTATTATTTTCAGAGGCGCAAACAACGTGTATATTAGAAGTACGAATATTATTGTCCGGCACATTACTAGTGGTTGTTATTTTTGCACTTGCAGTGCAGCTTTACGTTGATCGAGGCGCATATTATTCTTTTTAAACTTAAGTTTGGGATTATTAAATGACCTTTATTTTTGCAATATGCACATATTTAGTCAGGATTAAAATTGGAATGAGGTTTATTATTTGGATTATTAATTTTTTTAATGAATGAATTATAATAAGAGAAAAGATGATGGAAGTTGAGATAGGAAACATTTGATTACTTTTTATAACACTCGGAAAAAGTATATCCGTGTTTATGATAAATTGCGCACGATATAGATGAGTGCTACGATAATTTACTTAAATTAATTGATTTTTCTTCTTCTATTGCATGCTTAATTGCTTCAGATAATGTTAGAGGGTTCCTGCAGCATACAATATGTGAATAACTAGGATCCATGCCCAATAAGAAAGTATTTAAGGCTAGGGCTTTCATTGCTGCAAGCCTACCTAATAGTTGTTACACAGCTGCAATGAATATTGATTCATTACAGCTGTGTAACAACTTTTAGGTACTGATTCGCTTAAGGCACTATTCAATCCTTAATAAATATTGTGTCACATCTTTAGAAGGTAACTGTTTACAATTTTGTAGGTCTATTAGTAAATGCGCCAAATGTTTTTGTTTTTCTCCGGATGTCGATTTAAGAAATTGTTTTAATTCGAGCTAACTAATTTAAAAAAAAAATCCTTTAAACACACAAGCTAATTTTGCTTTTCCTTCAAGTTAGGACACAATATATTTAAACAAAATATTCTGCTGGTCTGTACTTACTAATGAAATTGCGTTTTCGCAGTTTGTGAGAAACGCGGGCAATGACTCGCGATCCTCGTTGTAGGGCGTAATAAATTTGGTTAAGACCGAAAAAGTAATTATTTCAGACATTTTTGATTTAATATTTTTCAGTGTAGGATTTAGTTCTGACAATGAATTATGTGAGGAGTCAGAACTAGAAACTTCACCTTCTTCAGCTTTTACCTCTTTAGAGAACATTAATTAATAGGGAATATTTTTAAAATACACTACAGATCATCAGAATACTATAAAATATGTTAAACAAATTATTAATTAGTAAGAAATATTTTTAAAATACACTACAGATCATCATAAATACTATAAAATATGTTAAACAAAATATTAATTAACATACAATTACTTAATGTTAAAATAAATGTCTAATATCTGATTACTTTTTAAATTAAATTACTTTCACTTGTAAATTCACTTTAATTAGTAATTTTGAAAACTTTAATTAAATATTATATAAAATTACTCACAAAATGTAGATTCTCACAGAAATATCGGTTTTCCAAAACGTGTCCGTTAATTTGACACTGCAGCGCGCGTTGTGTGCAGCGATGATGTCAATGGCAGCGGTGGCTTTGAGTGTCCAACGACTCAGAGCCTTAAATTACGGCGATACCTCGAAATCACGTTGCATTTTCCGTGAAGAGACTTTACACGTGTTGATGATGATGGTGATGCATTGTCTAATGTTAGTGGCGAGTGAAACGGTTCGGTGATCCGATAGTGCAGTGGTTGTGAGGTGGGCTCACACTCGAAAGTGAATGCTTAACGTCAACCACGATGTCTAGACTTTTACATTACATTAAAACAACAAACAGCAACCTCTTGCAATTCTACAAGGGTTAATTACAAAAATAGGTTATTACTTATCGATAAAACCGTCTCGTATATTCTAGATTGTTTTGTAAATATATTTGTAACTTAAAGTTTCTTTTTGATGGTAACAATACCGCGAAGTAATATGAAACTAACGCCATCTATCGTAAGTGGGTTTTAAATCAAAATTATTCATAAATTTTTATTTTAGTCTTCTAGTCTTAAAAAAACTTGTTTGCTGATTTATTTGGTAGTAATTCTGGAAAAGCGACTTAAATAACAACAAAATGAATGAAATACTTAAATAATGATACGTATGCAACTCCAAATTTAATTTTCGTTAATGCGCTGGGTTTTCAAAAATGTGGCGCCAAATTAAAAATGCTTTTAGCTCTTTCTTTAATATATATATTATACATATATTTATACTCTAAGGATCACTCCTAGTATATATACAGCAGTAATCTATGACTCACCCTTAATGAGGGCATCGTGGTCGATGGAGCAGCAGGAGGTTCTTGAATAATGCCGTGTGGGCTCACGCTTAGTAGCGCAGTGTTATCGTCGACCACAAGTGCAACCATGTGGGCTTAGACACATGTCAAGAGTTAAAGTCGACAGCTGGCACCTTAGCCAAGGACCGTGGTGATAAACGGTGAGGTTCACGGATCCAAATATTAGTATTAGGCGGGAATTCCTTATTGCGACGCGCCTAACACCTAGAATCCCAGTACTTTAATTGTTTTTGAAACAGAAACAGAAACTATTTTATTCAATATAAATTATAAATAATACTTACTGAAAGTCACTGTTTTGCGTAACTACCATTGGTTCGAAAAAAAAACCTCTGCCCTGCGAAGAACCAGCAAGAAACCCAGCGGGACTTTTTTTTTTAAATAACAGCTTAAAATCATGTATGTTACACAATTAACAACACAAAACAAATTAGGAATAGCTTGGTAGCGATCACCTCATGCCCAGGGATTATTATCATCCACAAATTCCTTAATATTATAATAATCCTTTGTATAAAAACTTACTTTAATAAAGTTTTTAACTTTGAGCAGGTTAAATTTTGTATATTTTTACCGGGACATCATCAACAAAAGCCCATTTATTATTGCCTCGAAGACACTCACACTGTAATCGGATGGAAAAACAGATGCTGGCAACTTATTTCACTCCTTTGCTGTATGCATGATGAACGACGTAGCAAACCGAAATGCGTGGTAAGTCAACAATGAAAGAGTGGAGACTGGCCGAACTTCTGGTTGTCAGATGATGGAAGAGAGAGGGAGGAATTAAATTATGCAATTCCTGCGCACACTCTCCGAAATGCATCCTGTAGAAAACCGAAAGGCTGGCTACTTTGTGTCTATGTTCGAGGCTGATAAGATTAGGTTTAACCAAATTTGGGTCAAAGCAGTTAGGTGGCATTTTGCAGCACCAGCCCATATATGGCAGCGATACTTCATGCACGACCGGGTTTGCGCTTTATATAAAGTAAGCAGCTGTCCCGGCGTGAAGTATCGCCACACCTTTGCAGAGACTCCTGCAAAGGTGCGGTGTCTGGTAAAATATGCAGGAAGTCGATGGATGCAGGTTGCTTGAGACCGCGTTTTGTGATATTCCTTGGATTACTGAATATGTGGCTACGACAGAATATTAGCCTGCGGTAACTTTTTTGGCGACTTTTCCGGATCCATAAACTTAGGAACCGTAAAAAGACTTTCGCTACCTTTTAGTTGTTGTAATCCACTTTGTATTATTTCTTTTTCCTTTGCTAAATTTATGTTCTGCATGTTGCATCAATAAATAAATATGTTCTTACGTTCTTTCTTCCTATCTACCTTTGAGATTTTCAGCCAACATGCGTTTGATGACGAATTAAAACTTTAATTGTTATTAACATGATGCATTCTTAAAGGCAGTAATTAATTTTGTAATCCAGTTTAGTCAAGTTAATATTCGTCAGTTTTAACAGTTCAAATTTAGTTTGTAAAATTGTTTTATATCTTTATGAAAAATTAAAAAAAAAATGTCATTGAGACTGAGCTTCAGTGAAAAACGACAATACCGACCACTCATTCTTATTTGAAAGATCGATTTATATATTTAAGTAGTTTACACTCTTTACCTCTACGATCTCAAAATAATCTCCTTCTAAGTACTACTAGACATTCCTCTTCCTTCTATTCTAATTCTTTTACAGTTACCGCTATACGACTATGGAATTATCTCCCCTTAAATATTAAAGAATCTAAATCTCTTCCTATATTTAAAAATAAATTAAATTCCTTTAATCACTTATGTTCTTCTATTTATCTTTCTATATTATACTCTGTACACCCCTTCCGCTATCTTTTAAAAATAGTATCCTCTGCCCTAAGGTTGCCTGGAAGAGATCGCTGTTATAGCGATAAGGCCGC
The DNA here is from genome assembly GCA_963668995.1 of Parnassius mnemosyne. Taxonomy (NCBI): domain Eukaryota; kingdom Metazoa; phylum Arthropoda; class Insecta; order Lepidoptera; family Papilionidae; genus Parnassius; species Parnassius mnemosyne. The sequence goes on from CAVLGL010000084.1 coordinate 27,913,275, forward strand.
CTGTTGTACCAATGTCCCTTTAAATATATAAATACTGTAATATGTTCCTTGGTGTACAATAAAGTATATTTTACTTACTTTACTTTACTTTTACATTGTTTGTAATCTCATTTATTGGAGTTAGAAGCCGTCAGTTCTAAGGACTCGCATTAAATGGGTGGAACGGTTTGAATTGTATCTAACAAGTTTAATTGTTAAAAACAATGCATTAGTAAAATGCCGCTTATACTGTCTTATTACAGGCTACTATTCTGGAAAACATTAAGTACTTATCGAAATGTAGTGTAGTGTCAAAGATTGGCTTCGATTCCATGGCATTTAAAAAGTTCTGCTGAATTTAAAAATAAAACCTATGTTGATTTATGTCTTCATACTCCAATCATTAAGAGCAATAAAAAAGGGGTTAATCCACCTCTGTTTACTAATTGCTCACCATAATACACGCCTTAATAGCTTTGCGGTCAATTAAAGAACTTTTTCACGAGGAATATTTTGCAAACGCTTACTGAGTTTAACTTATTTTGGAATTAATATGGTGCTTGCTATAAAACATTTATAACCTAAAAATAATCATGGCCTATTGGCATGCAATAAGTGATGGGCCCTTAATTGTTAACTGATTTAAAAAAAAGGACGATGTTTACAATTCGACTGTATTATTTTTTGTGTGTACGCGTATGTTAAGCCATATTGCCAACTGTGAACATATTTTGATTATACTTTTTTATGAATATAAATTTGAAAAATAGAATCCACTCCTAAGGATGGTAAAATAGGGAATGGACTTTTTTACGTAATTGTTTAGACCAAATTGCGATTGCAAATACAAATTGCATTCTTTAGTCCACAAAAAGGTTAAAAATAACCTGCAATAAAAAGTAAAAGCCGAATTTAAATAATTAAAAAAAAGTAATTCCACATTCACACAGAAATCGGGGCTCTAATTCTAATATACAACTATATCTTAGCACCAAAAGTTAACTTTTATACTACGTAGGTAAGGTAACCTGACATCAATTCCGATAACGGCACAATGGATATTGTTGATTACGATTATTATTACTGATTATCACAAGCTTGGCTGTGAATGGTGACAAAATTTTTGTAGAATATTTTTACGTTAGTCGCCCCTTATGGCATCAACGGAATGAAAAAGGATTATGGATTCGGGTGCAAGTTAGGTTATGCATTTTCTAATACTTCCATCGCGATCGTGTATCTGAGAGTGAGCCATTAGATCCTATAACAACACAACACGAAGCTTCTTCGTGAAATTGAAATTCTTCTTACTGAAATTGCCACATTCATCAGCCAGATCACTACGATCATCTCTAACTCAAATTGTCAGCATCCGTCGTCAGCATAGCCAAAAAGTTTCCATTCACAAAAAAAGGCCTTCAGCAATATTATGGTTGTAACACGTTTGTGTCGGTTCAACCGGAGAAAAACCACGCTATTTCAGAATACCAGCATAAAATAGCAGCTTAATAATGCCATGTTTCATATATTGAGTGTAGAGAATCGGAGACTGTTTTTACTGGAAACAGAGCGTTCCATCTTTGTTCTCGGTGGTGATAACGCATCTGAATTTTGGTTCTAAATTTTGAGCAAAATAACATAAAGTAAATGGCAGACAGGGAAGTGTTTTTTTATTTCTTTAAACGTATGTTGTCACTCTCAACCTTTTATATCTCACATAATACGAATAATAAATGAGTTTCCTTTAAACAAAACCAATTAAAATCATTATTTAAATCGATAAAGTACCTCAAGCTAAATTGCAATTCAAGCATTTCAAAGCTTACTAAAAGTCTGAAATGTTCAATCCAAGTTCGGACTGCAATCTATCATCTCTACAATTTAGCATCTCTATTAGCTTATAGCTTGCTTAAAGTGCTTGTGTAACAAGCCTTGTGCAATTTCAAAACTTGCAAGCAAAACAGTTTGAGCGAGCGATCCCAACGAACTCTTATAAGTGTTTTGCATAAATAAAACTAATTTTATGCGTTTTATCGCATTTTATTTTTAATTTTTTTAATTCCAAACGATTCAGGCACTGTTAGTAGTGATAAAAGTAAAAAAAAAATTACACACTATAAGAATTCCTTGTCATCTATGTTCAATAAATGTTATTTATTTCTATTTAAAAAAATTATACCCAGCCGTCAAGCGAATATTATAAACTTGATTTATATATAATACTAGCTGGTCAGACAGACGTTGTACTGCTCTTTCCGACGACCATTTGCTTTCCTAAAAAAACTCCTGAGATTAGCAATAAAAAAATTGAGGGTCACTTATCAGGATAAAAACTACCCTATCTCTTAAGTTGGCCCAAACTGCACACAGTGTGCAAAATTTCATTGAAATCAGTTAAGTAATTTAGGAGTCCATCGCGGACAAACAATGTGACACGTAATAATTATATATAAATCAAGTTTATAATAATATAATATATAATTTATTTCATGAATGTCATCTATCACAATTGTAATGAATGATGAAATTGAAAAATGGTTTTAAAAATATTTTTATGAAACAAAAGCAGTAATTATGTTGAATTTATTCGAGAGACTAATGGTGTAAAAGGCTTACAGTGAAAGAAATTGTGTAAGGCAAAATATTGGTATAAAATTCTTGCTAATTTTGTCACGTTCTTCAAAAGGGGCGATTTTATCGAATTTGAATAACGTTATTTGGGGATTTTATCCCTAAATTGTTTAGAATGGAATACAACAACGATATTTTTTATTTTTTCACTCTGTACTTATTGAAGAATAATTTTCTTATTAATTAATGTCGGATATATGATATTTCTATAATTAAAATCAAGTGGCTTTATTTATAATATTGCAGTTTAGTGGCAGCGTAAGATAACCCATCACGACATTTCACATACTATTTGAAGCCAGCGCTTAACTATATAACAGCTTTTTTTTTTATAGGATAAGGGTGACAAACGAGTACACAGTCCACCTGATGGTAAGTGGTTGCTGCGGCCCATGGACATCTACATCTATCCTCTATTACAAATCAAAATGCAGATGCGTTGTCACCCGTGAGGACTAAGATGGAATGCCTCATTTCCAGTAAAAAGGGCCACCGGCACACTTGCACTCACCAAGCGAAACGCAGAGGTAAACCTCTACTTCACGCTGGTATTCTGTGAGGTTGTGGTACCACCCCGGTTTGAGCCGGCCCATCCGTGCGACAGCAAAAGCTGCGGCGTGGCTCTACCACTGTTAAAGCTATAACATATGGTATGGTATTTATGGTTGGTTTCTTCTTGATGTCGGTCTTGTTTGTTGGTCTGAGATTCACAACATTACAAACACATAAATTATACATTAACTTGGCAAAGAGTGTATAATCACCACAGTATAAAAAAGTTTGCTGTGTATGATGTCTTTGTTGCGTATGCGTGAATCTGTGGACTTTCTGTCCGGGCTTATTAATGAAGAAAGAAAAAAGAACAATGTGTGCGGGAGTGCGAGCATAGACCCTGATAATGGTTTAGATTGATACTTGCATATTTATTACAACAATAATAAAATATAGCATAGTCTCTTTAAAGTTCAATGACAAACACGCACACAGTCCACATAATAGTAAGTAGATGGCGTGACCCCTAGACATTCAAATCTATCCTCGATTAAGAATCAAAATATAGAAGCGTAGTCACCCATGAGGACTAAAAATGCTTCGTTTCAGTGAAAACTGTCTACGGTTCTTAACATTCACCATACGAAACACAGCAGCAAAAAGCTGCTATTTTACGCTGGTATATGAGATCGTGTCTTTCGCCGGTCTAGCCGACCAATTCGTTTTACTACCATGATATTGCTCCGGCATGGATACGGTATACACTTCGTTTAAAAGGGAACGATTGAATGGTAACAAAACGAGTGAATGCAAGTCTTTTATTCTCATTTCATTAGGGATATTTAATTGAAATGCGAGCCAAAGCCAAGCTAAAGCGGATAGACAACGAGTAAAGTCAGCGATTTCTCTGCGGTTTTTCCAATAGATATGGTACTGCTTACGCTTAAAGAATACTAGCTGTGCCCCGCGACTTCGCCCGCGTGGTATTTACTACGATTTCATGGATATCAATTTTTTTGCGCGGGACCCTTATTTTGTTTTTGAGTAATGTTACCATTTTATAAATATAGACAAATATTGACATTAATATTTATACGATACTAACGTCACTCAAACTCAAACTCAAACTCAAACATTTTATTTCGTTCATGTGGTTATAAATAGTTCTTATGTTGGATATAATAGAGCCAAACATGATCCCTGATAGGGCATAGCATTATATATTAATTTAATTTAATCGATTTATAAAGATTAATTACTTATTTTATTTACTTAAGCTAAACATTACTTTTAGGTTTAATAAACATTTGCTATAACTGTTAATACAAGGATAATAAAAACGTATATATACATATATTTAATTAAACAATTATTATTTTCCCCGAAACTTTTTTCAATTAAATGTTTTTTAAGCTCTCTTTGAAATTTATCTAATGATTCTTCTTTTTGTAGACATTTAGGGATTTTATTATAAATTTTTACACACATACCATAGGGTCCTGATTTCACTGTTTGTAATTTTGTGATAGGTGGAGCTAATTTATTATTAGGACGTAAAAAACAAGGCCGGGAGTATATTGAAAAAAGGTGCATATTCTTTTTGACAAATGTGCATACTTCTAGAATATATATAGATGTAAGTATTAATATTTTTAATGAAATGAAGTAAGGTTTACAGCTGTCAGTGTTATCTATATTTGTAATTATGCGGATACATTTTTTTTGTAAAATAAATAATTTATTTACGTCTGTGCTGTTTCCCCACAGTATAATGCCATACTTGAGCCATGCATGGGCATAAGCATAGTATGCACACGTAGCCGTTTTTGTATCTGTGACTTTTTTAAGTTTGTATAGAGCATACGAGAAACGGGAAAGTTTAGATGATACTTTCTTTATGTGTTCTTTCCAGTTTATACCCGAATCTATGTTTATACCTAATAGCGTATATGAATCAACACATTCTAATTTAGTATTTTTGTAAGAATAATTTATAGATAGGGGGTATTTTTGATACGGCTTAAATTGCATTATCTTAGTTTTTGTATAATTTATTACGAGATTGTGATTTATTAACCATTCAGAGATTTCTGTTAGCACACTATCTAGACAGTTGTTAAGATTGTTGTTCATATTATTGTCGAATGGGATGACTACAGAAAGATCATCGGCGAACAAGGTACAGGGAGCTTTGATTATTTTTGGCAAATCATTTATATAAATCAAAAATAATAAACAACCGAGAACACTACCTTGTGGTATTGATTTAGTGACCGGTGCAAATTTAGATTTTTTTTTTATAGGATAAGGGTGACAAACGAGCACACAGTCCACCTGATGGTAAGTGGTTGCTGTGGCCCAAAGACATCTACATCTATCCTCTATTACAAATCAATATGTAGATGCGTTGTCACCCGTGAGGACTAAGATGGAATGCCTCATTTCCAGTAAAAAGGGCCTCCGGCCACCTGCACTCACCAAGCGAAACGCAGAGGTAAACCTCTACTTCACGCTGGTTTTCTGTGAGGTCGTGGTACCACCCCGGTTCGAGCCGGCCCATCCGTGCGACAGCAAAAGCTGTCGCGTGGCTCTACCACTGTTCAACTTTAATCACGTTTCCACTGGTTATGTCATGGTGTTCTATCTCTACACACTGCTTTCGATTGGTAAGGTATCACTCGAACCAGTTGTAGGGTGGGCCTCTTACTCCTATTCCGTGTAATTTCCGTAAAAGTATGTCAAATCGAACTCGATCATAAGCTTTGGTCATGTCCAGTAAAATACCAATCGCATATTTCTTTTTATTGAATATATTTAGTATATCATTGATATATTTGTATACTGCTATAGTTGTTGATCTGTTTTTGCGACAGCCATATTGATTTTCATTTAATATATTGAACTTTTCGCAGTAACAGTACAGTCGATTAGACATAGCAGATTCAAACATTTTTGAAAACGTTGGAAGAATAGCAATCGGGCGATAGTAATTACAGTCAGTTATAGAGCCTTTTTTATGGAGTGGTTTAATTATTGAAATTTTTAGGTGGTCTGGAACTATACTTTCTGTAAACGATTGATTTATTAAGAATGTCATAACTGGGGCTAGTTCTTCGGCGCATTTTCTAATTAGACTAGGTGGTAATTCATCATGACCGAAGCTACGCTTGTTTTTTAAATTACGTATAGTTTTTATAATTTCTTGATTAGTAGCGGGTTGTAAAAAAAATGAATTTTTTACTGGATCAAGGACAGGCTGGCCGGTCGCACTTGTTGAGCCAAAAGTTGCATTATCGTTTCCAACCGATAAAAATAATTTATTGAAACAATTTACTATCTGACCAGGGTCTGCAGTGATACTATTTTGGACATATAATTTTATGTTCTTTTTATTTTGTGTAAGCTTATTGGTTTACTCCTTTACAACATTCCACATTGATTTTACGACATTGTCTGAATTCTTTATTCTTTTAATATTATGGTTCTTTTTTGAAATATTTATAGTTTTTTTAAGTATTTTTGAGTAATTTTTGTAATACTTGTTTAGTACTGGATTTTTTGTTTGAGATAATAATTTTTTTAAGAATCTTTTATTTTTGCAAGATGTTTTAATTCCATTTGTAAGCCATGGCTTTTTCTTTGTACTTCTAATTTTTATGCGAATTTTTGGTATAGTTTCGTTTAGTATGTGATTAATTTTATTACAAAATGAGATTATTTTAATGAGATGATTACTCAATTGTTTTGCCTTCCAAAAACCCTTCCACTAACACTTAAACTTTAAGGTATGCAATTAAAGTTCAAATCGACTTTTAAGTATTATTACGAATCAGGCAATTTTCTAAAATTTTCTCTCCGTAAGAACCATCTTCGTACCACAAGGAATATTATAAAAAAAGAATTAGCGAAATCGGTTCAGCTGCTCTCGAAATTTGCGCTTAGCAACATATTCAGCGATTCATTTTTATATTATAGATTACGATAAAAAATTATGTGTTTGACGATCTCGTGTTCTAGCTGTCAGAATATCTTGCTACTTCACTGGGAGTCGAAGTTTCTATTCTAGGTATCCCCGTAAAAGTTACATAAAACTTGTTCGCTTTTTAATTTAGATATTATAATAAGACTGTTACCGTATGGTGTCTGGCAGTGGTAGGATTCTCCTAACATTTTTATATTGCATAAGAATTACTATATAGCTTAGAGAAATGTCAACCAATGGGAAAGGGAGGTCCTTGAGAGATAACGTGGATGATGAAGATGGTGTGATAACCCGATGAAACATAAAGGAAGTTTATGAATCCCGATGACTTAGGAAGTCTTTTGCATCAATCTATGGGAAAGGTCTATGTTCTAACTATGTATGTAGTCTTCAGCTGTGGGTTTGATTGTAATTAATTAATGAATGAAAAATCATTAGTGTTTGGTCGTACCCATGTACACTATAACATCACCTAGGTTAACATATAATTGTTCCCGTGGTATATAATCGGTTAGCACGATATCACCGAATTTTGTTACATGATATAAATCAATAACTTCCTTAAATACTTCTTTCACAAACTAATAAATTTAGAAGCAAGTCTCACTCACTTACAATATAATACATATTTCATTGTTATTTAATTCCTTTGTTATATTTAAGAAAGAAAGAAACATTAATTGCAACACGCCTTAAACATCATTAGTTACTTAAATTTTAACATTTCTAGGCACATTAATTAAATAACAGTACGAGTGTAACAAAAAACATAAAATTCATAATTGAAATTTAGAAAAGTATGTATAGTTTTAAATAACAGTAAAAATACGTTCCTCATGTTGTATGTCGTGGTGCGTTAAGCAAACGGACCTCACCCAGCTTATGATGTCGCTGAAACAACAGCGCTGGTTTTCAGTGGTGGCAGTGGATTTAATTATAATTAAATTTATAAATGGATTTTTCCTAAAACTTTTGAGAAAATTTAATAAATGTTTGTTTTAGTAGGGATGTTTTTTTTTATTTCAATTTTAATGGAATACGGAACAAACCGTTTCAATGTATTTTGAAATAGATCTCACAACTCAGATATTTTGGACGCGTATACTACGCCAAATGCCGTGTTTGGTCATGAATGGTAATGCATTTCGGTTAAGGATTATAGATACATTTCTCGTATGGAAAGTCAAACATGTATAAAAGCCGATATTCCGGTTTGGATTTGCTATTACACCCGAAAATGTTATTGTGTGAAAACGCAGATTTTTATTGATTTCAGCAAAGTATGTCTAATTGTGTAAAATAAACAAGAAATACAGTAAGCCATAGCTACAATAATACAAAATGTTTGAAGAAGTTTATAAAAAATATTCTTTCAGTCAGTGTAATACATGTTTTTTTTTTAAATTCATATCTATAAATTAATTCTGTTCCAATTTTAGAACAGAATAGACATTTCAAAAAATTTTTCGAAAAATGTTAAATAGATATAACGAATAACAAATAATAATGATAAAGCGTATATTTCTGATTTACAGTGAGGTGGTGATATAAATACGAGTAGGCTTAGTGTACGGATTTGCAGGAAAATGCAATTTTACCGTAAATGATAAAATGCAATCACAATATAAATAAAATAGGTAAAGAGCGCGGGAAAAATCTGTTACGATAAAGCATGGCCAAAATATTTATCAGAAATAAGATTATATTTTTACATTTTTAAACAGTTTTAACCGAATTTATAAGGGAGGTTCTAAATTAGACGCGTATTTTAAGGGATGAAAAAGGATTGAGGATGACATTAGGTATTAAGGATGGAAAAATATAGACGACATTCTGGATGTTACTTTGCCTTGAGCTTGTAGTTGCTTAAACCACTCTAAAGGAGAGAAAAATAAACTTTTAATAATAAATGAACACCGACTTCTGAAATCGGTGGTAAGACATAGTGTGTCGAAGAATTAAAGCTCCCTAAGTTAAGTATTTTGTATGCTAAACTAAAAGTTATTCAGTAACATAAAAAAAAACTATTCTAAATCTCTTCTGATTTAACTGAGATTATTTTAATTATTTCTTTACACGTGTATACCATGTTCTTCGAGCTATATGGCCGGCCCATTGCCACTTCAGCTTACTAATCCGTTGGGCTATGTCGGTTACTCTTGTTCTACTGCGGATATCTTCATTCCTAAGCTTATCACGCAGAGAAAATCCGAGCATAGCCCTCTCCATAGCTCGCTGAGCGACCTTGAGCTTCCTCATCCGGCCAGCAGTGAAGGACCACGTCTCAGTTCCGTATGTCATCACTGGCAACACGCACTGGGTGTACAGTCTCGTTTTCAAGGTTTGAGGTATACCTGACGAGAAGATGTGCCGTAATTTCCCGAACGCTGCTCAACCGAGTTGAATACGTTTATTGGCCTCTCGGTCGAAGTTGGACTTACCTAGTCGGACTATTTGTCCCAGGTAAACATACTCGTCAACAACTTCGAGCTTAGTGTTCCCAACAACTACCGGCATAGGTGTGACATGGACATTAAACATGATCTTAGTTTTGTCCATGTTCATCTTAAGACCTATCCGATGGGAAACACCATTGAGGTCATTGAGCATAGTGCTTAGGTCCTCCAGCGATTCCGCCATAAGGACTATATCGTCGGCAAATCGAAGGTGAGTGATGTACTCGCCATTGATATTTATACCGTATCCTTTCCAGTCCAGAAGCTTGAAAACGTCTTCCAATGCAGCGGTGAAGAGTTTCGGGGATATGACGTCACCCTGTCTTACACCTCTCTGCAATTGGATAGGTTTCGTACCCTGGTTCTGTACTCGGATAGTCATCGTAGCCCTACTGTACAAGCACTTCAACACTTCGATATACCGACAGTCAACTTGGCACCGCTGAAGGGACTGCAGCACCGCCCAAATTTCAACGGAATCAAAGGCTTTCTCATAGTCCACATACGCCAGACATAGTGGCAAATTGTACTCTTCGGACTTCTGTACAATTTGCCGAAGGGTATGTATGTGGTCTATGGTGCTAAAGCCCTTTCGGAAACCGGCTTGTTCGGGAGGCTGGAAGTCGTCAAGTATGCGCGCAAGACGATTCGTAATGACTCTCGAAAACAGCACGTAGACGCGGCTCAGAAGGGAAATCGGTCTGTAGTTCTTCAAGAGAGCGTTGTCACCTTTCTTGAAGAACAAGACCACCGCACTTCTGCTCCACGCCTCCGGTGTAATGCCACCATGGAGGACGGAATTAAAGAGCCTCTGAAGGACTTCAAGTACCGGTTTTCCACCCGCTTTCAGAAGCTCCGCTGTAATTCCATCCTCGCCTGGGGCCTTACCGTTTTTAAGGTGCTGGAGAGCCATTCTAATCTCGCTCAGACTGACGTCCGGGATATCTTCGGAATAGTGTCGGATGAGACTCGCTCTTGGATCGTTACTCACACTTGCGTGTGGCTCCAACGATGACGTGTACAACTTCCCATAAAACCTCTCAATCTCACTCAAAATCTCAGGTGTCCCGGAAACGATGCTGCCACATTCTGTCTTCAGCTTTGACAGTTGGCTCTTTCTGGCAGACAGATCTCTGGCAAAGACTTTGGAGCCTTGGTTCCGCTCGATCGCTTCTTCAATACGAGCTTCAATAGAAGTTGCGTAATTCCCGCCGCATGCATTTGGAGATCTGTCTGTTCAGATGCCTGTATGCTGTCAAGTCTGTTGAAGAATGTAGCTTCATCTCCCGTCTAACAGCCATGAGATTAAGAGTATGATCGGAGAGTTTTTGTGTTCTTCTGCGGCGGGTCTTGCAGAACTTAGCTCCGACCGCATGGACAGTTTCCACGAGCTTGTCATTCATATCGTCCACTTCATTGCAGTCTTCTAGGCACTGAAAACGGTTTTCTAACTCGAGCTGAAAGGTTTCGGGACTTTGGATTAGAGCACGAAGGGGACGGAGCGTTGACTTCATTAGACGAGACCTCTCCAACTTAACGTTTAGGTTCAGTGTGCCTCTAACCATTCGGTGATCGCTACCAGTTTTCACCCTCGCGAAAGGTTCTCGAGTGGCAGCCTCGTACCGGTAGGCGAAGTGTAGGGCGTCCCCCCACGAGATGGAGTGACGACCTGGTAAAACATGCAGGAAGTCGATGGATGCAGGTGGCTCAGGACCGTGCTTTGTGGCATTCTTTGGGGGAGGCCTATGTTCAGCAGTGGACTTGTGAAGGGCTGTAATGATGATGATGATGATGATGACGTGTATACACTTCTAGATACTTCTGGCCAAAATATAGTTGTATGCAATAAAACGCAACAATTACACTCTTACACCTTTCGTGGGATGCATCCGCTGTGCCTCTAGAAATAGTACGTCCCGTAAGAAACCTTAATAGTCCATTTTGTTCCTTGTATGTCGCGTAAGAGATGACTAGGAAAATGAATGGGACAGTGAAGGCTTCCGAAAGATGGCAGTGTTATCATTTCTTAGCATCAGTCGAAATACCCAAACGAAAGGGAGCAATACCAGCTAAGCGGGACAATTAAAAAAAACCTCCCTACGACGGAAGAGACCCATGTTCAGCTGCAAAATGTAACATATATTTTAAATATAGAAGATATATTTTAACGTGGTAGCGATTTTGATTGATACATCAATAGGATTTTAAAAGTAACGCCTAAAACGTAAAATTCTTAATATGACCCCACACCAGTGTTTGAATAACCGCCGCGAATAATATTATAACTACGCCGAGTTGAACAAAAGTTTGGGAGAGATAGACAGACTGACAGAAATTGATGTGTTTCATCAATTTCAGCGCGGGACATAAAAAAAATTTCGTACAAATATATTGGCTTTTCAACAGAAACCATCATGGCTTATTTTATAGATATAAAACAGATTGTTTTTTTTTTAAATAATGAAATTTCTGGGGGCACTGTAGTGCCACCGCCAAGTCGAGCAAAAAGGCGCACAGCCGTACCATCCTTTTCTCGAAGCAGTTCAGGCCATTTTCGAAACCCAATGAAGCCTGAATTTTAAGTAACTAAATAGGCATTGTATAAGCTCGGTATATTTCAAATTTCATTAAATTTGAAATAGTAGTTTAGGAGTTATAACTAGTCAAAGTTTCTTAATTTTGTCACTCACTGACTGACCGATCATCAAATCTCTAAGGCACTTCTAGCAGACATAGAAGCTTCAAATTTGGAATACAAATATTGTTTAGTATATTAAGCAAGAAAAAACAAAAATATTTTGCAATTTCGGTCCAGTTTTCGAGATACACCAACTGCATAAATGACTTTGTAATTCCATATAAATATATAGGATTACAAATTTACATTTGCAGTGAATGAATCAGTGTAGATATATATGTATAATATAATGGAATAATAGGTGTAGATAGGTACCTAGATATAACAATCTACAAAAAAATGAGATGCGATCAAAAACATAACTTGTAATAATTTTTGTTTTAAAATATATTGACTTGGCCATCGCATGAAAACACAATGTATCTCTCAAGTTATTTAATTGTTTAGTGCGATTGCCAAGTCAATTTATTTAAAACATAAAAGATTTTTAATACTGATGTGTTTACTATTAGATGTTTTTAGGTTAGCTAATTACGTAATAACTTAAGACAGAAGGACTCTTAAGTAGGGACTGAATAAATTAACCGACTTGGTTTTACGTGGATCTCACAACTTTATACGGTAGAAAAACTGAGTTGCGAGACTTGGTTTTTTTTACAAGTTATGTTTTAGATGGCATTCAATTTACCAAAACAAAGAAATAAAGCATACCGTTGCATTTTTATATATATTTGTACAATATCATCATTTTTTATAACAGACGGGACACACGAGCATGTGGCTCACTTGATGACCTGTAAACAACTGCAACATTAGAGGAATTGCAGATGAGTTACCTGCCTTTAAAAACGATTAGGTTTTTTTCTTGAATGTCTCTTAGTCTCTGGTGGTAGTCGATTCCACAAGGAAGTTGTGCTAGGAAGAAAACTTCTTCTTCAATTCCTTAGATCACTCCACTTGCCAGATGCGATAAAATACGCAAAGAGATGCAAGTAACAAGAAGAGTGCCTCGAAATTTAGGAGATACGACAAAAAGGTTCTTTTTAGCGGTAAACGCATAATCTTGTGTCTTCTGGGGATTGAACTGGATCAGATTTAGTCGCCCTCAATCCGAGACTTTGTTCAACAAAGACTCGACTTCAGATACAAGTTTGTTCCGGTACTCAGCTACTTTTTCCCGAGAAATATTGGCACGGCCGGTGTATTAAGCATTACCAGTGCTGTTTGCTGTGTGCATAGAAATGAACGTTACCGATTGGCAACATATCATTGATATGCTGAAGAAACAGCGTTGATGATAACAAGCAGCCTTGTGGAACACCCGCATTAACAGGCTTGTAATCGGAGCATGCACCGTCTACTATAACCTTCATGGTCCGAATTGCAAGAAAACTGGTGATCCAATTGCACAATATCTCGGGAAGCCCATAGGATGGGAGCTTCTAAAGAAGCGCTTTGTGCAAACCCGATCGAAAGGCTTCGCAATGTCCAAACTAACTGCCAGGTCCCCTTGGACTTTACTGCCTTCGCCTATCTATGAGATAGGCAAGCCAGAAGATCACCAGCTGAGCGACCCGACAGAAACCATACTGGCGATCACTAATCAGCTGGTGATCCTCAAGGTAACTCATGAGCTGGTAGTTTATTATGGTTTTATTTATTTTGGAGAACGAGGAGGTGATTGTGATGGACCTTTAATTGGACGGGTCTAAGCGGTCGCCATTTTTAGATATCGTAAGCACCAACGCTGTCTTCCATGCACTCGGGACTACGCCTAGGGAATTGGAGTACCGGTTGTTACTTATATGGACGCCAGCAATGTGTAAGGGTAAAAGAGATAATGTATTCATGGCTTGATACCATTGTTGGCGCTCCTCAAGGTGACGTGTTATCTTCTCTCTTATTTTCAGTTTTCATATATTTCATTAGCTTCTAAATATCTTATCTCTACTACTTGTATGCTGATGATCTTCAGATATATCTACAAACCAACGTAGAAGTTATTACAAAGGCAATTTGCGATATAAACAAGGACCTATTGTGTATTCTTGGCTGGAGTCTCCAAATTAAATAAAACTAAATTAAAACCCATAATATTTAATATGGCTGGGCAGCGTTCGGGAAGCTACGACACATCTTCTCGTCAGACATACCTCAAAACCTTAAAACGAAATTGTACAACCAGTGCGTGTTGCCAGTGATGACTTACGGAACTGAGACGTGGTCCTTCACTGCTGGCCGTATGAGGAAGCTCAAGGTCGCTCAGCGAGCTATGGAGAGGGCTATGCTCGGAGTTTCTCTGCGTGATAAACTTAGGAATGAGGATATCCGCAGTAGAACCAGAGTGACCGACATAGCCTAACGGATTAGTAAGCTGAAGTGGCAGTGGGCCGGCCATATAGCTCGAAGAACCGACAACCGATGGGGAAGAAAGGTTCTCGAGTGGCAGCCTCGTACCGGTAGGCGAAGTGTAGGGCGTCCCCCCACGAGATGGAGTGACGACCTGGTAAGACATGCAGGAAGTCGATGGATGCAGGTGGCTCAGGACCGTGCTTTGTGGCATTCTTTGGGGGAGGCCTATGTTCAGCAGTGGACTTGTGAAGGGCTGTAATGATGATGATGATGATGATATTTAATAGTGTTCAAATCCCTTATCCTCCTCAAATCAACGCAGTATGTCCTAAAGTATTTGCAGCTTATGGCTCCGAAGAATGAACTACTTTGTACCCATCTACTTAATAAATTTAAGCGACTACAAAATCTATGCACACGGTTCATATTTGGACTTCGTAAATATGACTGTCATTTAAATAAATTTTGGCACGTTTATTTATTTATATTGTAGATTTCCTTTTCACTTCTTTTTATTTCCTTTTTGAAAGTATTTCGAAGAAATTGTTGTAAAGCGGAAGGTCCGCCATTTGTTTTTCTCTCTGTTTATTTCTTGTTATTTGTTTTTAACTGTACAACAAAAGGTACTGTATGGTACTGTATTGTTTTATTCTTTATCTTTTAGTTGATTAATGATTGTGAAAATTGATTGACACGTACACTTTATATAACTTGCTTGTTATGCTTGTAATTACGATATCTTCTCAAGCCTATACCCCACAAGGCTTCGATAGGGAGTAGATGTAGTTGTGTGTGGTGAAGCTGCGCGTTTACCATATATGTGTAACGGCCGCCATTTCTGTTTAAATATAGTATAGGTGGTAAAACATATGCACACTGTCAGTCAACATAGAGTCCACTTAATGGTAAGTGAATGATATGGTCCGTAGAAACCTACATCTATTCTCGATTAAGAACCATAATACGTTGTCACCCTTGAGGATCAAGTTAGAACATCAGTGTTTACTGGTAACGAGGAATTCTGTGAGAATGTGACACAGAATTCCTACGGGAAAATTTGCGGTTCGTTTTATAATAAAATCTACCGTACAAAATAAGCGATATTATTCAGTCATTACACATTAGTGAAATATCCTCATGTGGTATCCAAGTAGTATATTAAACGATGTCTTTTTTTAAACTGCTTAGGCGCAGTTGATGGTTAACATAATATTATATGAGAAAAAACCCGTGCTTAATAGGGGTTTCGTATAATACGATGTCAGAATACTTTTGAAGTAATTTAACTACAGGCTGAGATGTATTCCATCTTTATTTCTCAAAATAATAGCTTATTAATAATAGCTTGTTATGGCGCCTGTGTGAAACAGTGGCTCAATAATGAGTTGCAGCATAGGGGAGCCGTGGGTTCGATTCCCGGAACAAGTATTTGTATGGCCTACAAATAATTGATTGGGTCTAGATGTTTGTCCTTGTGCAATTTATGTTTGTCTGCCCCCAGATACAGGAGAATGCTATGTGAATTAGACGAAAAAATAACGATAATATTTTTTGTTGTTAAGCATTGCTGAAACGATAGATGAAGAATGAACATTACAAAACACCGCCCAATTTTCGTAACATTCAATTTTGTATTCTTTCTTACTTGTAACTTGTAACATGGATTTCGTGTGAAATGTATTTAAATTCGGGGCATGATTACTTTAGAAAAGTTACTTCGAATTTGATTACGACGCGACGTCGTAATTAATGTGATTTTATTATTCTCAACTACCAGTTTATTCACGGAAGCTAACCTAATTTACTACAAACCAGGACAAGAAATTATGAGGTATGCGAAACGATAGTTAATAGACAATACTCAAAATATAAATGTAAAAAAAAACACATATATATATTATATACGTGAAACTTTTTGAGGATGTATGGATGTTTGCTACTCTTTCACGCAAAAATAACTAAACGAATTTAAATAAAACTTCAAAATTATATAGCTTATACATCAGAATAACACATAAGCTATAACTCATAAATATATTGTGTAAATTGGCCAAAATATAACTATAATGTTAAGTAACTTGGAATAAAATCTGTCATCTGCGAGCTTTTCTGGCGTGCAAGTGCGTGCGTGGCAACGTCGCTCAGATAAGCTTCATTTAGTACCAAGTAGAACTGTTCTTTTTGCAGAAGACTATACTATACTCAATGGCACTAAAATTATATAACAAAATACCTAAGTGCATTAGGAATTGTGACAACATAAATATTTATAAACGTAAATTTTTTGATCTACTAAATAATAAAGCATATTATACGATTGATGAATTCCTTAATGATACATTTTGACATTAAATTATTATATTATTAAACTGCATTGACTACATAACTATCATAACATGTGCAAATAATACTAGATGACAATAAGACAAAATGATAACAACTGTAAAATATACCTTTATTATTTTTAAATGTTTCATGTTTATAAATATATTATATGATTTCAATTAGAACCTGACATCAAAGAGAAAAAAAAAATTAATGTTATAAATGAATGTTGCACTTATTAATTTTATATTTTGTATGCCGGCGGAACATAGAAAACCTACCTTAATATATTTAATTATGTATATATCGAGATCTGTAAATTAACCTATGTTCACAAAATAAACAGATTTGATTTAGTTTGATTTGATTTGATTCAAGTACCGGTTTTCCACCCGCCTGCAAAAGATCCGCTGCAATTACATCCTCTCCTGGAGCCTTGTGGTTTTAAGGTGCTGGACAGGGATGTCATCGGAGTAGTGTCGGATAAGACTTGCTCTTGGATTGTAACAAGTGTGAGTATGCGTGTGGTACCAACGATGACGTGTACGGCTGCCTATAGAACCACTCAATCTCATTCAAAACCCTTATCTGTCCTAGAATCGATGATGTCACGCTCGACAACTTCGACAGTTGGCTCTTTCTGGCAGACAGATCTCTAGCAAAGACTTTAAAGCCCTGCTTCTGCTCGATCGTTTCTTCAATATGATCTGCGTACGTCCCACCTCATGAATTTGGAGATTTGTCTGTTCAGTTTCCTGTATGCTGTGAAATCTAAAGACTGCAGTTTAATTTCTCGTCTAATAGCCGTTAGATTAAAAGCGTGATAAGAACTTTCTGTGTTTTTCTGTGATAGGTATTGCAGAACTTAGCTCCGAACGCATGGACAGTTTTCACGAGCTTGTCATTCATATCGTCCATTGATTTGCAGTTTTCTAGGCACTGAAAATGGTTTTGTAACTCGAGCTGAAAGTTTACCGAATTTTGGATAAGAGCACGAGGGGCACGGAGCGTTGACTTCATTAGGCGTGAAAAGTCAATCTCATTTTTTGTCAAACCGACAGGGCTTGACGAGATCCACTTCCTGTGCGGCCGCTTCTAGCAGAAAGAGTTCATCATAAAGAGTTTCACTTTCTCCATGAAGTCGGCCAGCTGCTGCCTCTTTGGTTCTTGTGTCCTATTCCGAATTTCCCTACCTTCAATTCACCGTTCATCTTGTGCCTAGTTTTGCGTTGAAGTCTTCCGGTAACACTGTGTAGTGGGCTTTGGAGAAATGCATGGCTTAAAAGATATCTTTATACATTTCTTCCACCTCCTCATCGGGATGTGCCGAGTTTGGTGTGTAAACCTGTATGTAAGGTACCTTCAACGAATACCGTTTGGTGATTCTGAGTATAAGGTACGCAACTCTCGTCGACACACAATTTTTTGAACGCTACTAACGAGAGATTTGTGGACGATAAATCCGACACCTCCTTGAGACACATGATCACCCTTCCGGTGATAGAAAAAGTTGCTGGATTCGAGGATTACCATGAGCTCCCCTCTCTTAAGACCTCAGATAATCCTATATTATCACAATTGCACAACTTATCTATCTCTTTTTCCAGTCAGTCAGTCAGTCCTCAGGGTGTGGGCGTTAAATGTTGTCAGATCAAGTAGTCTTAGGTGGCAACCAAATCTCCATCGGAGATTCTTAGTAACCGCTACTACACGACTTAAAGCCCAATTAGTACTGCTAAAAATTTCATCAGGTCAAGCCGTTTGAGAGTAGCAGAATTACGAACACACGCACACCGGAATTTTATACTTCATAATTTTATTTTAATAGTATATGCTTAGGGAAAGGTAGTTGTCGCATAATAGTTCTTTATCTATGAAATTGCCGTTCTGCACTACTGGCCATTTCAAATCAAAATTATTTTTGTTGTCATGAATACATTAAAAATTCAAGTAACAATGGAATATGAGTTCCGTCGTGACAGCAACGTGGCACAAGTGGCAAGCAACATCAACGTCGTTTACCGAGAAAATACTACAAACGAACGCACCAACTGTTATAGGTTTGCCCGCTTCCGTTCTGGAAATTTCGACCTGAAAAATGAATCCCGTGGTCGTCTGAAAGGTTTGGTTGACAATGAAGAATTAAAGGCGATTGTGGAAGCCGATGATACTCAATCTTCGGCTGAATTAGCAGCAGCTTTCGACGTTAACATGAAAACAATATTGTTCCATTTATGTCAAATCGGCAAGGTAAAAAGCCTTGCATTGCTCAACGCAGGAATTTTGTACCGCATTATTATCTGCAACAAAAACAGGATTCTGTTTGACAATCGCAAGCGCTCAACAAGTTGGTTGGATCCTGGTTCAGCACCTAAACCGTGCCCCAAACTAAAACTTACCCCTAGAAAAGTGATGGTCAATGTTTGGCAGTCTAGCACCGGTATGATTCATCACAGCTTCTTACTAAACGCATTACTGGATATATGTACTGTAAAGAACTGAACACAATGATGGAGTAGCTCACACGTCTCCAACCAGCTTTGTTCAATCGCTCGTCCCCGCCACTCTTTCACGACAACTACTGCACAATAGACGGTCTCCAAGTTACAATAGCTGGGGTTGGAAGCCCTACGTCATCTGCCGTACTTACCGGACCTTAATACTACAGGCTTCTACTTTTTCCAGAATTTAGATACATTTTTATTTGGCAAAGATGCATCGATTGCATGGGTCATTACTTTCATTATTATAAATAAAAAATATAGAAAAAAATTACGTTAACTTACTTATTAAAAAACGGTAACTTCATAGGTAAATACCTAATATTTTGACTCCATACCAAACTAACACAGTTTTAACTCTAGCTTTCTGTTTGTTGTCAGCTTTTCGTTCCACTCGTTGACTACGCATCGAGTGAATAACGTCGTCGGTGAATGAATTACGCGATGGTTGGATAATGGCAGTGTACTGGTAACACGTTGACTACGTGTAATCAGTGCAGATTCAACTCCAGGTCGACAAGTGACCAACGAATACTAACCGTTAAATAAGTAGTAAATAGGTGATCTGAAAAGCGATATCCGTGTCGTAATTCCAATTAGGAAGAATGATCCTTACTAGCCACAGTATAAATTTTACATTTTAATGCATTGAGCATAGCTTGAGGTGAGTGGGATTAGAATGTAAATCATTGTGCAATGATCGTACTTTATATTTTCAATTTAAATTGACTTTTGCTTTACTCATATAAATCCTATTTTTACTAATTATCATCACCATCATAACAGTCCTCCACAACTATACTACTGAACATAGGACTCCCCCTATGACTGTCACGAAGCACGGTGCCGAGTCACCATCATCCATCGATTTCCTACATCTCTTAGATATTAGCTTTATTAATACTTTAAGAAAATATGAAATAATTCATCTCCTTCCATCCCTAACTACGTCAATGAATTCCCATTTTAATGGTCTTTCTACTACATAAATAAGACCTGTAGTTTATAGCAGTACCTAATAGCATTTTTAAAAAACATATTTATTTCTATTATTAAGGAGAGTGAAATGCGATCGTGAATGGAAAATCTACTCTATAAAAGGAGTAACCCCTGTCCAGCAGTGGACTTTTCCGGGCCTGTGATGATGATAATGGTGATGCTAAAGGAGGGGTGAAATTTTTATAATAAAATCTGTAACCTAATGTAAAAAATAACACAATCTCTCATAGCAAGTTATTTACAATACAATAATTTCCCTTCTGTTTGTTACAAAAGCACTGTATTAAATAAATCACAGGCAAATAAACTAGATTCAAACACATTTGCCGTCGCCGAAATAAATCACTTAACCTTAGTAAAGTTATTTCTGTATTGAATTTATGATCCAAAATGTCAATTTTAATTTAAACAGAGAGCATTATTTAATAATTTAATAGTTGAATGCATTTTCATTTATCTATTCATTACAGCCTATTAAAAGTACTGCTTAAATTAGGCCTCGTCATAGATTGCCTCATACCATATTGGGATATTTTTCAAAGTTGTCACTATCGGCTGGCTGGTTGGCAATTGCAGATTTTTCATAGCTACTGACAAAAAAGTTTTCACGATTAAAACATTTCCCATTACAAGTCCACTACTGAACTGACTTCCTCTAAAACTGCCACATGACATGGTCTGAGCCCACTCGCAAATGCCAATATATAACATACAATACATAATATATAGCCAATAAATATTTTTTTATACATTGGGGAGTTAGAGTTTATACTCAAGACTGCCTCGTTGTTCTAGTGGTTGTAAACAGTGAGTTCAATTCCCGGGTCGGGTCAAGAAATCAGTTATTGATTTTTCCATTTATATGTTTTATATTCGCTTTCTCATTTCTATGTGACTGTATTAAAGACACGGTACCTATACCTATAGTAGCTATAGTAGGTACCTATAGTAAAAATGTAAATTGCAGGTGTTTGAAATTTTTTTTATATTTCTGCGATGAAAATGATATTCACAGGGATCAAAAATAAGTAATAAAATATAAGTATAAGTAATAAAACTATTAGTAAATCCAATTGTGCATGCCCTAAGCGCATTATCAAAAATACGTATAATATGATTATACGGAATTTTTTTAAAGTAATGTTCACACAAGTTTTCACTAATAACCTTATTATACTTCCAATTTTTCCAATAATTTTTTGTCAAACTTCAATTTAAAAAAAGTTTGGAAAATCCAAAAGTGCACGACTCATAATGCTCATTATGATCATCATGTCATCATTCAGGTCACTTCATACAGTACAAGACGTATTTAAGTATAAATTTATACATCCTACTTACTTTTAGTACGTAATGTTAATGTTATGTTAATGTTATGGTTGCTGAATTTAATTCAACCATATTATCTATATATAACCTGTTAGCTCCGATCAAAAAAGCCTATATTAAGGAACAATATCGTCCCTGGTTAACATATACAGTCAAATTGATGATGCGACTCCGTGATCGAGCACATTCAAGGGCACGTTTAACAAAAATAGATTCACATGTAAATTATTATAAACAATTAAAAAAACAGGTCGTGACTGCTATTTATAACGAAAAGACCGCTTATTTTAACACGTACATTAATTGTAATATTAGAAACTCCAAAACGTTATGGGAGCACTTACATCGTCAAATAAATATAAAAAATAAACATGATACTTGTTTACCCTACAATTTGTGTGACCCAAAAAAGATTAATAAACATTTTCTTGACGTTCCAGGCCAAAATTTTGCTTCTCAATCCGCTATCAACTACTTCGAAACCCATAAATTTAGCTCTAAAACTTTTGAATTTAATGCAATAGATAGTAATACAGTTTTAAAAATTCTACATGATCTGAAGTCGAATGCCATTGGGTTGGATGAAATTTCACTGGAAATGCTGTTATCCACTCTCCCATACTCTTTGAATGTTATTACGGTAATTATGAATAGTTCTCTGAGAGATAAGACATTTCCCAAACAGTGGCAAACTGCTTTAATAAAGCCGATTCCTAAGACAGATAATATTACGAATTTTAAAGACCTGCGACCTATTAGCGTATTGCCCTGTTTGTCTAAAATTCTAGAGAAAGCTGTATGTAATCAGTTAACTCATTATTTAGATGAAAATGAAATTCTACCGAGTGTACAGTCTGGCTTTAGGAAACGACATAGCACTACAACAGCTTTGGCCGATGTAGTGGATAATGTTTTAAGTGCTCGGGATTCCGGTATGGTTACAATTCTAGTTCTTCTTGACTATTCCCGTGCATTTGACACGTTAAATAGGCAGTTGTTTTTCTCTAAATTAAACTACTATGGATTAAGCTCGGAAACTATAGATTGGTTTCGTAGCTATTTTAATGACCGTAGGCAAATTGTCGAAGTAACAGATGAAAACGGCAAAAAAATAGCATCTGATTGCTGTGCTGTTACAAGAGGTGTTCCGCAGGGTTCAATACTTGGTCCCTTGATTTTTTCGCTGTATAGTGCTGATATCGTAAAACATATATTAAACTGTAGCTATCATATATATGCTGATGATATACAAGTGTATATTTCTTTTAAGCCAAATGAGAGTACTGTAGCCATACAAAAATTACATGAAGACTTAAATCGTATAGTCGACTGGTCTGAAGCAAATACATTAGTACTTAATCCTAATAAAACGAAATATATGTTACTTGGTACTAAAAAACAAATAAATAAAGTTTTGGCAAATCGTCCTTTAATTTCAATTAAAAATGTAAATATTGATCGAGTTACTGAGATTAGAAACTTAGGAATATTGATGGATGAAGCACTACACTTCGAAAAACATATAATAAATAACGTTAAAAATTGCTTTTACAGATTAAAAGTGCTATACCAGATAAGGGATGTATTAAAGACGGAAGTCCGTATCAGATTATGTGAGTCCTTGATAGTGTCCAAATTCAATTACGCAGATGCAGTAATAGGTCCAAGACTTCTCAACCGTTCAAAGAAACTTATACAGCGCGTACAAAATGCCTGTGCCCGTTTCTGTTTTAAAATACCTCCCCGTGCACATGTTACACCTTACATTAATAATGCGAAAATGCTTAAAATGGATTACCGTTGGCAGTTGCATTTTGCTACGTTGTTGTTTGGTTGTATCAAATACAGGGCACCGTCTTATCTCTATGAAAAATTGCGGTGGGCTCGAGACAACGTCTTAACAAATGTAGTGACAAGAGCTTCAGCGTACGGGTTGCTTCTGCCCCAACACCGCTCCGCTGCGTTTCGAGGCAGTTTTCGATATGCAGCAACCAAGTGTTGGAACAACTTGCCGCCGCCGTTCCGTAATACGCAATCGATACATAGCTTCCGTCAAAAATATAAATTGCTCCTCTTAGATCAGCAATCTCAAAGTTAAATAGTGCAGATATTTTGATAGTATGTAATTTTATAAAGAATGTATAAGCGTATATATGTGTATCTATGTGTGCTTGTTTATGTTTATGTACATGTATGTACATACATGTGTGTATGTGTGTATGTATATATATGTATGTGTGTATGTGTATATATGTATGTGTGTGTATGTTTGAGTATGTAAATATTATTTATTGAAATTATATATTGAAGCGGTGTACTGCAGCTGGTTTGTGTATTTGCTTGTAACTTAAACTTAATTACGTTCCTACAGTATTAAGAATATTTTATAAGAATTATGACAATATTACAACAAATAATTTTTTGTTATTATATTTGGTTTAACACAACAGAACTGCCCTCTGCACATAAAGAATATATAATATATGTATTTATATATATTTTTTTTATACTTATTTGTGTATTTTTATTTTAAATACATAAGGGTGCCACTGAAAATCAGGGTTGGGGTGCTTCTGATACATTCCAACATATCCTGAGTGGCTTTCCTTTTTGGAGCAGAGCAGCATTAACGGGTGGATTATCTTTATAATACACCTTATGCATTACTCCTAATTCTCTAGTTCTTTGTTATTATTATTTTTTTCAATATTATTGTTTGCTTTTTTGCTTTTTTTTTTGTTTAATTTTACGATATCTTTAAATAAGGAGTTAATGTCTTGTTTCATGATTTCTATGTATAATGTTTTTTGTGTTTTTTTTTTGTTTGTTTCTATGATTACTTAAATGTTATGTGTTTTATGTAATCCGCTTGAGTGTGCTGCATGTGCCAAATAAAATCTGTTTCTTTCTTTCTTTCTAATACTATTATTTATTTTGTGCTTTTCTTTCTTCTTGAAATCTTTGATTATTATAATAATCAAGTATGTATTAAATTTGGTTTTTCGAATATTTTGTATATGTACAGCGATCTTTCTGAGCCGCTGCAAACAACCGACACAGTATTTATTCACAACGGTGTTTGACGCCGAATTGTGTGAAGCAGTCTATTTAGTAAAATAAATTACATAAAAGGCTGCTAATACACCGAAAATTTCAACATTTTGCAGCAAAAAAAATAATTATAACTAAACAAAACAAAATTAAACTGCCATTTACATTCTATGGCTTCCCACATGATAGATGAAGAGATTAAAGTATAGATTGGGTTTAACAATTGACATTTTTAAAAGTTATCGCGTTTACCACTCCATGCAAACTTGATGAATCTACACCGTAAGCAAATAAAACAACTTTTTTATGTAAAAATAGCAATTAATCGAGTTCAAAAAATATTAATAAGTTCAAACAATCATTTATCTTTTATGACAATGTGCTTTTCATATCATTTCTATGTTTGGTGTGGTTAAAGTGTGGTTTGCAAGATGACGTTGTGACAAGGATTAAGAAAGTAATGCTTCGGTGGTTTGGTCATGTAGAAAGAATGAACGAGGAAAGAGTGACAAAGCAAATTTATGTTGCGGAAGTGAACGGCAGGGTCGAGAAGGGACGCCCTAGACGAAGGTTTATCGACCAAATCGGCGATACATTAAAAATGGGCCAGATTAGGAGTACCCTTAACCGACGAGCGTGTATGCGTAGATATATGGATGTAAAAGAGGCGAGAGAGGTGTGTCAGGATCGCGCCAAATGGAAGTCCGTAGTCTCTGCCTACCCCTCTGGGTGACAGGCGTGAGTGTTTATGTCTATGTTTTTTATGTTCTATGTTCAATATGATTGTTAGATACGATTTTATGCGACAAAACTTAGGAATCTTGATTTTTAAGCGCTAGTAGAACATACCTACACGCTTTGCGCTTAAGGTATGCAATAAGTAATATAAAACTAAACGCCACGTGAACGGGTTGCTGTGAAGGCCTGCAGCGAAATTAGTTCGAATGGTTCATTCGTTCCGCGATCCGTTCTCTAATAATAAAAAATGGATCTTACGAGTATAAACATTTTTTTAAAGTCTTAATACTCGTAGCTAAAGTTTCAACACAGAACTTTCCGAAAGTTTTAGAACTGCAGTGTAAAAGACAACAAGATGGCAACTTTCTTGAACAAGAACAAATAATGCAAATGGTTTAAAACTTGGCGTTGTGCAATCTTTAGCAATACACCATTACTTGTTTAACTACCGCTAGAACTGTTTAGTTTACAACTACGAATTTGCTCTTGGTAATTTTCCTCCTGCCTCTTGCTACACATCTGGGGATGGAAAATATTAAGGCAATTTTATCAGAGTAGTACTCAAATATGTACATATTCAATTGTATGTTGAACCTACAAAGAAATTTATTATTTGCTTTAGAGATTTTTAGAGCTATGTTCGTTGGTTCCACTAGCAGTAATATTTGTAAAGTACTGTATCTTTTTTTTATGACCCAAGGATGACAAACATCCACATATTCCACCTGATGGTAAGTGGATACTGTGGCCCATAGACATCTACATTGTATTGAAATTAAATTCTAGAAATGATTTGGGAGTTACTCGAAGTTTAGGCCTAGTCAGTTTGAATAGCCTATCCTGTAGAGGGTCAAAATGGCCAAAAACCAAAAAATTAAAAATTCTTATTTCGGCTATAACTCCGCCTCCTTCGGAGGTTCTTACACAGTCTTTACTTCCCGCATCCCACTAGTTCTCGATTATGGATCAAAATGCGGATGCGTTTACATACTTGATTGCCCCATTTCCTCAAGGGACGCCGTTTTCTACACTAACCATAAATTGAGCTGCTATTTTAAGCTGATATTTTGTGTGGTCCTACCGTGTCCGGACCGATCCATTCGTTTTACAACCATAATATATCTGCAGCATTGCTCTACCACGTATCTGCGAATGATTGTTGCCACTGGTGGCCAGAAGACTGTTTTTTCCTCTCCTAAAGTTCAAGTAAATAAATGCCTCACAGGCTGTACTTATACTGGCTCTCTTTACTCTTCATTCAACGAAGTGCAAATAAATATACCACCTAGTCTTCTAATTCCTGTGTGTACTTTCGAAATGATATGCTGTATAATATCAAGAGGGTTCCTTCTTTCCGCGTGTGCTCGATATTGGCAAGGTTAAAAAACGGGTAATCTAAAGTTTAAGTCTATTTTCTTTTTTTAAATACGTACTCAAAGATAAAATTATTTTGAAACGTCTGCTTCATTCAAGATCTTGAACAACGTAGATAGATAATACAACAGTTTGTAAGATAAATGGGGTGGAAACCGTTATGGTAAATTTGCTTTATCGAAACGAATGGGCAGTAAGATTAGTAAATTGGTGGTAAAATGTCGACAGACTATATATAATATAGGCATTGTAAGAGAATATTCCTACGTTATAGATTATAGCTTAATTTTGATAGAACTTTATTATAAAAAATTGTTGTTATTTCATAGATGTATCTACATTTATTCCGATTTAATTTATTCAAAAATTATTATTTTTTAATGAATTATTTTAAAATTTATTCTTACTGCTCCTGTAAATACAAGATTCTACAAGCGGTACGCAGACGAAACTTTCACAATTTTTCCATCCGACAAAGTAACTGCATTTTTAAACCACCTTAATTCCATAAACCCTAAAATACAATTCACAATGGAGTTAGAGGCAAACAATACTTTAGCTGTCCTAGATGTTTTAGTCATCCGAAATTCTGATAACACTATTGGTCATATTGAGGTGGGGGAAATGTATGAGGATATCTCTAGAGCCATGCATTCCTCCAAAACCCAATATACGGTGTTAATGGGAGACTTCAATGCAAAACTAGGCACAAAAGAGAACAGTGAGCTGAAAGTAGGGAAATTTGGAATAGGGCAACGGAACCCAAGGGGCCAGCAGCTGGCCGACTTCATGGAGAAAGAGGGACTCTTTATGATAAACTCTTTCTTTCAGAAGCGGCCCCACAGAAAGTGAACCTGGTCGAGCCCCGACGGTTCGACAAAAATGAGATTGACTTCATTATGACGACCAGACGACAACTGTTCAGTGATGTCTCCGTTATCGCGAGAGTGAAAATTGGTAGCGATCACCGAATGGTTAGAGGCACACTGAACCTAAACGTTAAGTTGGAGAGGTCTCGTCTAATGAAGTCAACGCTCCGTCCCCCTCGTGCTCTAGTCCAAAGTCCCGAAACCTTTCATCTCGAGATACAAAACCGTTTTCAGTGCCTATAAGACTGCAATGAAGTGGACGATATAAATGACAAGCTCGTGGAAACTGTCGATGCGGTCAGAGCTTAGTTCTGCAAGAGCCGCCGCAGAAGAACACAAATACTCTCCGATCACACTCTTAATCTCATGGCTGTTAGACGGGAGATGAAGTTACATTCTTCAACAGATTTGACAGCATACAGGCAACTGAACAGACAGATCTCCAAATGCATGCGGCGGGACTTACGCAACTTTAATACAGCTTTTATTGAAGAAGCGATCGAGCGGAACCAAGCCTCCAAAGTCTTTGCCAGAGATCTGTCTGCCAGAAAAAGCCAAATTTCAAAGCTGAAGACCGAGTGTGGCAGCGTCGTTTCCGGGGCAACTGAGATTTTGAGTGAGATTGAGAGGTTCTATGGACTGTACACGTCATCGTTGGAGCCACACGCAAGTGTGAGTAACGATCCAAGAGCGAGTCTTATTCGACACTATTCCGAAGATATCCCGGACGTCAGTCTGAGCGAGATTAGAATGGCTCTCCAGCATCTTAAAAACGGCAAGGCCCCAGGCGAGGATGGAATTACAGCGGAGCTTTTGAAAGCGGGTGGAAAACTGGTTTTGGAAGTCCTTCAGAGGCTCATTAATTCCGTCCTCCGTGGTGGCATTACACCGGAGGCGTGGAGCAGAATTGCTCTTGCTTGTTCTTCAAGAAAGGTGGCAATGGTTTCTTGAAGAACTACAGACCAATTTCCCTTCTAAGGCGCTTCTACGTGCTGTTTTCGAGAGTCATTACGAATCGTCTCGCGCGCAGACTTGACGACTTCCAGCCTCCCGAACAAGCCGGTTTCCGAAAAGGCTTTAGCACCATATACCACATACATACCCTTCGGCAAATTGTACAGAAGTCCGAGGAGTACAATTTGCCACTATGTCTGGCGTATGTGGACTATGAGAAAGCCTTTGATTCCGTCGAAATTTGGGCGGTGCTGCAGTCCCTTCAGCGGTGCCAAGTAGACTGTCGGTATATCGAAGTGCTGAAGTGCTTGTACAGTAGAGCGTCGATGACTATCCGGGTACAGAACCAGAGTACAAAACCTATCCAATTGCAGTGAGGTGTAAGACAGGGTGACGTTATATCATCGAAACTCTTCACCGCTGCATTGGAAGACGTTTTCAAGCTTCTGGACTGGAAAGGATACGGTATTAACATCAACGGCGCGTACATCACTCACCTTCGATTTGCCGACGATATAGTCCTTATGGCAGAATCGCTTGAGGACCTAAGCACTATGCTCATTGAACTCAATAGTGCTTCCCAACGGATAGGTCTTAGGATGAACATGGACAAAACAAAGATTATGTTTAATGTCCATGTCACACCTATGCCGGTAGTGGTTGGGAGCACTAAGCTCGAAGTTGTTGACGAGTATGTTTACCTGGGACAAATAGTCCGACTAAGTAAGTCCAACTTCGACCGAGAAGTCAATCGACGGATTCAACTCGGCTGGGCAGCGTTCGGGAAGCTACGACACATCTTCTCGTCAGACATACCTTTTTTTTTTTTTTTTTTTTTATAGGAGAGGGGGCAAACGAGCATGCGGCTCACCTGATGGTAAGTGACTACCGCCGCCCATGAACAACCGCAACACCAGGGGAATTGCAGATGCGTTGCCGGCCTTTTAAAAAGGAGTAGGCTCTTTTCTTGAAGGTCCCTAAGTCGTATCGGTCCGGAAAAATCGCTGATGGTAATCGATTCCACAAGGAAGTCGTGCGAGGAAGAAAACATCTTCTAAATCGCACAGTGGTGGACCGCCAATCATCCAGATGGTGTGGATGGTATCGGGAGTTCTGCCGCGATGTGCGTTCATGAAATTTGGCGGCTGGGATTAATCCGAACAATTCCTCAGAGCACTCCCCATGGTAGATGCGAAAGAAAATGCAAAGAGATGCAACATCTCTTCGCAGTGCCAATGAATCGAGCCGATCGGAAAGGGCTCGGTCGTCGACGATTCGAGCCGCTCTGCGCTGGATGCGGTCAAGTGGAAGGAGCTGGCACTGGGGAGCCCCTGCCCAGAGATGGGAACAGTATTCCATGTGAGGCCGAACCTGCGCCTTGTAAAGTTGCAGGCGGTGTGCCGGCATGAAATACTGTCCCGCTCTGCTGAGCACGCCAAGCTTTTTAGAGGCCAATTTGGCCTTCTCTTCCAAGTGACCACGAAACTGCACGTCACTCGATATGTCGACTCCGAGGATACCGATACTGGCTGAGGCAAGAAGGGGAGTGCCTTGAAACTGAGGAGATACGACAAAGGGGTTCTTTTTAGCGGTAAACGCGCAAACTTGTGTCTTCTGAGGATTAAACTGGACTAGATTTAGTCGCCCCCAATCCGAGACTTTGTCCAGCAAAGACTCGACTTCAGACACAAGTTTGTTCCGGTACTCGGCGACGTTTTCCCGAGAAATATTGGCCCGGCCGGTGTATAGAGCATCACCAGTGCTGTCATCCGCATAGCAATGAATGTTACCAGTTAGCAACATATCATTGATATGCAGAAGAAACAGCGTTGGTGATAGCACACAGCCTTGTGGAACACCAGCGTTAATAGGCTTGTAGTCAGAACATGCACCGTCTACAACGACCTTGATGCTCCGATCTGCAAGGAAGCTGGTGATCCAATTGCACAATTTCTCGGGAAGCCCATAGGAAGGGAGCTTCGAAAGAAGCGCTTTGTGCCAAACCCGATCGAAGGCCTTCGCAATGTCCAGACTAACGGCCAACGCCTCCCCCTTGGACTCTACTGCCTCCGCCCATCTATGGGTCAGGTAGACTAGAAGATCACCAGCTGATCGACCCCGACGAAAACCGTATTGGCGGTCACTGATCAGCTGGTGATCCTCAAGGTACCGGATGAGCTGGCAGTTAATAATGGATTCCATTATTTTGGAGAACAAGGAGGTGATCGCGATAGGCCTATAGTTGGACGGGTCTGAGCGGTCGCCTTTTTTAGGGATCGGGTGGACAAAAGCTGTCTTCCATGAGTTCGGGACAACGCCATGGGAGTAGGAGTACCGGAAAAGACGCGTTAGAACCGGTGCCAACTCCGGAGCACACGTCCTCAGCACAATTGGGGGGATTCCGTCAGGCCCACTCGACTTGTGGATGTCAAGGGAGAGGAGTGCTCTGCGAACCGAGCGCTGTGAGAATAGCACATCCGGCATAGAGCACTCACACCGCGGGATGGTCGGCGGTGTGTTCCCCCCGTCATCAACAGTCGAGTTGGACGCAAAAAGGGAGCCTAAAAGGTCGGCCTTCTCTTTTGCGTCGTGGGCCAGTGAGTCGTCCTCCCTGTGCAGAGATGGTAGTGATGGCTTACAGAAATTTCCTTGGACAGCCTTGGCGAGAGACCAGAATGCACGGGTTCCCGAAGGAAGGCGAACTAGTTTCTCGCCAATTCTGCCTATGTGCTCAGACTTTGCCTTGGCAATAACTCTTTTGAAGGACCTGGAGGCGAAGTTATACTTCTTTTTAAGTGTGCTGGTGTTTACATCCCGAGTCACCGAAGCCGCAGCCCAGGCTTGATAACACTCCTGCTTTCTGCGCAATGCAGTCTTACAGGAGCGACCAAACCAAGGCTGAGATCTGCCTCCAATGGGTACCACAGATGATGGAATAAATAGTTCCATTCCCTGTAGCACCACATCAGTGACAGAGTCAGCAACAGCGCTGGGATCATCCGGCGAGAAGCAAACACGCCCCCATGGGTAGGATGCAAAGAAAGACCGCATTCCGTCCCAATCCGCCGACCTGTAATGCCAAACACGGCGGCAACCTGCAGAACGCAACCGCGAAGGGAGCGTGAGTGGCACCATACTCCGGATCAGACAATGGTCCGAAGAGCCGAGAGGGGCATCGACGGAAACCTGATATCCGTCCGGATGAGAGGTCAGCAGAAGGTCCAACAGGGAAGGTGTATGATCCTCCACATCTGGAATCCGTGTAGGCGAAGTAACCAGTTGTGTCAGACCATATGCCAAAGCAAAGTCATAAACAGATCTCCCCGCATGATCGGTTAAACGTGAACCGAGCCATTCGGCATGGTGGGCGTTAAAATCGCCAAGGATCACGATCTCTGCGGATGGGACCTGTTGTAGCAAGGAATCTGTAGCCATTTGGACGTGGTCGATGAGTCGGTCTGTTTCGGCATTACCGCTATGGGACCTATAGAGGCACCCGTAGACGCGCGGATGGTCGTCGCTGTCTACGCGTAGCCAAAGGATGGACAGGTCCGAACCTTCAAGACTGCCGAGGCGTCGAGAACAGATGTCCTCTCTGACATACACGCAAACTCCAGCCCGAGGCACAAAGGAGTGCTCCAATTTGTACCCCGGGCAGGAGAGATACGAAATATCAGCCGGAGAGGAAACCTGCGTCTCGGTCAGAAAGAGCAAGGCCGGCTTCGCCGTCTCGAGATGGTAGTGGACGGCGTTTAGGTTAGAGTGAAGTCCCCTGATGTTGCAGAAATTCACGGATAGCGTGGCAGGGGTCGCCTTGGTATTGTTGCTCAGTTTGCCCCAAGCAGTTTTGTTTTTGAGCGGAATTTTGCCCCCCCCAGATTATGCGGGGCAGCCTGAGCACCCACGCTCAGGATTGGAATAACATGGTCGTGGATGCTCAGCGAGGGATTCTCCAGGGGTACTGGTACCCTCCTGGGGTAGTCTACTTTGTAATTCCGCTACCATGTTGATGGGGGGGGGGGGGAATTGGGCCTCCGGCCACCTGCACTCACCAGACGAAACGCAGAAGCAGAGCCTCTACTTCACGCCGGTATTCTGTGAGGTCGTGGTACCAACCCGGCTCGAGCCTGCCCATACGTGCAACAGCAAAAAAACTGCTGCAGGGCTCTACCACCGTTAAAGCCTCAAAATAATACCTCAAAACCTTAAAACGAAATTGGACAACCAGTGCGTGTTGCCAGTGATGACTTACGGAACTGAGACGTGGTCCTTCACTGCTGGCCGTATGAGGAAGCTCAAGGTCGCTCAGCGAGCTATGAAGAGGGCTATGCTCGGAGTTTCTCTGCGTGATAAACTTAGGAATGAGGATATCCGCAGTAGAAACAGAGTAACCGACGTAGCCCAACGGATTAGTAAGCTGAAGTGGCAGTGGGCCGGCCATATAGCTCGAAGAACCGACAACCGATGGGGAAGAAAGGTTCTTGACTGGCAGCCTCGTACCGGTAGGCGAAGTGTAGGGCGACCCCACACGAGATGCAGTAGCGACCTGATAAGAAATGCAGGAAGTCGATGGATGCAGGCGGCTCAGGACCGTGCTTTGTGGCATTCCTTGGGGGAGGCCTATGTTCAGCAGTGGACTTATGAAAGGCTGCAATGATGATGATGATGATGAAAGAATAATTTAATGACAATCACGATAATCAGTGTACCTTCTGATTCCTAGGATACAAAACAAAAGAAACCCTTTGTTCTAAAATGTATGGTCGTCGAGTCTGGTTGTTCTGTAATTATTTTCGTATCTCTGATATTGTATTATAACCTACATTCAATCGTATCGTTATTCAGTTGTTTTATTAAGTTTTTTATTACTTTGTTAGTTTAATAAGTTTCCTTGTCCATGTAGATATTTTGTGAATAGGTAAGTTGTAATAAAATAATATAAAACCAAAGAGTTTTCTTATTTACAATTAGTTCAACTTTGATCAGCTGAGTTATCAAAAAATCGTGCATTGGAGTGCCATTTGCAAACAATAATTAAAATCAATCACCTATTTAATAGAAATCCCTCAACTTTGTGTAACAGAAATCCATCACCACATTTGTGCCGTAAGCGCCGTAATAAACGTTTATGGGAAATTGAAGACCTCTTGATATAGATGATGATGATATGACAATAGTTAATAGCAGGCCAATA
Source organism: Parnassius mnemosyne (assembly GCA_963668995.1). NCBI lineage: Eukaryota > Metazoa > Arthropoda > Insecta > Lepidoptera > Papilionidae > Parnassius > Parnassius mnemosyne. The sequence goes on from CAVLGL010000084.1 coordinate 27,947,139, forward strand.
AAGCAAAATATAAATACATTAATTGAAAGCACATCAAGCTAAATCATATCTATACGTCCTGGAATAGGTTAAATAATAGAAATTGAATAAAAGCAAAAACAAGGGAAGGCAAATAAATACTCATAAATCGATGAAAGATATTCCAATAGGCCTTCGCTTTATTGAGATATTCAATATTGGTCGCAGCTGCGCTTTGTTTAATCGGAAGGAAAAAATAATTGAAAACCTTCAAGAATCTATTCGAAACGAATATTGTTAAAGTGGTAGACATAAAATGAAAACCATTTGCTTATTAAGGCTGAGACTTTTTTCATTCTTTCTCAGAGTATATGCGATTGATTTGAATTTAAAGATAAAACTAACTGTACTTCAATATAAAATTACGTATTTCGTCAGCAATATCAATAAATGAAAAGGACCTGCTTAATCTTCCAATATGGTTTAGTTTTCTATTTCTGAAAACTTTTGGAAGATATTAACTGCACAGCACTGTACCAGGCACTGTATATAAGAGTACTTTCACTCCCCGTTGTACGATACCGGTTGTAATGTAACCAATTATATCTTCTTAATTATTTATGCCATATAAATATAAAACTTATACGCATCGATTCGTTATGAATTATTATTATTATTATTATCTGGTAATAGGCGAGCAGCTTATAGCTGATATGCCTATATCTGTGTTGGTGTTTTATATTAGTCCAAGTTCACACTAATAATACACTAAATTAGATTGTCTTTACACCATTTGTCCAGTTTGTTTTTAAAACTAATCACAGAGGGAGCATCTACCACGTCTTGAGGCAACTTGTTCCATATATTTATGATTCTATTGTTTAGTGTGTGATGTCCCACATTAGTGTATGAGCGGGTGTGGGCCAATCTCATATAGTTAGGATGTCTAGGTCGGTGGATACTGTTGATGTAAAAAATATGAGGCAGCTCTTTGCAATTATATTTATGTGTCAATATTTTGTAGGTCTCAATAAGGTCTCCTCTGGTGCAGCGAGATTTCAGCGTTGTTAGATTCAATATTTTTAATCTCTCTTCGTACGGCTTTTTGCGAAGGCATAATGGAATTTTTGTGGCTTTTCTTTGTACACTTTCCAGCAAATCTACATCCTTAAGAAAATAGGCAGCGGTCGGACGTATGTTTTATAAACCTTGAGCAATGTATCTGGAGTCAGATGTAGAAATGATCGTCTGATTGCATACAAAATGCTGTTTGCCTTTTTGACAATACTGTGGATATGGTCAGCCCACTTGAAGTCGGATGATATTAAGACAGAAGCTTTTAGACAAATTTACTTCGTAAATATCCGCGTTATAAAATAAAATGATGTGTCTTACCTAGTATTAAGAGCACCTCCCGCCCTCCCTCAATTGCGTGCACTATCCCCGTCACAACTAATCCCAGCACCGCTACTCCCAACACCACTACACTAGGCAAGACACACCACTGACGATAATACGTCACGTGTTTCGCCTCTACACCCTAAATGCCTCATGTGTAGAGGTGTAGAGGCGAAACACGTGTCGTAAAATAAATTTGTCTTAATAAATTTTTCTAAAAGCTTTTATACAATGGATTTCGGCAAAGTAACGCCTGATTCTATTAATGATATTAAGACACCTAAATCCTTGTGTGAGTTTACTGGGTGTACTGTTGAATTTCCAATTTTATACATTTCTCTGGGATTGTTTCGACCTAGATGCAAAACTGTGCACTTAGAAGGATTAAGTCTTATAATCCAATTTTTTGTCCACTCCTGTATACGCTCTAAGTCTTCTCTTAAGGTTCCCTGGTTCAATAGAGGATTTCCGAAGTATTTCACATCATAAGCAAAGAAACAGGCTTCTGGCCTGTTTCTTTGCTGATGATGTGAAATACTTTTGTTGCTGATCTGAGTTCTATAATACACTCAGAAGTGTATTATAGAACTCAGATCAGCAACAAAAATGCCAAAGAGGGTAGGCGCGAGTACAGATCCTTGTAGCACTCCACTGAAGACCTCTTTAGGTTGCGAATATACATTTCCAACTCTTACTTAAAAGGTTCTTCCACTAAGATAATTTTTGATCCATTTCAGAAGGTTTCCTCGGATACCCAGATGTTCCAATTTAACCAAAAGACGTCTGTGTGGTACCTTGTCAAAGGTCCGTTCAAAGACCAGTTTATGTTTATCAAATTCCTCAGCCCATCTGTGGTAACAGAAAAGAAGGTTAGTTGTAGTTGAGCGCCGTTCCACAAAGCCATGCTGGTTATCCGGAATAATTTTCTCATCTGCTAGGTACTTTTTTTACTTTTTTTATTATGCTCTTCAATTCTACTTTATAAATATTAAATTCTATTTTATAATATTATCACTCTCATTTCAAGTTTGTGTGACGTAATTTTGCAGGTTTCTTATACATAAACGGTAAATATTATGAAATTAAACCATAATATAAAAAGGTAATTTGTTTTACTTGCATGACAATGCTCGTATTGTACTCGTACAACATTATATCAAAAGAGATTAAAAAATCACATCCCTTAATACATTCTTAACACAAAAACTGTCTACAAGACGTAAAATAAGGCACTGAAATATGATTCTATTATTGTATTGTTTTTATTTGTATTATTTTTGTTATATTATGACGTAAGTGAAGGTGTCTTATCGCTCTAAATTTGCACCTGGATAGTGAAAGGTTTAATTTAATGAAGTTACTTAGTAACAAATTGATACAAAATATCATTAGAAAAGTATTGAAGTTAACGATTATGGAAAGTGACTTTTGATGTCATTCTGCGTAGTCACTTCATTCTTAGAGTGTCGTAAAAGGCAATTTAGGGAAATGCACGGCAGATATTGTCGCCTGCGAGATATAATGTAAATAATCTTATATATATTTTTATCAATACCTTATACCCATATGTGGTGCAATTTCAGTATGAATATAGTTCGTAACTTATTGATAAAATAACGTCACTGAGCTGGACACACGTCAGAGTGTCAGTCAAGTTCGAGAAAAAGAGGGTGATGCAAAGTGTAAACATAAACAATTTTGAGCCACTTTCGGACAACCTATAAATCAAAAACTATTTAACCTACACAATTGTATCTTAGCTGGAGCCCGTTCAGATATCAACTTTTTATCGGCGTTGCCGACATCCCCGGACTGCGTTTGTAACGAACTTGGTCCCATTTCCACTTTTATGGTTTTGGTGAGATTTACGTTTTTCTTTACCGTGTGGTAGCGGTGTGAGGGACTTTATCACACTATCGTCGATAATAAAATCGTAATTTCATAATTTAAAATTGAAAATTTTGTACAGCCGACTTCAATATAAGTTATTAAGAATAACTCAAATAACTCAAAAACTGTTGGTCTAACCAGCTTTCATATAAAAAAAGAATCATCGAAATCGGTTCACCCAGTAAAAATTTATGAGGTAACACACATATAAAAAACATACGCGTCGAATTGAATACCGTCTCCTTTTTGGAAGTCGGCAGAAAAACTGTCGAAGTCAGACTATACTACTCGGACAAATTGCCCTAAGTAAACTTTCTCGTCAACAACTTCAAGCGTAGTGTTACCAATTAGTACCTGAACATAGACAAGACAATCCAAGACAATCCATCTTCATCTTATGACTTATCCTTTGGGAGACTCTATTGTGAATTCTGAAACACTTGGCACTATGCCACGATATTTAAAATAAACTAGTTTTTACGGGTTCTATCACGTATATTACTAACTTATTTTATACTCTCGACGTTTTGAGCACTTTACAGCACCCCATGGTCACGGGGAAGACTAAGGTGTTCGACGTCGCAATGTCATAGTTAACCACGGCTTTCTAGTATCGATAGATCTATGCAAAATGAACTTACAGTATCTTGAAGTCTTGCAGTTGAATGCTTGGGTTGGGATTAGATTTTAATAATTATAGGATCCCAAGCAGATAGTACCACCCAACCATCTTCTCTATTAAAACAAGAATGTTTTCTGATTTAAATGGCCTTGCGTATCATCCTTGGAATTAAATGGTGTTCTTTAGCGAGGATTTGTATTCTATCAAATATGATGTAGTGGTGGGGTCTTCTTGTATGTGTTCACAAACTGCAGACTTCCCGGAGCGTTGATTCTTCACATCAGCTATATGTTCCTTAACGCATGTTTTTATTGATCTTTTAGCTTGGCCTATGCAAGAAAAACCACAATCACAACCAAGCTTGTACACTTTTTTTTTTTTCTCGTGGGGAAATACCTACGAATACCCTATTGTGTGTAACCACTAGAGTGTTATATTCTACTCGCAACGACTAAAACCCCATGGTGTTCCACCTTCGCCGCATTGGCAGGGCTACGAGAACGCTTTCGCACAAAACCTCGGCCCCACCATCGTCGGTCACCCCATGGCAGCCCCTCCTCTGGGAGAACCCCCTTTCTTCTCAAGGAACGCAAAGCGCCTTCCTTCCGAGTCCGACACGCAGAGGTCATGGGGCCAGGAAAAACGACCACTTGGAAGCACTAGCTTTCTCTACCCAAGTGGCCGATCTGGTCAATGGCTCCGCCGCCAACTGGTTTTTTACGTGGTAGAGCCATGCTGCAGCTATATTAGTAGTACAGTTGTACTTGTAGTATAGTTGTAGCACGAATGGGTTGGCTCGACCGGGGAGGACCACGCTCTCACAAAATACCAGCGTAAAATAGCAGCTTAACGCTGCTGTGTTTCGTATGGTGAGTGTAGAGAACCGTAGACCCTTTTAATGGAAAAGAGGCATTCCATCTTAGTCCTCACGGGTGACAACGTAATTGAGGATAGATGTAGATTTTTATGGGCCGCAGCAACCACTTACCATCATGTGGACTGTGTGCTCGTTTGTCACCGTTATGGTATAAAAAAAAAACAAGATTCGGCTCTGCGGAGTATAATAAGAGTGACGCCTCGCAATACCGACACTCCTCTCCTCCTGCAGCCCCAGCACCACGGCATCACGGTGCGGTCCATCAGAGTAGCGGAGGATAGGGCAAGTGGCACATTGCCATCCCAACACTCCTCTTCCCCACGACTCCAATTCGGCTGCGGCTGTAAAGGGAGAGGAAACCCCTCTAACCGCAGCCCACCGAGACACATCCGGAGTGGGTTCGCCAAGTCCACTTGGTGTGGCCACCTTGGGCCGGCCCTACATCACGGGCCAGCCGCCAGCCAAGTGGGTTCCTCATTGTAAACCGCGGGTGACCGAGCCCCCGCCACGACAAGGCTGGAACCTGTTCGAGTGGGAAATTCGTAGAATCTTGCATCTTGCAGTGGGACATTAAACTAGCTGATGATAAAAGCTCACTAAACTTCTTCGGCGGCTTGAAGTATATTTTATTGGAAACACGCTTCAAGATGTAGCCAATCTTGCCAGTGACACTTCTTACATATGACAGTACCGCTGTACTGGCACACGCTCGACTGTGGTCGGCTTCACTTTATCTAAAGTTAGAATTGTGAAAGTGTCGTCTACGTACCGCTTGTATAATCTTCGACTTAAGGCTTTGTCTTCAAAGTCTTCCAAGAATATATCAGTGATAATGGTATATATAGGTGAGCCCATCGCCACACCATCTACTTGGTGGTAGAACTCTTCCTTCTTAAATAAGTAGCCAGAATTAAGGCAGTGCTTGAGTAATACTGCACATTCTACGGGCATGTTGTTTTCTTCCAGCCTTCAAGTTACAATAGAGATGCAGGTGTCAACAGGTAAGCATATAAATAGTGACTGCATATCAAAACTGACAATAGTTTTATTGTCTACCAGATATAGGTGTTTAATCTCGCTGACAAACGGTTGGAATATTTTGTGTGTGCTCTTGTATGTCCCCTGAGCGGTGAGATTATTTTCGCAAAGTGTTGAGCGAATCTGTAAATTGATGTATCGATTTGGCTAACTTTAAGTCGTAGTAGCGAATTGGGCTTCTGTATTTTTGGTTCCGATTGTATGACAAAAGTAGGTTTTATCGATTTTATTTCCAGATTTAATTCTTCGGAGTGGTTCTTTATGACGTCACTAGTTGGTTTAAGTGTTTTATTTGTTGGGTCCTGTTGAATCTTTTTGCAAATGCCATATGACAAAAGTTCTTGTAATTTAGAATTATAATCTTATGTATGTATGACTACCGTGATAGAGACCATATTTACAATCAAGCTTGTACAGATTGATTGTGAATGCGGTCTCTCTTACAAAAGACAAACTAAAAGACCAATAAAAACCCGCGTTAATGAATACATAGCTGATGTGAAAAATCGACGTCCTGGTAAGTCTGTAGTCTGTGAAAACGTACTCGTACAAGATCGCCCCCGTCTCTACATAAAAACTTCAAATTCTAGCTATATTTAGACACACAGTTCAATCTTTTGGACGTAGTAGCGTGAAAATAGGACAATAACTTCCTTTTATTACGTAGGCATCCACTAAGAAAAGATTTTGAATAATTTAAACCCTTAGAGTATGATATATGGTGTTCCAGCTTTTAAGAAACTTTTTTACGGGGCGATTTCAAATTTGTATGGAAAAAAATATTTAATGATTTTTGTAACTTAAAATAGTCATCATACTTTTAATTTAATTATTAAATTAATGAATTTAGTACTTTTTTTATTTTCCGATATCTCCACTTAATATGATAAGACGAGAGTGCAAAGTTTGCGTGAAAAGGATGGTTTTTAATTGCATGGTTGTGAGAAAATTTGTAAAAATAAATTATCTTATTTATGAATAATACATATTCTAGAACTTTACAATAACATGCGCCTACGAGGTGAAACATTGTTATACAAAACAGTAAAGTTGTCTATTTATCATTGTTTATAGGTTAGTATTGTTGCAATTTGTAACTAGATGTAGTTACCTCTGAATTAAAAGGTTTTGTTACCACCATAGGTTATATTGAAGGATTTAAACATAATTTTATTAAGTTTTTAAATGTGTTATATTTGTATTTTTAGTGTTTCTGCTTTTGAGTTTTATGGGCAGTCAGGGTGTTATGATGAAATATGTATTGCAATACACGTAGAATAAAATAAATAAATAATGCTTTATTTCACCGATGTGTGTGCGTGTGTGTGTGTGTGTGTGTGCGCGTGTGGTTTATTATTATAGTGTAGTATTGTAATTATGATAGTAACTACAATAAGTTATGAATGTGTACTCAAGTCTGTGCATAAAAATCACATCTCTGAGACGGAAGGCCATATAAAAGCTCCATTTTATTTCAAAGTGATAAGTTTTTTTTTGAGCGCCGAATACTTTTAATTTTGTTATGTTCTTACTTGTTTCAACGTACCAATCAAATTCTTTACGCTGGATGACGGTTTTCTGGTGGCCATTTTCAACGGAGAAAAGCCATTTGTGCAGGACATTGAGATATTTTGTACAAACCTTTCTGTAAAGAGTACCTAATAGTGTTTTGTAATAGGTACGTAAGTACGAAGGGAGTACATTTTACTTAAATTACGCAGGACAGGATTTTGAATCACGAGTGTTTGCGCAAGCAAGAGTACAAAGTGCACCTACACTTTGTACTCCTTCACTCTCAAAGTCCGATAGGACGGTAAACCGACACAAATAATATAAAGAGATCAGATGCAGAAGCAACGGTTTTAAGTGTTTTCTGAGGCGTATAGATGAAACCACTAAAATCACCGTTCTGGGTTGCTACTGAGATTTTGTTGATAAAAAAACCCAACTGATTTTTGGCCTGATAATACCTATTATATTATATTTAAATTTCAAAAACTTTCCACGGTTGAATTTAATTTTATTTTTCATTTGTTTGCAGGATGTGACATAATATAGATTTTCGTAATTTCATTTTCATTTTGTTAATGTAATTAGGTACCTACTTTAAATTGCATTAGAGGGATAGTATTGTAGTTTTTATTTCAAATAATGTTTATATTAATGGCAATATGGTGCCTTATGGCGTTGCCACAAACTATTAAGAAGTTGGAGCTTACTTATTTCGGACACTCTCTTATCTATTGTGTAGAAAGAAATCAAGTGTTGGTTAGATAAATTCGATAGCAAATTATAGATTACGTTATTGCAGTCATTTTGTTGTATATATAGTAAATTATGAAATACAAGCGTATAGTTTGCCAAATTTGTTTCTTGCTTCGGTCGTGGGTCCATACATTAGTTCGTTTGCTAGTCCATCTATTTGTTTGTTCGTTAGTTTGTCTGATTGTTGGACTAATTAAGTTTCCAGATAAGTGTCTTTCTAGATCTTCGCGACATTGAAAAGTTCAAATAAATCATCGTCAATAATCTAAAATGATCATAATAAATAAGTAATATGTATAATCTAAGAAAATATATGAATATATATATCATTACATTATTATCATACATATATAGGATAATAATGAATTTGTTTAGGAGGCTTTATATGTACGCTTTATATGTGGTAAGGCTATGGTGCAGCTATATGATGGTTGAAGCACGAATGTGATGGCTCGACTGAGGACCGAGGACTCTTACAGAATACCAGCTTTACGGCAGCTTAATACTGCTGTGTTTAGTAGAGGATAAAGAATTTGAAAACCCTATTTTTGGGATACGAGCTATTCCACCTTAGTCTTCAGGAGTGACAACGCATCTGCATTTTAATTCTTAATCGAAGATAAATGTAGATTTCTATGGTGCATATTATTCACTTACCATCCTTTGCAATAATTCATGTAATGCACATTTGTCATTACAATTTTGATTGTTGGAGCACATCAATGTAACATAACATCATGTGGACTAAATATCGTTTGCCACTATAAATTATGGTAGTTTTGTCATAATAACTTTTGTCATACATCGAAAACATTGAAAAAAACTTTTAGTAAATGACGACAGAATATTTTATATGTACACGGTTGTTTAACAAACAGCACAGAAGTGATGCTTTTGATGCAGAGAGCAGTCAAGTGTAACGAAGACTCTCGTAAGTTGTAATTATCTGATATAACAAGCACGCTGCGTCTACTATGGCGTTTTTCTATTTTTTTTAAAAGTGTATTTCATACAAAATAACGAGCACAAACGAGCACACAGTCCACCTGACTGTAAGTGGATGCTGGGCCCCCTATCCTTCATAAAGAATCAAAATGCAGGTGCGTTGTGACCCTTGAGTGTTAATTTGTTTCTAGTAAAAAAGATATCCGACTCTCTGCACTTACTATATGAAACACAGCAGCTTTAATCGGCAGAAAATAAGAAACAGCAATATTTTTAAAATTAATTTACAAAACACATAGTAACAAAAGATTGTGATTTTATAAACGATTTCATGTGAGTTATATGCTGTTTTTACCTAAGGAAAAGGTTGTACTGGATTAGTAGGAAAATAATAAATGACTTTTAAGTGTAATTGTTAACTACGTTGAATGAAAATTATACTCTATTTTTTATTACATTTTTCAATATTATTTCAAGCCAGCGCTTAACTACAATCCCACCTGACGTTAAGTGGTAATGTAGCTTAAGATAGTGAAGTGCACTGCCTTAACAAAAGCCTATTCACTCTTCCTTTGAAGATACCCACATTGTAATCTGATGAAAAGACAGACGCTGGCAACTTATTCCACTCCTTTGCTGTACGCATGATGGACAATATAAACCATTTGGTTCGAATGTATGTCAGCAACGAAAGGGTGAAGACTGACGAAATGTCTGATTGTCCGATGATGGAAGAGAAAGGGAGGAATTAAATAATGCAATTCCTGAATATACTTTCTGAAATACATCCTGTAGAAAACCGAAATACTAGCTACTTTTTGCCTGTTTTAGAGGCTGGTAAGATTGGTTTTAACCAAATTCGGGTTACGCCACTCCACCTTTCCATTGAGTCTAGGTGGCATTTTGCAGCACCATATATGGGATATGGCAGCAATACTCCATGCACGACCGGACTTTACCGGGCTTTATATAAACTAAGCAGCTGTCACGGCGTGAAGTATCGCCGCACATTTGCAAGGACTCCTAGCTTCCTTGCAGCTGCTTTACCTTGGACTCAAAGAACCGCCCAAAGTTCCGATTTGAGTATATCTCAACCCCCAACACCTAACGGCGGTCGGTGTATTCCAGTGAGACATTTCCGAAAGAAGGAGCCAAGATGAGCTGGCTTCTTTTTGCAGTGAAGAGACACGCTTGTGTTTTGGAGGCGTTGAATTTCACAAGATTGGCAATGCCCCATTCGGAGACTGCATGTATTGTGAGATTCACATGCTCTACCATAACTTCTCTTTTGGACTGAATTTGTGTGGTCGGAAATAAACTCATACCCCAGTTTATCTTTAATCAGGAATGTTAATCATGCCTTTGATAAACACTCTGATCGCATTTCTATGTCAATAAGTAAATGCACCATAGATGATGTTTACCAGGTTATTCGTAGTTATAGTCAAATTCATTTTGACACATATTTTATCTTTCCTCAGTGTTTTTACTTTTATCAGTTTCCTTAATGTATGATATTTACTTTTCATTTTTATTTTACGGTACGGTCTTAAAACTCTCTGCAGATTATGAGATATATTAATTTGTAATTTATAATATTTTAAATGTTTATCTGCTTTTGTATATTTTGCATGCCATATTGGAAAAATAATAATGTCTCTGATCAAAATGTGTAAAGCTTAAAATTTTACATAAAAAAGTGTTTTGATTTTTTTCCTCCGGTCGAAATTAACCGACTTAGCGAGGTTTTGTGTTTAAAGGATGAACGTAATTTTTTTAAATCTAATTTTTCTCTCTTCTTCTTAATTTTAATTTAATCTAATTTTAATTTTTTAATTTGCTTTTAAAAATCTTACTTTAATTTTAGAAATACAGATTTTGAATGCTTATAAATTAATGAATTATTTATTTTTTACCATATTTAGATTCCTCGTACAATTTCCTAAATTTAACGGTTAAAAAATACCTGCAATATTTCATTAGGTGTGAATTCACAGGTATAAAGTTATTATATTTTTTATAACTAACGTAAGTTAGTTAGGCGAAACTTATGCAATATAATAATATACTAATGCAATCGCATTTGGTATCATTCTCTCGTCCGATCCTCTATCTGTACGAGTAAAGCCTAACGGCTGTCTAATTTGGACTTATCCAAATGCGGAGTTTTGTTGTTATTTTATATTACTTTTAGAAAAATAATAAAGCTATTTAATTTTTAATTTTAAAAGGTAAGGGTTAAAAAAGATGTTCTTACAAATTAAGCTACAATTTCATTAAATTAAGTAACATAAATTGGTGAAAATAATCGTTTTATCCATAGCATTTGTATAAAATTTTTTCTTGGTTTACTTTTTAATTTCTTATGTATATAACCTTATTCAAAATATTTATTTACACAACTATTTTCTTTGGGGCTTGTTAAATTGATTACGTATTTTGTTTCGTAAAGTTGTCAGCCGTTTTAGATATTTTAAGCTTTTAAATTGACACCATAAGGAAAATTAAGAAAACCTGTGGTTAGTTTTCTTGATAGCATCCACATATACTGCATTAATATATAAAAAAAATATCTTATTAGCATTTATATTCTTAAAGATAAAATTTATATTCTATGTTTTAGAACATAAAATTTTCTAATGTTATGAATAATTAACATTAGTGTAAATTAAGCGGTTGATAGATATTAACAGATTTGAAAAGTACTGTTTTGAGCTAATCAGCGCTTGGAACGTAAACACTTTCTTAACTAGAAAAACAGTTTTATCCCATATTTTTGCGAATATAATATATTTTTTTTTATTTCTTTACTCAATTTAACTTTAGTGTGACAAGAAAACGTAGCAGCATTCAATTCTCATGCAGAAAGGTTCTCATAATGCCTGTCATTAAAATATTTTTTTAAGATTAAGACTGACTATCGAGCACAAAACCGACCTGATTTTAAGTTAATGATGTGGCTCATATACATTTACCTCTATCCTCGAATAAGAATCAAAATGTAGACATGTTGTCACCTCTGAGGATAGATTTTCTCTTTTCCAGTAAAAATGGTCTCCAGTTCTCTACACTCATCGTACCAAATCTTTTATGCTTTGAGGGCGTGGTCCATCTCCGGTCGAGCCAATCTATTCGTGCCTAAACCACAGTAAAGTTGCAGCTCAAACTACTTTCACTAATATGTTCCGAAAAATGACAGATAATACATGCCTAATGGCCACGCATTCCACCTCTGTGGTTACAGCTCCGAGTGAAGAATACTTGATTGCTATTCTTTCATAATTAGAACTTCTCTATATGTTTTACTCCCGGATCTGTACTCACCTAGGTTTTCTTTGGTCAATACTGAAAATCAATAGTATAAATATAAATAAGTATATTGTTATGTATGTCAATAGTTCTTTTTTTTTTCTTATAAACTAATTAATAATCATGAAAAAAAGATACGTATGAAAAATCACAGTATCTTATCATCCATCCTCGGATATTCATTGACGTCATTTCGAAACTGACTTCGTCATTTTCATCGGCCCGTAAAAGTTTACTATTTAACATGAAAATATACCGCTACTAGGCATAGTAACTGTGGTGCATGATCCATCTCACGAATATCCATCTGATCCATCTCGCGGATATCCATTGGCAGCATTTCGAAACTTACTTCTTTACATTACTTTACCGGCCTGTAAAAATCTAATGCTAAACATGAAAATATGCCGCTACTGAGTATAGTAAATATGGTGTAATCATCATCACAGCTTATCAAAAATCCACTGCTGTAATCGGCCCTTCTATATAAACTTGTAGAGGGATTATTAAGTTTCGATGCCAAGCTTGGCTTGATGGGTTGATAATCGCAGTTTTTATTATGTAATGAGGTCATGTAGAAAGAATGAATGAGGAAAGAGTGCCAAAGCAAATTTATGTTGCTGAACGGCAGAGTCGGAAAGAGTCGCCCTAGGCGAAAGTATATCGACCAAATTGGCGATATATTGAAAATGAGCCAAAAGAGTACCTTTAACCGACGAGCGTGTATGCGTAGGTGTGTATGTGGATGTGGAAGAAGCGAGAAAGGTGTGTGAAAACTTGCAAATGTAATAATTTGAGTTGTTATCAGGATAATACCCATTTTATTTCATTTTCCTGTATCACCTTTTTCGACACCCATGGGATGATATAGGGTAGTTGATATTCTTACATGAAATAATATTACATGTTAATTATTGTCTTATTCTTTTATAACATTTACATTTACATAAAATAGACCACTTTTGTAACAGTATATAGCACCTTATATTATGGCGAAGAAAGTTAACGCATAAATTACGAAAGTGGGTTATAGCATTTTATTGGGCTTGTAAAGTACAAATCACGGTTGAATTTTTCGCGGGCGTTATTGCTAAATATTATTTCAACCTTAATATTTAACGCTTGGAATTGATTGTGAGATTTTATATTATATATTTTAAAGCCTCATAACTTTCTTTAAAAAATGTAGCTGTGATTACTATATACCTTGTTGTCTAGATATTGAAGTTACACAAACAAAATTTTCTTTATTAGTAATAGGTTTTTATATAAAATAAGTCTACCTGATCGTAAGTGGATGCAGTGGCCCATAAACATCTTTATCTATCTTCGATTAAGAATCAAAATCCATATAGGATATCACCCCTGAGGACTAATATGAAATGCCTCGTATTAAGTAAAAAAAGGTCTCCGGTTCCCCTATATTCATCACACGAAATACAGCAGCATTAAGCTGCTATATAACGCTAGTATTATGTGAGAGCGTGATCCTTCCCGGGTCGAGCCAATTGCGCTACAACCATAATATAGCTGCTGCATGGCTCTACCATGTATGATATTATTTTTCAATACGTAAGGCCACAGATTAAATAATGTTACTACGATAATATGGCTGACGAAAAAGAATAAGATCATATTATCATCATGTTGACATGATAATATTATCTTTTTATTGTAGTATTGCTTAAAACTATTTAACGTGTTTATTTGTCTGAATGAAAAACGTTACTCATAGTCTTTATTTGATGTCGTATGATGGTATGATAAAAGAGTAGATTACCCCGTTTCATCCGGTGTGTGTCTTAAGATAATGAGAATGGTCTATGAGAAATGCTAGGTAAATCATAGGGTCGGTAGGTAGATTAGTTTGCTATTTGTCCAGCAGTATACTTCTACAGGCTGAGGAAGAAGAAGAATAGCTATAAACAAAAATACAATAAAAAAATATATGTGTACACCTGTAGTAGAAGTGAATCCTTTATGAATAAAATGAAATATGGAATAAATAAATTTCACGGAAAATGTTTTATTTAATATGATAAGATAATTTTCTATCACAAGTGCGGCATAAAATATAAGATAAAAGTTTATTTTTATATCAAATAATATGTCGTAAGCGTTATTTAAGATATGTAAGAGCCTAAATTTTGAGTGTAATAAATCAAAAGAATATTTTCTTTTAAGTAACATTTCTTTCTAATAGCACCATCTACAATATTCTATAGGTAGTCATTTTATCGAACATAAATTGATTGTCTCTAAAGATTGGTAGGTAAATAGACGCTGGATGGGCTCAACACTACTAATTTAATATAACATTCTATCTCATTCTCTTGTAGATAAATTCCATACATGTTTATATTTGTCTATTTTTTGTGTCCCATAGTTGAATATAATTGTATCTTTTTAGTGTCTCTTTTTCGTTTCATTGAATTTCAAATCACAACAATTCTTAAAAAGTATTCACTTCAAAAATGTACATAGCTCCAATAACAAATCAGTTCGGTTCATCCCATATATATACATATATATGGGATGAACCGAAAGGTGATTTGAAACTCGATGAATCGAAAAAGTGACATTAAAAAGAGACAAATATGTATATCTTCGGTATATCGAAGTGTTGAAGTGCTTGTACAGTAGGGCTACGATGGCTATCCGAGTACAGAACCAGAGTACGAAACCTATCCAATTGCAGAGAGGTGTAAGACAGGGTGACGTCATATCCCCGAAACTCTTCACCGCTGCATTGGAAGACGTTTTCAAGCTTCTGGACTGGAAAGGATACGGTATCAACATCAATGGCGAGTACATCACTCACCTTCGATTTGCCGACGATATAGTCCTTATGGCAGAATCGCTGGAGGACCTAAGCACTATGCTCAATGACCTCGATAGTGTTTCCCAACGGATAGGTCTTAAGATGAACATGGACAAAACTAAGATCATGTTTAATGTCCATGTCACACCTATGCCGATAGTTGTTGGGAACACTAAGCTCGAAGTTGTTGACGAGTATGTTTACCTGGGACAAATAGTCCGACTGGGTAAGTCCAACTTCGACCGAGAGGTCAATCGACGGATTCAACTCGGCTGGGCAGCGTTCGGGAAGCTACGACACATCTTCTCGTCAGACATACCTCAAAACCTTAAAACGAAATTGTACAACCAGTGCGTGTTGCCAGTGATGACTTACGGAACTGAGACGTGGTCCTTCACTGCTGGCCGTATGAGGAAGCTCAAGGTCGCTCAGCGAGCTATGGAGAGGGCTATGCTCGGAGTTTCTCTGCGTGATAAACTTAGGAATGAGGATATCCGCAGTAGAACCAGAGTGACCGACATAGCCCAACGGATTAGTAAGCTGAAGTGGCAGTGGGCCGGCCATATAGCTCGAAGAACCGACAACCGATGGGGAAGAAAGGTTCTCGAGTGGCAGCCTCGTACCGGTAGGCGAAGTGTAGGGCGTCCCCCCACGAGATGGAGTGACGACCTGGTAAGACATGCAGGAAGTCGATGGATGCAGGTGGCTCAGGACCGTGTTTTGTGGCATTCTTTGGGGGAGGCCTATGTTCAGCAGTGGACTTGTGAAGGGCTGTAATGATGATGATGATATATATATATATATATATATATATATATATATATATATATATATATATATATATATATATATAAATGTATGTATGATGTAATATAGCTCCTATAACAAACTAGTTCGGTCCATCCCATAGATATACATATTTGTCTCTTTTTAATGTCACTTTTTCGATTCATCGAGTTTCAAATCACGATTCCAAAGAATTTTTCACTTTAAAAATGTACATCTCCAATAACAAACCAGTTCGGTCCATCCCATAGATATATATATTTGTCTCTTTTTAATGTCACCTTTTCGATTCATCGAGTTTCAAATCACGATTCCAAAGAATTTTTCAGTTTAAAAATGTACATCTCCAATAACAAACCAGTTCGGTCCATCCCATAGATATATATATTTGTCTCTTTTTAATGTCACCTTTTCGATTCATCGAGTTTCAAATCACGATTTCAAAGAATTTTTCACTTTAAAAATGTACATCTCCAATAACAAACCAGTTCGGTCCATGCCATAGATATATATTTGTCTCTTTTTAATGTCACCTTTTCGATTCATTGAGTTTCAAATCACAATGATTACAAAAAGGTTTTCACTTCAAAAATCTATATAGGTTTAATAACTAACCACTTCGGTCATTTTAAAATAGCGACGTAAGAGATAGAGTTTATGACTTATTTATATGTAAATCCCTTTATTATGATTCTGGGGTTTTTTATAGTTATTTCAATGAACTAATAATAAAAAAGTCTTAATTCGTGATGATTTTTCATAGAAAATAAAAATTACAGTCTATAGACGTCCCACTGCTGAAAGAAGCTTCCTCTTATCTCAACTACTCCACCGCTTTGCTCCAGTACGTAGCGAGTTCAAATGTTTTCTAAATATTTTTTCTCTACGACATACTCAGATATTTCACGATATATGCTTTCACTACTAAACTTATTAACACATTTCAAATAGTGTGAATCAGTGCTTAAAATTGAAATTGTCAATTTCATTGAAGTCAGCGAGGATTTTACTCAGGTTGATGACGCGCTATGAAATATCCAGCGCGCGCTTACTCCCTGAGCTATCATGCTTTTCAACATATAAAGATTTTTTTTTAATTTAACTATCTTTTAGCCGCGACTTCATCCGCCTAGAACTTGAACAAAAATAACTGCAGATTTTAATAGCTAGTTTATAGGCAAGGTTCACTATCAAAACTTTATCTGTCTGAGTTTATGAGATAATCATAATAATAATTCATACTTCAGTTTTTAGATTTTATAAAAGAAATACTTCACGATTTAAGATAAATATAGCCTAGATCCCATCTAGCGTTGCTCTTTCTGTTTATAAAATTACATCATAATATGTACAGCCATTACGAATATTTGTCCGAAAAGACAGATTAACAAAGAAAATTAAAAAAAAAATGGCTATGCGTGTCTTAATAGCATTAAAATAATACTTTTAGCTTAATATAAGTTGATTGTTAGTTACAGATAAGTCTCATAATATAGAATTCGCTTGATACAAGATATTACAAAGGCACAAAAGAAGTAAATTTCACAAAAGACTTCCGTTCGTTGTATTTGGAATAGAAAATACTTTATTTCTTAATACAGGACGCACTACAATATCTTCTCAGTTCAATTTATTAAAAGTTAAAACCATCTTTGTTATCACTGAAAATTACCGCTGCCGTAAACTACATTATCATAACTGTCTTTTTCCGAGAAAGGCTACAAAAAGTCTAACATATTGTATGCTCCTCCCGCTATGCTCCAGCGAGGTAAAGATAATATCAACGTAAGTTCGTACCTAAGTACCAGATCAAAGCAACGTTATCACATGGATATAAATATATATATATATATATATTTTTTTTTTTTTTTTCCATGTGTTCCAATTAAATAACTCCATTCTACCTAAAATAAAGGCACTAGTCAATCTTGACTTAAAGAACAAAATAAAACATATTATATGTTTTTAATTTTGATTTCATAAATAACTGCACAGAAATTGTCGTGTAATGGGGGCTTAAAGAGAATTTACTGCCTTATACTATCCTGTGGGTGTCTTAAGAGACAACGGAGGGAAATTGAAACAGGAAATGGGCAGCAGCATCGTCTTAATACCAATTTACAAAAATAAAAAATAGACTTGCCATCCGCCTATAAAGAGTGGCAACTATGGAAAATATTCCCCTAAGAATATTACTTATTAATAATAATTAATATTGCTTCCCCTAAGAAGCAATCTAAACGGGAGGTATATGTTCAACACTGAACTTTTGTATACAACAATGAATGAAGAAAATAAAGAGTAATCCTTAAAATTCATTTTACCATAAATGACACTTCGGAGTCCCAGTGCACAAGTTAAATCCGTACCGATGAAATTTTCGAGGTCAACCTAGCTTAAAATCATTATATAGGTCGGACGTTACGTGGTTAATTAATGATCCGGCCATTTGCATAGTCAGTTGGTTAGACATTTAATCGACTCTTCAGTCGTATAACAAGGGCTGCCCGTCGATCAGTTTAAATAAAAAAATTTATACTAAACGTGTGTTCACTGTAATAAGACATATTATGACTGCCTCATTAGTAAGTTAATAAGGCTCGGGTTTGAATCTTGGGTATGACCATAAATTAGTTATTGAGTTTTTCTGTCAATAAATTTCCAGTAACAACCCAGAGTGAAAAATCTATAGTTTCTGCGCTGATTTCTCACCGATCGTGTCGTATTTCCGTCCTACGAGTATCTGACTATAAGAGTGAGCGAATAGAGAGTGCACCTGTGCTTGCGCACTAACTCGAACTAGTGAATATAAATTCTGATTCTAAAAAATAAATTCCTGGAGGACTATATTATGTCCTACACAGATGGCTAGTTTCCTTTGAGAGTGGTAGCCGTGACCGAAATTTCATCTCGAAGACATTATTAATAAGGCATTTAATTGATTGCCGACCTTTTACTAACAGGCCAGCCATTCTGAGTATTTACATCTATTAAAATGAGAACATATGCTTTATTTTATTATCTACTTTTACATTATACAGAGACAAATCTTCTAAATTGGATAATTAACTTTTTGACCAAATATTGGCTCAAAGTAACTGGATTGACTGGTTTGCCAACAAAATATGGGGATGTGTCCATATCGTAACATGTATATGCTAGATATAAAATAATTAGCCCGGCAAAGGGAACTCCCCGAAGATATAAAACCGATCCACTTACCATGCATTATGACTGTCTCGAATACACTCCGTAATAGAAGCACCAATGTTCATCTGTGGACTGTATTGTAGTGATTACGTGAAAAGAAAATGTCACGAAGGTATGTACAAATTACATACTGTATTTTTTTGGTTTACCTGATGGTAAGTGTCAATCAACGCCCATAAACAATTAGAATTAATGTAAGAATGATTAAACTTACTTAAAAACAATGTAACGTTTAAATAATAGAAATATATATAACGTTTAACAAGAAAATTAACTGGCTTAGATATTAGCTAAATAGTTTTCATAACTTTAGTCACTTTTCTCATAAAATCAAAATGTATGTAGCCACACTGTCATTTATTTATATACTTTGTACATTGAACTAACAATTTTTTAGGTCACATCTTACTACATAGCTGATTGGAACGTTAAGAGGCTTAGACAAAATATATAGACGAGAAGTATTGCCATAAATATATAAGTACAGGTAAATTGGCATATGTGTAACAGTGAATAAATTGCTTTTGCTTTTTTAACTCTTTTAATTTAACTAATAGCGTTAAAAAACAAAAGTTCACGTATTTAGGGTTAAATATTCATTAAAATGAATAGCTCTAAATATATGCATTTGATTAAATAAATATGATTCGTTTTAAAGCGCTTTTTTATTATTTAATAACTATGTCTTGGTATGCTGATTAAGATCACCAGGATGATATTAAATAATTATAAGGATTATCACATTAATTATTATTTCTTAGTATGGTTTAGATTTTAAGCTGTAGTTTTCAACACATCATACAGGCAACTGAACAGATCTGTCTATCAGAAAGAACCAATTGTCAAAGTTGAAGATTGAGTGTGGCAACATCGTTTCCGGAACACCTGAGATTTTGAGAGAGATTGACACGTTCTATGGGCAGATGTAAACATTATCCTTAAAACTACACGCAGGTGTGAGTATCGATCCAAGGGCAAGTCTTATTCGACACTATTCCGACGATATCCCGGACTTCAGTCTAAACGAGATTAGAATAGCTCTCCAGCAACTTTAAAACGGCAAGGCACCATGCGAGGATGGAATAACAGCGAAGCTTCTGAAAGCAAGTGGAAAACCGGTACTTGAAGTCCTTTAGGTCTTTAATTGTGTACTCTATGGTGGGACTACTCTGGCAGCGTGGAGCAGAAATGCAATGGTCTTGTTCTTCAGTAAAGATGATAATGCTCTCTTCAAGAACTACAGACCAATTTCCCTTCCGAAACGCATCTTCGTGCCGTTTTCGAGAGTCATTACAAATCGTCTAGCATGTAGACTTGACGAGTTCTATTCTCCCGAATAAGCCGATTTTCGAAAAGGCTTTAATACCATAGACCACATAAATAAGCTTTGGCAAATTGTACAAAAGACCGAAGAGAACAATCTTTCACTTTGTCTTGCGTATGTGAACTATGAGAAAGCCTTTGATTCCATTGAAATTTGGACGGTGCTAATAAAAATCAGAATGTCCGCAGTAGAACTAGAGTTACGAACATAGCGTAACGGATTGGTGAGCTGAAGTGACAATGGGCTGGCTATATAGCTCGAAGAACCGACAACCAGTGGGGAAAAAAGTTCTCGAGTGGCAGCTTCGTACCGGCAGGTGAAGTATAGGGCGTCTCCTCCCTACTAGATGGAGAGACGACCTGGTAAGTCATGCAGGAGTCAGTTGGCTCAGGGCCATGCTTTCTGGCATTCCTTGGAGGAGGCCTATGTTTAGCAGTGTACTTGTGAAGGGCTGTAATGATAATGATGATGATAGTGGTGGAGTAGCTTCTACTTTTTCACAACTCTTCACCCTGAAAGCCAGTCGGGTCCATAGCTTGGCAGCAAGTCAAAGTTGGTCAGATACTGACTGAAGGATGTTGATTTAATATCAAATTTTTATTTAAATTAATTCTGATACAAACTAATTAATGTATGTAATCAAAATCAAAATCTCTTGCAAGCAGTAAGCAATTAATAGAAATCCTTTTTTTAACATAGGAGTCTATTAGTAGAGGCAACAACAGTTATCAACTTTTTCACCAAATAGCAGCGTTTGCACTTTGTTATTCTGGTGTGAGTGTTATAGAGGGTTAGTATAATCACACACTGCGAGATATTCCACCTAGGACTGAGAGGTGACAACGCATCCGTAGCTTTTTTGTTCTTTGTTTAGAAATGACTGTATGTGTCTATGGACAACATTAATAGCCTGTAATAGACTGTAAATTAGTCCGTTACTTCTGATTTCTGAAAAAAAAAATAGTTTGAATAAGGGATGCTACAGTATGACGCAAACGATTTTTCTATATATATATCTTTTTCCTTACCGTATCTGGAATAAACCGTTATCTTTTTATACACATGCTAAAACATCCAAATTTATTTTTGTACCGTTGAAGTATGCGATACATCGTAACGTTTTGCAAATGATATAGACTGAAATATACATGTGACTATTATTATTAATACTATTTATTGAACAATTGTATTAATGTAAAAAAATAACTTTAATATTTAATAAACGCCATCTAAGCGAATCTACTACGCCTCATCATTCCGTGTGTGTCTTAAGAGGTGACAGAGGTAAATACAACAGGAGATGAGAGGAAAGAAAACAATAACAAACTGCGGTTGCCAACCCGCCCATCAAGCATGGCAACTACTTCACTTATTCTCCGTTTGAGGCAATCTATGGAGGACTTAGCACAATTTCACATAGCTATAAACTTAAATCAGGAAACTTTTCAGTAATATTCTCTATTCCTCTTCTTCAAGATAAAAATATGACAGAAAAATTAAAAAGTATTTTTTATACAATTTACATAATTCTTAGTAATAAGGTACATTAGAATTACATATTAGTAAAATACTTTTGCCCCGTGGGTCTTTTAAGAGGCAACATTAGAATATACACGCAGATCCTTTTTTCCCTGAAGGCTATCAATGGATGTTGGCAGCTTCATCTACGTCAAGCGTCAAATGTCTCGAGCCACGACAGGAAGCAGCGTCAAAGGTATACGACGTTTAGTTTTGCGATCGTATATCCGCCTGCGATGCGTATCGATTGAGGCACATCGTCCTAACTGTCATGTCAAGCAGTTGAGTTGAATATTAGAGTCCATCAATTACTTGAAAGTAATACGCGTTTAAAGTTTATTAAAAGTTTTAAAATTCAACGCGGTAGGAAATGAGAAAAAAAAATTCTATGAGAAAAAAAATCTCCAATACTGCAATTCAATAGGCTTATAACTTCATCTTGAAACATTCGCAAGTTGTCTCACGTGCACACAATGATGGTACTACGACGACTCCACTGAACGTAAATTTGAATAGGGATATCATATAAAAAGGCAAATAACATATGAATCCTACCGGCTCTTTTTTAAGATAGTATCAATGGCTTTGTAACCAGATACGAATATTCTGCAGGTAATACAAAGATATATGTAACGTACGTAATATTCTCTTAAAAATGTATTTTCATATCTATTACATTTATATAGCCACGTGCATTGTCTATTTATTTATAAACAAAAAAAAATAAACATTAAGAACTAAAATTAAAAATTTATTAAAATTAAGGTAATTTTTGGGGACTCGTACCCAAAGGGTAACCAACGGGACTCTATTACTAAGACTCCGCAGTCCGTCCGTTCGTTCGACTGTGTGTTAGTGGGCTGTATCTCATGATCCGTTATAAGCAGACAGTTAAAATTTTTACAGAATGAGTTTTTCTGCTGCGGCTATAACAACAAATATTAAAAATATAAATAAATTAGGGGGCTCTCTATGACTTGATATGTAGGTATTATTATTTTTAGTATTAAAATGATGATGCTGCTGCCTTATTTTTTTAGTTTTCCTCTGTCGCCTCTTATGACACCTTCAAAATGATATGGGGTAGTGGATATTGTAGCACAACAACTAACGGTAAAACGTTACAATAATTTAATATAATAAAATCGTACTTTTATAGTACTCAACGAAATAAAAAAAATGTATTTAGTTCATGGTGGACTTACGATACAACTGGTTAATAATGTAGTAAAGTCACAAAATAGTTAACAGGGCTAAATCCAATCGCAAAATCAATTGTTATCTGGAATCAACTCATCTGACTAAATCGTTTCTGCTTTGTTATATTAATAACGATTATATTAACTGCGCAAAATTATTACTTAAATTAAGAACGATAAGGTAAAGTAAGGATAAGTAAGAACGAAAATTTACTGTAAAATTAATACTAAAATTAATGAAGAAGCCACTCACACAGATTTAACGGCTGTAATACTATAATTTTACGCGCGTTTTATGTAAACTTACATAATATAAAAAGGGACTATTTAATGATTTTATGGTATTCATTGCTGTTTAAAATGATACAAGAAGCTATTTTTAAATCATAGTGTGATTGTGGTGGTTTAAAGTATGATTTTTTTATTTAAAATCCACAGACTTGAATTTCATGCAATTGCATTAACTTGTTTACTTTTAAACTAAATTATTTAAAAAACTGCGAGTCTAATTCATCATCTTTACAGTCACACAGTCTTACAGTCGTACAGTCCACGGCTGAACTAGAAATAAATCTAGATTATTTTTCAGGTATTTTTAATTTTTTTTATAGTCAAAGCGTATCGAATACTTATTAAATCTTATTGAACATGTTTGTATAGATAACATTTTAACAAATGTTAAGCTGTTTTATAAATGTACTCGTATAATTCTCGTAAAATTGAGTTCTGATCACTGCGGACAATTAAATGTTTTACCTTATATTCACAAAAAGCGAGTAAGTATGAGAAAGTTGTGTTTGTTCCAGTAAATGAACGTTGCTTGGAGAAGCTAACAAGTAACATAGTGAAAAAACTTCCATCACTTTCATACCAAAATAATTCTGATTTTTTGTATGGAACATTATTTAAGCTTATTTGCAATGATATTGATTATGCTTTCACTCCAAAACCTTGAACGTTCACTAGGCATTCAAGGAATGGACGACAGTCCGCAAGATTTTATGAAGTAGTGATAGTATGAAGAGCACCTCCTGCCCTCCCTCAATTGCGCGCACTATCCCCGTCACCACTAATCCCAGCACCGCTACTCCCAACACCACTACACTAGGCAAAACACACCACTGACGACAATACGACACGTGTTTCGCCTCTACACGAGGCATCCTCAGGTGATATAGATTCTATGGTGGCTAACCGCTAAGTGATAAGAACTCGTCATACTAGGTAAGACATATCATTTTATTTTATAACGCGGATATTTGCGAGGTAATTTTTTAAGAGCTTTTAGTATAAGTTCTTCCGGGTCGATAGTACAAATGTGTGTGCCTCAGGTCTCGATTCTCGGCCTCTTTCTGTTTCTTGTATATATTAATGACTTACCTTACATAGTAGGGGATAAATGTGATATGGTATTAGTTGCTGATAATATTTCACTAATTTTCAAATTTAAACGACAATTACTAAAATATGACAAAGTAAATAATGCTATTTCTAAATTAGTATAACTTGATCAAACATTAATAATTTGTTTTATAATGCGGAGTTTGTAAGCTGAGTCTTATTGATACACCCATTTTTCTTGGAATCCAACTAGATGCAAAGCTTCAATAGGACCCCATATACAAATCCGCTGGGTTTCTGGCTGGTTTTTTATAGGACTGAGATTTTTTCGAACCAGTGGTAAATAAAACAAAATGTCTGTTCATCATCATCATTACAGCCTTTCATAAGTCCACTGCTGAACATAGGCCTCCCCCGAGGAATGCGACAAAGCACGGTCCTAAGCTACCTGCATCCATCGACTTCCTGCATGTCTTACCAGGTCGTCACTCCATCTCGTGGGGGGGTCGCCCTACACTTCGCCTACCGGTACGAGGCTGCCACTCAAGAACCTTTCTTCCCCATCGGTTGTCGGTTCTTCGGTTACTCTGGTTCTACTGCGGATATCCTCATTTCTAAGTTTATCACGCAGAGAAAGCCCGAGGATAGCCCTCTCCATAGCTCGTTGAGCGACCTTGAGCCTCCTCATACGGCCAGTAGTGAAGGACCACGTCTCAGATCCGTAAGTCATCAGTGGCAACACGCACTGGTTGTACAATTTCGTTTTCAGGTTTTGAGATATTATGTCTGACGAGAAGATGTTTCGTAGTTTCCCAAACGCTGCCCAGCCGAGTTTAATCCGTCGATTGACCTCTCGGTCGAAGTTCGACTTACCTAGTCGGACTATTTGTCCCTGGTAAACATACTCGTCAAAACTTCGAGCTTAGTGCTCCCAACGACTCCAGGCATAGGTATGACATGGGCATTAAACATTATCTTTGTTTTGTCCATGATCATCTTAAGACCTATCCGTTCGGAGACACTATTGAGGTAATTTAGCATGGTGCTTACGTCCTCCAGCGATTCTGCCATAAGGACTATATCGTCGACAAATCAAAGGTGAGTGATGTACTCGCCATTTATGTTAAAACCGTATCTTTTCCAGTCTAGAAGCTTGAAAACGTCTTCCAATTCAGCGGTGAAGAGTTTCGGGGATATAACATCACCCTATCTTACACTTCTCTGTTTAGTACTCTGGTTCTGTACTCGGATAGCCATCGTAGCTCTACTGTACAAACACTTCAGCACTTCGATATACCGACAGTCAAAAGTCTGTTAATTAAATAAAAATAATATTATTGTTGAATATACGAGTAAAACGCTGTTTCCATTAATTTATTTCTATCTTTGAATGTTTCAATCAAGTAAAGAAGTTACGTATAGATAATCACGCCTCTTTCCCGTGGGGGTAGGCAGATACCACTTCTTTCCACTTGCTACGATCCTTATATACTTGTTTCTTTACTTTCATTATTCTCTTTATACATGCTCTACGGTTTAGGGTGCTCTTGACCTGGCCTTTTTTCAAGACGTCCCTGATTTATTCTTGAAAAGTCCGCCTAGGTCTACCACTTCCAACACTTTCATTCACACTCACCTTATACACTTTTTTCGTCAATCGTTTTTCATTCATTCTCTCGACATGGCCAAACCATCTCAGCATACCTTTCTCAAGTGTTGTCACTACATCTTCTTTCAGACCACAACGTTTCCTTATCTCACTATTTCTTATCCTGCCACTCAGTTTAACTCCTTTCATACTTCTTAACGCTCTCATATCATCTGCATTTATTCTGCTTTCATGTTTCTTCTGTCGTACCCAACTTTCACTTCCGTACATCAGTGTTGCGCAACACCCCCTCATGCACATCCAAACGAGCCTTATTAGACACCTTCCGACTGCTCATAAAGGCGTGCAAAGCTCCATTCACCATGTTTCCTGCATTCACTATGCTTTCGATATCACTCTCAAACTTTCCATCTCTTGTAAACTATGAACCCAGATACACAAACTCTTTCACCTGTTCAATTTGTTCATTGATTTAAATAAAAGTAGTAAAAAAGTTATTTGATTTAAATACACTTTTTAAAAAAAAAATATAACTTTCGTTATATTAGGTGCGTTCTTGTCTTTTTTCGTAATAATCTTAATAATAATAATGTTAATAATTGATAAGACCAAAATCTTAATCAATAATGAAATACTATATGTTTTATATTTCATATTAATATCTTGTATTAAGCTACAAAGTGTCATCATAACAAAAAATAGCGCATTTGTGGAGTGGTTTCCACTAGCAATGATTTCCAGCAGTATTACAAAATCGCACAGCCGAATTTAGAAAACCAATGACCATGCATACCTGCAACTGACTACAAAATTGCCACATATGCAGTTTCAAGGCGTCGGTGCTTAGTTTTGGAAAACCTAACAAGAAACCTACGAAAACCGACCAAGCCTCTGACGTTCATTTACAGCACCAAAGGATCATGTGTTCGGCGGCAGCTTGAATTGTTTTGCCGTAAGATCTGCTGATAAGTTACAGACTGTAACGGTGTAGGCTCAATCTTACTAGCGCTCGGCCATACCTGACCATGTTCGATTAGCCGTCACAACATCTTCCTCATTGATCATTGTTGTAGAGACTTCCACGAATCTCTCGACATCAAACCCAAATCTTGTCGGCCACACAGTATTCGGAGCAAACTGCAACACTGATCAGCACATTAGAACACAAAAATGTCACTTATTATTTTTAATTCCTAGCACGTTAAAGTTAATCCTTTATTTTGGTACATCGCTTAAAGGTTTTGAATTTCAAAATATAACAGATGATAATCATGTTTCGCATGAACTATCAAATTACAACAAAACTTGAACAAGTTAATTTTTCATTCAATGCAAACGATGACTCGTCTAGAAAGCCTCCGACATTTCTTTCATGTGTTAACATATTTAGATACGTCAGTAATAATGAAAATACTTGAGGGTACTTTTAATAGAAATTGAACAAAAGGATTTATCTTTTGGCTTAAATAATTTCACGTTATCTTTTCTCTACACTTTAATGATACGACAATATCGTAAGTAGGACAGCAAATTTCATTACGGTATTTAACATAAAAGCAGAATCATCAATGCAGAATGCATTATAGTCTTTCACAAATGTAATAATCCCCATACTATTCGAAGATTGTATGTGGGCAAAATTGGGACTTTATCCCACTTCTGATGTAGGAAGGGTAAGTGAGTATAGTACAGAGACTAATTCTGTAGTTAGGAATAATAATTAATTCGTCGAGTCGAGGATAATCTAGTAACGGAATACGACAAGCGCACCGTTCCACGTCAGAGCCAAGACTGCCTTAACGGCGGCCGCTCCGTCCGTTTTATACAAGCAGGACGGGCGGCAACGCAGGTGCAATGCCGCAGGTGTGCGATACACGTCTCGTTTACAAGAATTCTGTTTAGCTAGACCGACGGCACCGCACCTACAACGGTGCAGGTGCCGTCATCTGTAATAAAACAAAGATCTATATAAACTCAAAGAAGAGTAGAATTAAACTTTTCTTTATTTATTCCTAATAACTAATAGACATAGTACTATTATATATACACACACACACACACACACACATATACATATATATATATATATAGCAAGTGGAAAGAACTGGTCTCTGCCTACCCCTACGGGAAAGAGGCGTGATTATATGTATGTATGTATGTATGTATATAGTGCAACCTTCCATTGTTAATAGTTTAAGTAAACTTACCAAAATAAGTTCGTGCGGACTCAGATAAAGAACTTGTACAAAGAATTAATTAATTTTATTTATTGGTTTAATTACTTTGTATTTCAAGTCTTAGGCTAGGCTAATATAATTTTATTGTGGAATACGCACCGAATATCTATAAATCCATTCATTTTAGTTTTTTAAATTACACTTACACTACTATTTACTACTTTTACACTCATGGACAAACATGTATATGCATTAAAACTAAACTTAACAGTTTTTTTTTTAAAATACCTAAATTTTACCTTAAAACAATACAATACAATACAATACAATACTCTTTATTGTACACCAAGAAAAGATAACAACATCAAAAATAAAAAATAACAACTATTGAGGGAAATACAAAGGGTGGTCTTATTGCTACATAGCAATCTCTTCCATACAACCCAGACTCTTCCAGAAACATTCGAGCGAATAAACCAAACCCGTTCAGTGCAATATCTTATTTTCGAACTCACACCTCTTTTTTTATAAGATAAGAATGACAAGCCAGCAAGCCAGCACGCAGTCCACCTGAAGTTAAGTGGTTGCTGTGGCCCATATACATCTACATCTATACTCCTTTGCGAATCAAAATGCAGATGCGTTGTCAGTCGTGAGGACTATGATGGAATGCCTCTTTTCCAGTAAAAAGGGTCTCCGGTTCTCTACATTCACCATACAAAACGCATCAGCATTAATCTGCTATTTTACGCTGGTATTCTGTGAGAGCGTGACCCTTCCTTCTAAAATTACTTTCGACTCAACTCCTTTTTTAAATCAAATTTGAGACGTGGTCGAGATAAATGAGAAATAATTGGGTAATCTAAATTATGAAAAGATGTCTCTTTTAGTTGAGATGTAATTGATTTATTTGTTGTTTTATCAAAATGAAAATGGGGATACGCGAAAGTAAATAATTTTTGCCAACTCTTTTCACTATTAGTAAAACAATTTTGACTAGTGCATGACAATGCTTTAGCAAGCTGCATCCTCGCACCTTTAGGAATTCTTTTAACCACTGGTACATTACGATGATAATTGTAAATTTGCTCTGAAAAAAGGGAAAAATTTGTTTAATTAGAGGAATTACTAATAGAGTTATGAATATCTACGGTAGGCTGTGGAACTAAAATACTTTTACTATGGCATCGTTTAATATGTTTATTTAATCCTCTTTTACCTTTAAATAGCCTACCGTCGGTACAATATTGACACAGTAAGAAATCCGGCTGTAATAGTAGCGAAGCGGATATATTTATTGAAAGAAAAAATTAACGGATCTCTACAGCACTCAAAAGCTAGGATTTATTTATTGAAAAAAAAACTAAACAGATCTCTACAGCACTCAAAAGTCTGTATATTACATAGTTCACATTATATTGACTTGAAATGTGCTGTACCCCGCATCTGCTGTGTTTCGTATGGTGAGTGTAGAGAGTCGGAGACCCTTTTTACTGGAAAAGAGGCTATCTATCTTAGTACTTACGGCTGACGGCTCTACACTCACCATAAGAAACACAGCAGCGTTAAGCTGCTTTTTTACGCTGGTTTTCTGTGAGAGCGTGGTTCTTCCCCGGTCGAGCCGACCCATTCGTGCTACAATCATAATATAGCTGCAGCATGGCTCTACCACGTGCAATTATTAATATATGTATGGTAATATTGCACTATTTGGTGTGTAGTTGTAAGTGCGATTTACTTAGTAAGTTATTGCAGGAACCATGAATAACTAAAAATATGGTGAAAAGCCTTTGTCTTGTAGTAGTCTATTGGCCGTTGTATCTACTGTTAATCGTATCACAAGAAGTGATGAAGATAGGGGTAAAACTTTGTTGCTAGCCATTGCGGCACTGTGATCAGTGTGTGTAATAATAGTCACAGATGACATAAATTATTTCTCTGTACCATTTTTTCGTAAAAACTTAGCGGGAAGGGTGATCAAAAGAGTTTTACTCCGAAATTATTATTTTACAAAGTATGTTTTGTTAGAGCGCATATTTTGTATCGATGTGAGTAGTGCCGTGCAAGCTGTTCAGAGCTGTGTGTCTGTGTGTGCTTGGTGGAAATAATCATTTGTTTGTTAAATTACCAGACGCTGTACTTGACGATACAAATTGTTATAATGGATGTGAGTGTTTGCGACGATTTAACAGTATGCTAGAACTCTGTTTGCAATTTTAATCCCACACTTTTACAACGCCAGGTTCTAATACATTACTACGTAAACTCTGATCGTAAGACTGGATGTTGGATTGAATTGAAGTTCACACTGTGTCGAAACGTTGTCGACGAGTGTCGAACAGCTGACGGAGAGAGCTCAGCATGCCCGGTCCATGTATCGGTTTTAATACTGATCGAGGGGGCTTTGTGATCCCAGATCGGTGTACTAAAATTGACCTAAATGAAGTCAAGAATGGTTCAGCATTGTTATATTTAATAAGTGACATTTTCTATTTGCAGGCGGTGACAACTGATAAACCGTATGCTGACTTTTTTTTATAGGAGAGGGGACAAACGAGCATGCGGCTCACCTGATGGTAAGTGACTACCGCCGCCCATGAACAGCTGCAACACCAGGGAGAGAATCGCAGATGCATTGCCGGCCTTTTAAAAAGGAGTACGCTCTTTTCTTGAAGGTCCCTAAGTCGTATCGGTCCGGAAAAATCGCTGATGGTAATAGATTCCACAAGGAAGTCGTGCGAGGAAGAAAACATCTTCTAAATCGCACAGTGGTGGACCGCCAATCATCCAGATGGTGTGGGAAGTTCCGCCGCGATGTGCGTTCTTGAAATTTGGCGGCTAGGATTAATCCGAACAATTCCTCAGAGCACTCCCCGTGGTAGATGCGAAAGAAAATGCAAAGGGATGCAACATCTCTTCGCAGTGCCAATGAATAGAGTAGTAGACAGTAGACACTGCACTAGCACTGCACTGCAGTAGCAAACCACACGAGGATGTCAGGATTGGCCGTATCGGCGCGTCTATAAAAACAATTGGATCGAGAGTGAGTGAGAGGTTGTATTACTCTAGCGGAGTATCATATCGATGGTGGCGTGTTAAAATTCAGGGTATATCGAGAAACACCAACTCGTTTGTGCAGTATAAAGTTCAATTGGTTTCGTTCATTTGTGCAGTTTTAATAAAATGTTCTAAGCCTAACTACCAGTTAAATAAAAAGTACATAATTAATTATTTGAAAAAATTTTTCACACAACATAAAAAATTCCGATTTTTATGCATAAATTAACTCGGATACTCCTTCCGGCCTTAATGAAACCCAATCAAAATTATTTAATCTCGTTGTAATTTTATTAAATACAAGCTCGTCACCAGCGCGTGCTGCCACAGATAAAATAATTGTCGAAATATCGTTTTAAATTTGAGAGTTGATAAGAGTTATATTGCTTAATTCAGAATGATAATACATTCATTAAAGTCGAGTGATGTATAACTTTTAAATAAATTTGTTAATACGATACGCGCGCCACCTATGTAAGTTAATTGTACTATCCCATCAACAGTAAATGTCATGTACACCGGATATGTATCAAATATTGATAATCTGTTACTGTCATTCATCGCGGCGGTCGATTCCCGCCATTATCCGCCATTTAAAAAACACTGGAAACTGCTATTATACTACGCTTTTAGCACCAATGTTATAATAATATATAAATTTAGATGATTTTTATTATGTTTTATTGTATAAACGATAACATTATAAATTTAAAATAAACACGAATTAAGTAAATTATTTCTAAAAGCTTTTACAAAAATTTACTTCGCAAATATGCGCGTTATAAAATAAAATGATGTGTCTTACCTAGTATGAAGAAGCACCTCCCGCCCTCCCTCAATTGCGTGCACTATCCCCGTCACCACTAATCCCAGCAACGCGAAATTATTTCTCGCGGGCAGTAAAAAATGCTGCAATGGATGTAACACATATATTTATATATATATCATAATATACTGTGAAAGGGGTTATGGCTATAACCTTCTCACAAGTGCAACCAATAAGTTGACAAAGTTTTAGCATAATCTGATGAAAGGTATGGCAGCGAATAAAATGCGAACAAACAAACAGTACATTTTGTATAATAAATAAATAACGTGATTAAGAACTTACCGTTACCGTTACCGTCACACCCTAAAAAGTCAACTGCAGAACTTAGGCTCATAATGCCTCATAGTGAGGATATATACCATAGTTGCCACGCTTGGCAAGCGGGTTGGCAAGCACAATTTTTTATTTTAAGTAATTATTAGGAAGACGCTGCTACCCATATCCTGATTTGTTTTCCCCTGTCGCCTCTTACGACAACCACTGGATGGTATGCAGTAGAGAATATTCTTACACCGAAGTTTCTCGGTATTATACACATTAAACGGTAATTAACAATTCCACAGAGAACTGGTACGAGGAAGAAAACTCTTAGTAAAACGCACATTTGTGGATCGCCAAGCATCCAGATGATGAGGATGATATCATGAACTTTGACGCGATGTGCGTTCGTGAAATTTGGCGGCTGAATTTAATCCCAACAATTCCTCAGAGCACTGCCCGTGGTAGATTCGATAGAAAATGCAAAGGGATGCACAATCCCTACGCAGCTCCAGTGTATCGAGCCGATCAGAAATAACTCGGTCGTCAACGATTCGAACTGCTCTGCGCTGGATGCGGTCAAGTGATGTATGATGTGATGATGATAATGAGAACAGTATTCCATGTGAGGCCGAACTTACGTTTTGTAAAGTTGCAAGCGATGAGCCGACATGCAATACTGTCTCGCTCTGCTGAGCACGCCAAGCTTTTTAGTGGCCAATTTGGCCTTCCCTTCTAAGTAACCACGAAACTGCACACTGTTCAATATGTCGCCACCGAGGATTCCGATGCTAGCTGAGGCAGCAAAAGGAGTGCCTTGAAACTGAGGAGATACAACAAAGGGGATCTTTTTAGCGGTGAACGCGCAAACTTGTATCTTCTGGGGAGTGATCTGGACTAGATTTAGTCGCCCACAATCCGAGACTTTATTCAACAAAGACTCGACTTGAGACACAAGTTCGTCCCCGGTATTCGGCGACGTTTTCCCGAGAAATATTGGCACGGCCGGTGTATAAGGCATCACCAGTGCTGTCATCTGCATAGCAATGAATGTTACCAGTTTGCAACATATCATTGATATGCAGAAGGAACAGCGTTGGTGATATCACATAGCCTTGTGGAACATCAGCTTTAATAGGCTTGTAGTCGGAGCATCCACCGTCCACAATGACCTTGATGCTCCGATCTGCAAGGAAGCTGGTGATCCAATTGCACAATTTCTCGGGAAGCCCATAGGAAGGGAGCTTTAAAAGAAGCGTTTTGTGCCAGACCCGATCAAAGGCCTTCGCTATACCCAAGCTAACGGCCAATGCCTCCCCTTTGGACTCTATTGCCTCCGCCCATCTGTGAGTCAAGTAGACCAAAAGATCACCAGCTGAGCGACCCCGATGAAAACCGTAAATGGTTACCGTCATATGGTATGGTAATTTTCAAAGTAATTTTAGTACCGAGTCAATGATTAAATATAAGTAAAAAGTAAAGTTACAACGTATATAGCCCTTTGTTGGGCACATGCCTGCTCTCACTTCGAAGAGTTTGTTTGAAGTAGTTATTCCGCCGCACTCAAGTGTGTTTTAGTTAATTTTACATAACCTTGAAATATTTTATTCATCTGGCATGTAGCTTTAACATGTACGCTACGATTTCCTTTACCACCGAGCACGTGGTAAATTAGAATATAAAATAGAAATCATTAATTTAATTTGTTTCAGTAAGGATCGAATCCAGGTTTCATCGTGTACAGTAAAATTAGACAACCACTAAAGGTCTATTACATGCCATATACAGTGACCATCATCGTATCAATATGGATGATAGCTGTGATCTAAAACTTTTAAATATAATATGGAAATATAAAACAAGTGATAAGCATGAGCATCTTCCTGAATAAAAAACTGCGGTTGACAACGCGTCTGCTAAATGTGGTGATTATAATTCTCCATATAGGGAATCTGAGGGAGTGGCCTATTTTCAGTACTGAAATTTTGACAAAATGTAATGTAATATATGAATGAATGTATTTTTTCATTCATATATAATCAGATAATATATGAGTGAACAACTACATTTAACGCAGTGTTTAAATTTTAAATAAGTCACTTACACAACGACATTTCGCGTAATCCTATTAACCCTCCCAAGCTTCCTTTAAGAAGCTCAATCAACCCTTTTAAGCCTCCTCAGACGAACACTCTATCTACCTTGATAAACTCCTTCAAAGTACGCGTCAGGTAAGTCAGTGATATTTACCAAGGTTAACTGTATTGTATTCTTTTTTGCATTTTTTATATAATGATATGATTTTGGATTAACAGATAAAACAGGCCATAAAAACCACTGGTGTACATGAATCTCTCCCGTTGAATGAAAATTTGCCTCAATCTTAAAAAAATAACTCATAGCTTAGTTATACTTTATAATTTTACCAACAAGCACTAGTTTGGTGTCGAATCTGAAAAGAATTATGACTGTTTCTATATAAAAGTTGTAAAAATAAATTTAAATATCTTCGATACGCATACACATGACAGCAGTCGCAAGGAGGTTCGGTGTCTACCTAAGCAGGCACAGCAGGACAGTTTGTAACAATATATACGTATGTATATGCAAACGACTAGTCCGGTCTTGCGCTAAGTATTGTGTTAAAGTTGGCAAAAAGTAGCAATAGAAATAGCTGAGCTTTAAAAATATCAATACCTCGACTATCTGTGTCGGAAAGTATTTGAATATAATTGAGAATAACATGAAGTTGTTTGGACTTCCGCAAAGTAACGCCTGATTCTATTAGTTATCTAAGTATTGTCGCCACATGCTGTTTGGTGTTAATTTTAAAAAGCTGCAACACAGGTTTAGAGGAAGTAAACTTTTCAATTCTCCAAAGGGTACATTTGAAAGAATATACGCAAGAATTAAATGATTTCTGTAGGTGCTCATCTTTAATATTTAAATAACTAATTTTACTTAAAAAAAAAACAGTTAATGAACGGTTCGCTGTTTTTTTCTACATACTACATTCAAGTACAGCATTTTAATTCAACGGCTTTTGAGATAAATAAATATACAGGGTTATTTTTCAAAGAGTAGCCAAACTTTCAATTTAAGTTCAAATATATAAAGAATCTTATACCGTTATTGCAGTTGTAACAGTGGTAGAGCCACGCGGCGGCTTTTGCTGTCGCACGGATGGGCCGGCTCGAACCGGGGTGGTACCACGACCTCACAGAAAACCAGCGTGAAGTAGAGGTTTACCTCTGTGTTTCGCTTGGTGAGTGCAGGTGGCCGGATGCCCTTTTTACTGGAAATGAGGCATTCCATCTTAGTCCTCACGGGTGAGAACGCATCTACATTTTGATTTGTAATAGAGGATTGATGTAGATGTCTATGGGCCGCAGCAACCACTGGTGGACTATGTGCTCGTTTGTCACCCTTATCCTATAAAAAAAAGTTATTGAAATACAAATACGTGTAAATAAGGCTTCTAGTTTTATTTTAAATGATCTCAAATTGAATGTGATTGCATCAACTACGCGTACGCGCACTTTTCTATGTACGATGAAATTCTCAACGTTTTTCTCGACCGATCGGACCTTATGAATGCGTGCGTGCTTAGTAAAATAGTAGGCGTTAGTTAGAATAAAATCGAAAATAATAAAATAGTATAGAACAAATAAGAATGTTAATCAACTATGTACAAAATGGGTGGCACGGGGGTGAATACTACACGCACATACATGCCCATACACACGTCGCACACACCTTTACAAATTATACTGCCTTATTATTCATAAAATCTTATGAAATGCAAAATGCAGACTAAAATTAGAATCGGATCTCTCGTCGTGTCTCAAGTGAACCCGTAATCTACGTTACATTTTTGTTGTTGAAAAAAAGTGCAAAGGCAGAAAGCTAAGCTAGCGTACCGTTTCAAAAAAAGGATAATAGTCATGATAAGTGGAAAATGTATAAGCAATACGTATATCGTGAGCTTGTAATCTACTTTTAAAAATAATGAATATAATAATTATGATATTATAATATATTTTCTTTTGTTTATTTATTATGCAGATACAAAATAAACGTATGATGCGCGGGGGTTAATTTACTCCTACTTCTAAATTAAATTATAGGGACGAGGAGAATGTGTTCCTAGTAACCTTTTCTCTAGACGACCCATCGGCGTAGGCTCTCCGGGCGGCAGGCAACAAAGTCGTCTTTGGCTTTAAAATGATCACTATTAAAATCAAGAGAGGCTCTGACGCGTTAATGGAGCTTGAATTGCATTAACTTCACCTCGCGGCGTGAGACTAGAACGTCATCAACGAGAGTGACGGAGACCTAAGGTGCTGATCTCTTCTCGGTCCGAGGGAATCCGCTGGTGCCTACCAGGGGTAAGGGAAAGGGAGGTTGGAGCGGTAGGGCGATAGATACGGCGGTGGTCTACAGCGCCAGTAAAGGACGTCTTCGTCCTCAACAGCAGACCCCGCCTCATGCCTTTAAATGGCTAACTCCAATGGTAGGAGGGTCTTCCTAGCAAATCTTCGTGGTGGAGTTTGCTTCACAGAGAACAACATCGACCTCGCTCTCATACAAGAGCCTTAGCTAACGGTCAATTTCTGGTATTGTCGGCTCCCGGTAAGATCTTAGTCAAAACTAAAGACAGTAGACAATGTAATGTAATCTACAATAAAAATATTAAACTTTTAGTTGGTCCAGAGTACTACGATGAAGATCTGGTTATAGCCTTTATAAATCTAAAGTAATGCAGAGGGGCCAGAGTAAACATTTGCTCAGGCTATCTTCCCGGAGAGAACATTGCCATCGAGTTAGAGCGAGGGGCGGAGTTCGCCCGTAAGCACAATATCGAAATTGTGGTAGAATGTGATGCTAATGCTCACCGTACATACGCTCCCCCATGGAAGCACTAACATCAATGAAAGAGGTGAGTTACTTTTTGACTTTCTCATATTCAATCGTCTGGTAAGCCTAAACTTGGGGTGTAGATCAACCTATGTAACGCGTGCGAGGCAGGAAGTATTAGATATAACCTTTGCTACCAATAACATATCCAGGCGGATTACTAACTGATATTTTAGTAGTAAAAACTCGATGTCTGATCACAGACACATTAAGTTTGTGATAAGAGCATCACCAACTTATGAAACTGTTACTTTTAGGGATCCAAAATCGACCTCCTGCGATATCTAAAGATCTAGAGACAGGGAGGAATTTGGAAACGTTTC
Organism: Parnassius mnemosyne; assembly: GCA_963668995.1. Lineage (NCBI taxonomy): Eukaryota > Metazoa > Arthropoda > Insecta > Lepidoptera > Papilionidae > Parnassius > Parnassius mnemosyne. The sequence goes on from CAVLGL010000084.1 coordinate 27,984,810, forward strand.
CTAAAAGCATAAAAAAATTAAAGGTCTGGAGTCAGTGACGGAGGCAGTAAATGTAGTTATCAGTGAAGCCTTCGAGCCTTCTCTTTCAGAGACCTAGGATATAATTATTGTACAAGATGGCAGACCTTCGAATTGATTGATTGAACCTAGTGTAGGTTATGCTCATAACCTTGTGATAATTTCTAGGGGCTTTTGCCGCTATAAAAACTATAAATAGCTGGTGTAGGGATAACAGTTTATCGGTTAATGCTGATAAAACTGTTATAATATCCTTTACCAAAAAGAGACGGTTGGCAAAATTAGATACACTAAAACGCAATGGTAAAGAAGTTTTACACCATTGTCCACTGAAGTCATTTGGGTGAAACTATCGACGAAAGACTAACGTGGAGCTTTTACCTTAGCAATGTATGTCATAAGGCTAAAATTGCTTTAGGTACATGCAGTCGTAAGTTCGAGAACAACTGGGGCTTGCATCCGAGGCCGACTCTTACCTACGCCTCCACTGTCTGGTTTAATAATGACAACCAAAAGACGACTGCGGACAGACTAAATAGTCTACAAAGGACTGCCTGCATAATGGCATCTGGAGCGATGCGATCATCGCCTTTAGCAGCTCTTAATGTACTTTTATGCCTAACGTCCCTTGATCTTAATTTAGACAAGGAGGCGAGGACTAGTTTTTGATTTCCTTTAGATTGAGATCCATGCTCGACTTAATTAAGGGAACACCGGTTATATGCATGATCTCAGATATCATGCGTCCACTATACCCTTTTAATAAAAATTATATAGTAGAACTATACTCCAGAGAAGACTGGCTGAATTGTCAGGTCATCTGTGAGTCGGTAGTGTTATATGGTATATCAATGGGTTAAAATGGGCCTGGACGTAGGCTTTGGAATGTATGGGGAAATCAAATTCAAACATAGTATGAATTTGGGTAGATTCACCTCTATCTTCCAGGAAGAAATTTTTGCAATACTTCAGTGTGCAGAAATCAATCTGCAAAAACACTACGTTAACCATATAATCTATATTAACTCTGATAGTCAAGCAGCACTGCTAGCGCTGAGATCAAACTTGGTGAACTCAAAGCTAGTTGGAGACTGCGTGAACCGCGTAAATGCCTCGGGAGGTAATAACAACGTAGTTTTAAGATGGGTTCCGTATCAAGCGGGTATTGTAGGCAATGAAACTGCCGACAAGCTCACACGGGTGGGCTCAAACAGTACACAATATGGACCCGAGCCATTTTGTGAATTCTCAAAAAGCCTCGCCCGATTGACCCTGGAAACTCTTTACCACAATAAATCTCTTAAGATCTGGTCTGATACACCAGACTTTAAACATTCTAAAACTTTAAACCGGGATTTCGATTGTAAATTCGCTTCAGAAGCCCTCGGATCTGGTAAAAATAAATTGTGCATTCTGGCAAAAGCTCTGAATAGACACTGTTATCTTAAAAAGCACATATCCATCCTGGGACTAAGCAGATCAAGGATGTACCAGTTCTGTTCGTTAACGAAAGAAATGCCTCTGCACATCTTAACTGATTGCGGACCCTTAATGCGCAAACATAACACTCATCTGGGAAACTATTTACTCCGCCCAGAAGAAGTGAAATTGCTCACAACTAAGAAACTCCTTCTATTTATTGAAAACGTAGGGCTTAGCAGTGAACTATAGTCATAGCAGCGATCACAATATATCTTAGGTCGCAGTTATACTGATATCTCCCTATAGGCCTGCATAGCTATATATTCAGCCTTAACTTTCAAAAGATTACGACTGAATGCTATTATTTCATTTATTTATTGTTTAATTATTTAATTTACGTTTACATTAATGCCAAAGTTTATTTATTTATAGCCATAAACGTATACATAAAAAGTCGTTAAGTTAGCTTGGCGATAGCAAACCGCGTCACAAGTCTGGCACTGCTATCACTTGTCTGCCTGCCAAGCGTGGCAATTACAGTAAGTAATAGAATCAGGCGTTACTTTGCGGAAATCCATTATATAAAAGCTTTTACAAAAATTTACTTCGCAAATATCCGCGTTATAAAATAAAATAACCTAACCGCTAAATGCCACCGTAGAGTCTATATCATCTGAGGATGCCTCGTGTAGAGGCGAAACACGTGTCGTATTATCGTCAGTGGTGTGTCTTGCCTAGTGTAGTGGTGTTTGGAGTAGCGGTGCTGGGATTAGTGGTGACGGGGATAGTGCACGCAATTGAGGGAGGGCGGGAGGTGCTTCTTCATACTAGGTAAGACACATCATTTTATTTTATAACGCGGATATTTGCGAAGTAAATTTTTGTAAAAGCGTTTAAATTACAGTAAGCCCTTCCGATAGTGGGAGAGGCCCATGTCCAAAGAAACGACCTGGTGAAGAAGAAAGAAGAAGTGAAGAATTCAATAGATTAGGAGATTTGGTAATATTAAAGACATAAAATGTAGAAAACAATGTAGATTCTTTTTTAATTTTTTAAGATTTAAAAATTTAAATAAATAAAACCTAGATTGCAAACTGACATATTCGTGTTCTGTTTGGAAGCGAGTATTTAATGGTTCCTTTAAAAGTCTTAATGAAATAGTTAATACGTAACAACTTATTGTTTGTAAGTCATTAACACTTTAGTATTTTTTTATAGGATAAGGGTGACAAACGAGCACACAGTCCACCTGATGGTAAGTGGTTGCTGCGGCCCATAGACATCTACATCTATCCTCTACTATAAATCAAAATGCAAATGCGTTGTCACCCGTGAGGACTAAGATGGAATGCCTCATTTCAAGTAAAAAGGGCCTCCGGCCACCTGCACTCACCAAGCGAAACGCAGAGGTCTACTTCACGCTGGTATTCTGTGAGGTCGTGGTACCACCCCGGTTCGAGCCGGACCATCCGTGCGACAGCAAAAGCTGCCGCGTGGCTCTACCACTGTTAGTAGTATAAATATTGACTTCAGCTACGATTCAAATCAAAAAACACGAATCAAAAATTCTAAAGCAGATTACACCGTAACTAGAGTCTTGACTCTTTTTATAAAATAATGGTTTTATAATCTATTAAAACTACAAAAAAAGGTACTAAAATTCCCACTAAGGAGTTCTCAAGAGTGCCAAACCAGATCATTAAAATTTTAAATTGTAAAATAAAAAGGTACAAGTTTTTTTTTTCAGCATAAAAGTAGTAAATATATCGCTCTTGTCCTCATCATATAAAAGTAACAAAAACCACGGTGGCATTCGAAGGACGGACAACATTATAGCTTAATAAAATCTATTAAAGATTACGCTTCAATTGCGTTAAGTAAATATTTGGCTCTGATGTTACAAAAAGGAAAATCAATTAAGCGAGGGTTTAGATTTTCGTCGTTCCATCGCGCTAATCAATCTGTTGACCTTTATTCGCAGTTCACATCGATCAACAGAAAAGCTTCGCAAACAATCGCACCCCAGACATTACTATCAGCTACAAAAAATATAGACTGCGATGTGACATCTCACGTCATCACAGAGGGAATCCAATAAGTAAAGCGACAGTGTTACTATAGGAAACTATAATATTGCTGGGAATGAGGGTAAAAAAAGGAAATACGAACAAAAGAAGGTAAAATGTTAATCTGCCAGTTGTTTTAGCAGTATAAAGTTTCGTGCAGGCCACTAAGGTCATTCTATAATTCTACGAGTCTCACTGTTCTTACTATGCCCGTTGAGGTATCTACTAATGTAGGCAAGGAAGAGGGAGGCTGCCCTGTGTTACATAAAGATGGGTACTGATGCTGTTGCATTGCATACTTTAGTGTTATCATTTAATTGGGTGCTGATAGTAAGCAGGGTTCTTACCGAGTAGTGTTCTTTTATTTAAATAATTTTGAGAATAATTTTTAACATCAGAAGTGGAATAGTTTCTTACACGGTTTAACGTTAATAATATGCATTTGAACGGAAATAAAACTAATTGTGTTAAATTTACAACAACGAATGTTAAAAATCTGAATACCTATGTGTTTTTAAATGGGGAGGAATTGAGCCCTGTTGTACCCAGTGTTTTTCTTAACATCACTCTTGAAGCAAAGCTCCAGTGGGGCCCCCATATATCTAAATTAGCAAGCAGACTAAGTTCTGCAGCCTATGCTGTAAAAAAGATTAGAGATCTCACTAGTGTCGAGACAGCTAGATTAGTTTATTTTAGTTATTTTCATAGCATAATGTCTTATGGGATTTTGCTATGGGGAAATGCGGCTGATTCAGAAACTATTTTTGTTTTATAGAAGAGGGCTATTAGAGCTATTTACAATCTAAAACCGAGAGAGTCTCTTAGAGATAAATTTAAAGAAATTAATATATTAACTTTGGCCTCTCAGTATATTCACGAAAATTTAATGTATGTTCACAGAAACAAAGATAGTTTTAGTAAAAGAAGTGATATATATTCTGTAAACACTAGGAACAAACACAAGCTAATGATGCCAGTTTCTCGACTCCACAGAGTCAGTAATTCATTCTTGGGGCAATTTATACGCTATTACAACAAGGTCCCGGGAAGTGTACAGGTTCTCTCTATTACCAAGTTTAAATGTTTTATTAAGCTGAAACTGTATAAAAAGGGTTATTATAGTATAAATGAATACATGGTTGATAATAACCCCTGGGAATGAGGTGATCGCTTCTAAGCAGTTTCTAAAATAAATTTTGTAAATAGTACCTAATCATTTATATTGTAACATTTATTTAAAAAAAGTCCCGCTGGGTATCTTGCTGGTTCTTCCCAGGACAGAGGGTTTTTTTCGAACCAGTGGTAAAGTAAAAAATGACTTTCAATAGGAATTACACATGTAATGTATATTGAATAAAAATATTCTATTCTATTCTATTCTACAATATAATATACGATACTAGATAGATATTACAACTATTATGATGACGGAGCTTAGCAGTTATGAAGCAATTTTTGAAAATGAGCCCGAACATTCATCTTTAATATTTGCTTGCAGGTAGGTTCTCTTAATTTTTCAAGCAGGTCATTCCATAGGTGCGCGGCTTAAACAACAAACGATGAAGATATGAAACTCGAACGGTGAAGGGATATAAAGAGAGCAAGAGTCTCCGATAAACGAAGCTGTGAAAAACTTTGTAAAGTATCTTATTGTGTCTTCGCTGAATAATTGGAAGCCAGTGAATCTGAGTGCGGAATGAGGATACAGGATCAAACTTGCGCAGACGAAAAATAAAACGGATATAGTTATTGACGAGACGTTCTAGCTTCAGTTCCAGTTCCAGTTCCCGAAGGAAAACCTTATTAAGACCAGGAAAACATACATCAGCATAGTTCATAATGAGCAAAATAAGAGGTTGCACCAGAGTGATCCTCACTTTGACCAGAAGGAAGTTCCTAAGACGGTTCAAGGAACTGAGCTTAGCAAAAACAGAACCACTGATATTCATTTGGGTGGACCAACATAAGGTTGGATCAAAGACACCTAGATTTTTACGCTACTAGAATACGGAATGATAAAATTTTCAAACGTGACAGGCGGAACGTAACTGGTGTCAAGCTTAAACAATTGATGAGCACTACCAATTATTATAGCTTGTCATTTATTGGGGTTCACAGTAATATGAAACTTACGAGACTAATTGCGGAGAAGATTTAGAGATATTAAAAAATAATCACTATGCAAAACGGACCTTCATACTATATTAGCAATCAATCATTTTATGATATAACAGGACAGCTTGCTTAACATTAAAGAAGTCTCTGAGCTGTTGTGGAAATATTGATTCTTAAAATTTTATCTGACAATTTCAAAGGCAAATTAATTTTTCTTGTACTTTTTTAGCTTCAAAATCAAAATTTTGTTTAAAGAAACATTTATCTTGATGTTGTCTATATATCATGTTTATCTCTTAGTGACCCACTAATCCGTTGCATGACATGGAAATTCGAAGACGATCATGTGAGCATGTTAGTCGTAGCTTGTAGGCTGAAAAATTAAATTAATTGAATCAACCGGCAGCACATAGAACGTTGGAATATTAACTTCAAATTTATATGGAACCACACCTGAAGTATGAAAAATGTAATAAAAATAGAGTCATTTAAATTTACTGTCAAATCTAGTCAATTAAAATGTCTATCAATAAATTGTCAGTAGCAATGTGGCGTCAGCAAGTTGGTGTTTCACCTATAGAAATGCCTTAGAAAAATCACGTAAAAACCATCATTGATCCTGGACCTCATTTTCTTCTAATTCTTCTTCATGAGACTCTTCGATCGTGCTGGAATGCGATCCCATCGGATTATGAGAGTGTAGGAATAAATAGTGCATCTGTGCCTGCGTACACGATGATGATGATGACTGATGAATAGTCTCCTGTCTAATTCTTTCAGATATATTAGTATAATTATGACTATGTCTATTTTAAAACCATAATCCTAAACGAATTTGTTTGCGTAGGCATTTCCTCATGTAAAAAAAAAACAAAGGGCCTGGGCCTGATCTCTCTCCCGTCGTCTCAGATTGATTGTCAAAGTGAAGTTTTTAATTTAACTCTACATATAGGAATGCATGGCCAATTACCGGGTACGATTGTAGCTATACTTTACTTTTTTTATACTTTGACATTCTAGTTTTTAACATGAACTGGTGATATTTCTTCGTCCACTCATAGGGCTTAAAAAAACATTTAATAAAAATTTAAAAACGACTTCAAAAACTGAAAACGAACCAAACATTTTCCACATAATATCTTCTAAAGTTTGCAGTTTGAAGGTTGAAGTTTTAATTCTTTGATACACTCGGTCTCACAGCCGGCTTTAATGAAAGTAGGGTAGTAAAAATTACGTAACTTCAGAGTGAGGTGGTGAGCTTAACATAAACCACCATATATTTTATTTTACTAATCTGCACAGTTCCGTACGATATTTCCTTACAGCGGTATACTTAAATAAATCTTATACAGCAAAATCAGCGTATTGTTAAAAACAATAAAATAAAATTTTCAGCTGTGCTGGTATACACTAACACCAGTATACCCGGAGTATTAGCTCAGGTTGCACGCGGGCAAATTTAAGGTAGGTGCCCGGCTTCAAAGCTATTACCAGCGATTATTTAAGTATATAGTTACAACTTAATGCGTTTAATGTAAAACAAATCGTATATAATTTAAAATTAAAAATTTTGTACAGCCGACTTCAATATAAGTTATTTAAGAATAACTTAAAAACTATTGGTCTGACCTTGATCAAATTCATATGGGACCACACGAGAAGTACCAGCTTTCAAATAAAAAAAGAATCATCGAAATCGGTTCACCCAGAAAAAAGTTCTGAGGTAACACACATAAAAAAAAACGAAAAAAAAAAAACATACAGTCGAATTGAGTACCGGCTCCATTTTGGAAGTCGGCAGAAAAGGAAAGAATTACAGGATAAATGGATGCGAAACAATGAAATATGATGGATTATCATAAAAGGACGGAAATAACCTACCGACAATTTGTTGTGTTGTAGTAACTAATGACCGCGTTAAAAATCCCTTTTTACGTCCTTTCTAGTTTTATATCGCAATAAAATTTACGTAAATGATTTTTTGGTCCATTTTCCTTTTTCTTTTCCTTTCTTTATATTACTTTTGATTTTTTATATGTACTTATAACAAGCGAGCACATAGTCGACTTGAAAGTAATTGAATGCTATAGACATTCACTTACCATCTATCATCCATTAAGAATCAAAATGCAGATGCGTTAAGTTTTATTCCTGAGTACTAAGATGGAATACCTTTTTACTAGTAAAAAGGATGCCCGGTTCTCTACACTCACCATAAGAAATCACAGCAGCGTTTTTCCGCTGTTTCACGCTGGTATTTTTTGGGAGCGTGGTCCTACCCCGGTCGTTGTTCAATAGCACCAAAATGATTGATGTCGGTTGGCTGTTTTAACTACAAAGCAGGTTTTAAAATACAGTTAAGAGCCATTGTTTGGTTGTGTACTTCTGCCTTGAGATTGAAAACCAGTTTCAAATATTAGTACGGGTCTTCATTCAGTTTCTAAAATAGGTTTTACTTTTTGGTACGATAACAGCTCTGCTTTCTAACATTTTTTCAGGGTTCATTTCGAAGGGGCATTAACGGCATTGTAATTTAACTTTTATTTACATATTATTTCTTCGATCATAACATAAATAGTATATTATTTTAAAACCCGGCAGATCTTAAATATCACGCTGTTGCGGATAATAAAAAAACAGTGCGAGGTTTTCGAGTCGCATTTTAACCCACTGCGCTATGTGAGTATAGGCAGTTCTTTCAGGATATTCGTATCTGATATACTCCACATGTATTCTTCTTGTATAAGGCATGGAAGACAATGACTATGATATGGTAAAAAGTATTACAGAACAGTAAGGTATTTTTGTCTCAGTTTATAGCTAAATATTTTGTTCTAAGCTCCATTCAGGTTCAATGTAAATAAGTTGAAGACATCTTTAGATACGCTGTGTTTGTCCCCATAATTAACATGGTTTATTACAAAACTTGAACAGTTAGTGCTGAGAGAAAGCTTTCTAGTAACTTTGAAATGTTAAGATTTTGGAAGGCAAATCATAAACTTCTCTTATTTAGCCTTTTTATAACTAACTCTAAATAATATTAGAGTTAAATAACTTAAATAACACGTATTAATCATGAGCTGTTATAATATCAGTAGCAAAACTAGATTGTAGTAATGAAATTATTGTATTGTTAAGTTCTTCATCGGCTCTCATTGGACCGTGTTGTACATAAATGATCCAACCTACAAACTGTCGCAAATAATCATCCATTTTTAAATTCAAATTAGGATGTTTTTTCTATAGCCTCGCGAATCGTCCTTGGTAGTAATCGGTGTTCTTTTGTGAGGATTTGTGGCCTATCAGACCTGATTTAATGGCAGGGACTATCTTGAACATTATCATAGATTGCAGACTTCCCGGAGCATCGGTGCTTCACGTCAGCTATGTGTTCTTTTACTCGGGTTTTTATAAATATTTTTGTTTGGCCTATGTAAGACAGACTACATTCATAATCGAGCTTGTAAACTCCTGAGTCTTGTAAAGGGACACTTGACGGATGGTCAAAATTTACTAATCTTCATCAGCGGCTTAAAGATGTAGACAATCTTGTCTGTAACTCCTCCGAGATATGGTAGTACAGCAGGCATACGCTCAACTGTGGCCGGGTTCACTCGTTCACTGTAACGTTGGCGCGGGAGCCGAAGTTTGTTGTCTTGCAATACTTTTTTGACGTGCTGAATCTCGGTGGTACGTTTTCTGTCACAGTTCACTTGTGCTTTCTGAAACAAAGATTGACCCACGGTTGATTAACCATTTAAATATCGGTTGGTATACTTTTCCTATACACAGTGTGCCTAATACAGTCATCAGGATTTCAGATTACCAAAACATGCGATAAAGTTAAAGTATTATTTGCCTCTAACCCTATTGTGTATAGTGTAGAGTTTACGGAGTTAAGGTGGTCTAAAAGAAAATCCGTACATTTATTTTCATTTAATACGTAGAATTCGGGTAAATAAAAGAAATCAGAATGATACATATTCCTATTTATCCTTTTCACATCTTGTACCTTTGACAAAATTGTAACATTCGAAGGTTTATTTCAGCGAAGGCAAAACAACTTTTGACTTTGACTTCTCATTGATTACAACGTTTATAATTGATTTCTTTGTCTTACATAAGTAAAGAACATTTTTAGTCAACTTACGTTGTATATTATAAAAATTCCATTTATATAAATTACAAAACATTAAGTGCAAAACAATTCTTAATAACGTTCCCTTTTTTCCTACAAACCGAGAGAAAAGTCAAGTACGTTAATAAATTTTATTAGTCAGACACTAATGCAACCAGCAAAACTAAAATTACTAGAACATTCTCACTGGTACTCTCAGATAGCTAGTTTAATAACTTTAATTGATATTATTTTCCTCGTTAAGGACTTTAAAATCAGGAAATGTATTTATGTTATAGCAATTAAGAATCTTTATGCTAAACAAGCTGTAGCTCGCGACTGCGCCCACGTGGAATTTATTACGATTTCATGGGTTTTAATTTTTTTTGAACGGAACCCCAATTTTATTTTCTAAAATAAAAGTACCCTAAGTTACTCCTTTTAACATCAGCTATTTGTGAGTGAAAGTCCCGTCAAAATCGGTCAAGCCGTTTCGGAGATTAGCCGGAACAAATATACAGACAGACAAAAATTTTAAAAATTAATTTTTTGTTGTTAGTAGCGTATTTACGTTCATATGCATATAGTAAGAAGCTCTTATTTAAACATTACAAACAGACACTTCAATTTTATTAATTTTGCTGTATAATATGTTTAGGCCAAATATTAACATATTTAAAATTTGCATTCAAGACACGTGTCTCGGTGTGTTCGCCCGATGGAATTTAAAGGTCACCGCCGGCCCCTCTACCGCGGGGGTTTCTCGACCGAGCGCTCGATCACCTGACGGGTGGGCCAGGTTAGTTGGGCGCGGCCGCCGTGTTGGTTTGACAGTCTAAAGCTTGCGCTCGGAACCGCCTCTGAATAGCATTGTCTGGTCTCGAGCGTTTTGCGGGACAACGAGGCTTGTCTCATATAATTATTGATGTGATAGTTTTGAGTGATTGACTTAACTTTGATTACCATTAATTTGTGTCGGCGAGTTGCTTTTGTGGCATTTTAATATCGTACGAAGTAATTCTTGCTTTGTCGAGTGGAACGCTAAAACTTTGTGACTCGAGAGGAGATGGCGTTTGCGCTCGATTATAATTTTGTGCTAAGTGAATCTGGGACATTGAACTTTGACCGACCGTTATTAAGTTGTGCAGCGTGTCACTTGTTTTAATTTCAATTAAGGTTGATTTGGTTCAATTTGAAGCTAATTAAATGTACAATAAAGTTGATAAACTAATATAGTGAAATAAAAGCAGAAGGTTTCAATTGGTGAACGCCCACTGGAGGGATCGCACATTTTGGAGAAAAGCAGCGCCTGTGGATCTGCTGTCCGATTACATCGGTGACGTCAGGTTACATTTATACACACTTTCGCACAATACTTACATACACCTTACTTACCACCTGACTGGTACCCTGTGGTCAACCCTACCTTCGGAACTCAGTAAGTTTGTGCTTGCTTATCAGCCATTAGTTCATAATTATCCATAGGCTATTTGGGCCTAAACCCTCTGTTGCTCGTCGAGGGGGCTACTATGAGCCCTAACCCAGTCGAATTTTGCAGGGGCAACTGAGGGCCGTAACAATTTTTGGTAGCAGAGCGTGGTTGATTGTTTCTCCAATCACGCCCGGCCGTAATAAAAAAATTAAATTTTTTTGTGGTTTATTAGCGGATCGGTGGGTAGAATTAGAACCACGCCCGTTAGGCTGCGCAAGCAGGAGTGTAGTTTAGGGTTAGGTACCTACGCGTCAGGTATTTTGGGTAGGTAGATTAAATCGCCAAATGGTTGGTCGCCTGGGCGAGGCATCTTGCTGACTTACCTTGATAGGGCGACCCGATCGGGTCCATAGTTTAGGGAAATGGCTCGAGCAAGTCGAGGCCCGAAGGACCGTAGGGGAGGAGGCTTACACAGAGCTTGTGGCCTCGGATGCAGAACAGGGAGTCCTAAACTCCTGCCTCGCGGACTACGAGCAATTCTTTTCACTCACGGACGACTTGATCGATGGCCTGTGGATAATTATGAACTAATGGCTGATAAGAGCCATTAGTTCATAATTATCCATAGGCCATTTGGGCCCGAACCCTCTGTTGCTCGTCGAGGGGACTACTGTGGGCCCTAGCCCCGTCGACTTTTGCCGGAGCAACTGAGGACCGTAACATAATAGTTAGTGCGTCTGTTATGTATTTGTTTTTTAAAAACGACGGTCAAGTGAGCAACGCTGTAGTCAAGTGATAAGCAAATGTTATACTTATGGATCAAAATAAATCATATTCACGTTATATCAAGATTAGAAAACCACAGAATATGGACCCAGTGGCGCTGTGCTCAAATTATTAATAAACATAAGAATTTCATTTACACTGAAAAAATTCCGAGCTAAATTCAGAGCGATATTTTACGTGCCACCTACCGAAAACAACAGAATAATATTATTAAGAAAAGTATGATTTTCTGCGTATCGGAAAAAATATATACGTGGTAGAGCCATGCTGCAGCTATATTAGTAGTATAGTTGTAGCACTAATGGGTCGGCTCCACCGGGGAAGAACCACGCTCGCACAGAATACCAGCGTCAAATAGTAGTTTAACATTGCTGTGATTCGTATGATGAGTTTTTTTTATAGGATAAGGGTGACAAACGAGCACACAGTCCATCTGATGTTAAGTGCCTGCTGTGGCCCACAGACATCTACATCTATCTTGTATTACGAATCAAAATGCAGATGTGTTGTCACCCGTGAGGACTAAGATGGAATGCCTCGTTTCCAGTAAAAAGGGTCTCCGGTTCTCTACACTCAGCATACGAAACACAGCAGCTTTAAGCTGCTATTTTACGCTGGTATTCTGTGAGAGCGTGGTCCTTCCTTGGTCGAGCCGACCCATTTGTGGTACAACCATAATATAGCTGCAGCATGGCTCTACCACGTATAAATGAGTGTTGAGAACTGGAGACCCTTGTTACTGGACGCATCTGCATTTAGATTTTTTTGAGGATAGATGTAGATGTCTATGGGTCACAGCTTTTACAGACATTTACTTTCTTTCACATGATGAAGAATATTTTCAATATTAAATTAGTTATATATATTTTATATATTTATTGAAAAAAATCTTACTTTTTCATAACTTAACTGACTATTTGTTTTTTTTTCAATTGAAATGAGCTAGAAACCATTTAAGGCATTATAAGAAATGGGTGGTTGACGTATTAATGACTCATTAGAAAGGCGTTTAATTAACCACAGCAGTTAACTCGAGTGCGTTGCGGTCTATGGTCATGAGTATTTGGTGTTACAGATAACGAATTATATTGAAGCTAAACTGTACTTTCTGAGTATTGCTATTATGTGTAAATCTGATTTAGAACCATAAATTAAAATTATACTTAATAATATAATAATTACCTACTGTAATTTCTACAAGAGTTACACTAGTGGATCAAATGGCAAATGTATATGTATGTATGTTGCCTACACAGGATTCTTCTAGTGTAGGCAAGGAGGATTGGTGTTGTTGACAGGCTGCCCTGTGTAACACTGAGATAAGTAGTGTTGCTGTTGGTTTGCATTTTTGGTGTTATCATGTAATTACGTACCTATCTATATCGGCACGATATCGATATCGGCGCGGGCGCAATACGGAATCAATATTTAACAGGGCTCCGCTGAAGATCAGCGCTTCTGCAATATCTGTGCCATCATAATATGCTGAGACGGAATCCTTTTTGGCATCACATCACTCATTCTTGCTGACATTTTATTTTATTTTTATTTATGTTTTCCAGCTATCTTGTATGTTTTTATGTTTTCTTTACTTTTAAATGTATATTTTGAGTGTGTTGATGCTAATAAAACATGTCTATGTCTATGTCTGTCTACGTCACGTTACACTAGTGTGTGACTGTAGCGGAGACCTGTTACGATGGTCGAACTGTAATTGCTCTATACTTAATGTATAGTGCGTTTACGCTGCCTTACTACTGATAATGATTAACTGCGTAAGCAAGAGAGCAAGTTGAACACGAACACGTTGAACCGCTCTCACACTTGTACTATTTTAACAATTAAAACTATCCTGATGTATTTTCGAGATCAAAAGTGGGATCTCCTGTTGTAATCCCCGATATGTAAATAACATTTAAGATCTCGAATAAAAAAGATAATATTCGACTTCTTCCTATTAGTACTTACGTCGGCGAATAAGAATTTTGCCAAGTAAGCGAAGTTCGTTCCTTTAACGAACCAATGTAATTATATAAATGTTTGGTTATAAGAAACAGTAACAATTTTGCACGCCACGTACATAAAATAATTAAAAAATATTAGCACGGATTGCCACAGAATATCATAATATAACCTTAGCTTAGTTGTCTGGTGATGACGATCAAAATAAGCTACTAATTTTCAATCTGAAATCTAAAAATTTTGCACACTTCGAAAAGGAAGCGAAGAGGTTGCGCTTTATTGTCGCTTCATCAAAGTCTCGCTCACATTAAGGGCCATCGCATACATTATCGGCTTAATATCAACTCAACTCGAAGTAAAGTAAATAAATTGTAAACATATTTGTAAAAGTAGTTTACAACGAGTGGACAGCGCGTAGTCTACGCGTCGTACACTGTTGATCACCTTACCATACTGCTTACCACTCGTTGGGACAGCGTTTCCAACTCGTCAGACCTGCGTTGTCTAAACGTTTCGATGCAGGCACAATGATGTACAAACGATGTGCGGTCAGCACATCGTTTCGCGGCCACCAGTCCTTCTCCCTCTTTGTGCCTCTTTCTACCATTTGCTTCGTTTATATGTAACGGCCAAACACTATAGGTGTACAACTTAAAACAGCCGTTATCTTCTCTTCTTTCACTTTCCTCATCAAGTGCGATGGCCATAATCACCAAATAATAGGATATAAAGTCTGGAATTGCAGCATGACTCCACTTGATGGTATTAAATTAAAAACTAACACTAGGTCGATGTAGTTGGCGTCAATAACGTAGTATATACTGTGATGAGCTCTACATAACTATGAAATGAAATAACTATGAATTTAAATGAAATAACTATGAATTTAATAAAAATGAAATAACTATGAAAAATCTACAACCCCTTAGTTCGCACCATGAGCCAAGAAATAAAAAAATGGCCCCGAGTTTTCGGCGTCCCTTTAATGGGGCAGGGGTGCGAAAAATCTCCGGGAGAAAAACCGGCGACGAGGTTCGCCACCCGTCACGTCCTGTCTCCCGGAGGGGCGAAAAGTGAATTGCGGAGGCCCGTCTGGCTGGTGGAGCAATGAATGATAAGATGGTTGAAGTATGCGAAATGATGAATGATAGAGGAATAGATGTGTTATGTGTAAACGAGACGATACGAAAGGGAAGAGATGTCACTGCACATGACATGTATACCGCTTACTGGTCTGGTGTAGACGAGACCGAGCGGGCATGCCAGGGAGTCAGTGTCATCCTTTCAGAAAGGATGGGTCAATGTGTGAAAGAGTATGAATGTGTTAGCCCAAGGCTGCTGTGGATACAAATGAAAGTGGGCTTAAAAAAGTTGTTTGTACTAGGGGTGTACGCCCCAGATATGTCTAAGCCCACTTATATCAGAAAGCAGGTTTGGGACATGGTAAGGCTGGTGTTGATGAAATGTAAGGAAAATGAAAATATTATTATGATAGGAGATTTAAATGGAAGGGTTGGGGTAAAGAGGTCTGGTTAAGAAAGGATATTAGGAATGTTTGGCGATGAAAAAATAAATGAGAATGGTGAAGACCTCCTCACCGTATGTGAGAAAAAAATATTTTTGTGGCGAACACTTTCTTTCGCCATAAGAGGATTCACATGTATACATGGGAAATAGGGGATGAGAGAAGCATGATAGATTTCATAATTGTGGGTGAAAGAATAAGGAGCGCAGTGGTAGATGCAAGGATTTACCGAGGGTCCAACGTAGGGACGGATCATTACTTGGTCTTATGCCGAATTAATGGTCTATTCAGGCGTTGGCAGCATCGGACATCTGTGTCTACCACTGCGTTACAGCGTATAAGAATAGAGACGTTACAAGATTAAGGTGTGAAACAGAAATATAAATGCAGACTGAGGGTAAATATAAGTGGGTTGAATGAATTATGTATGAATGATTTAGACTAAAAGAATGTATGGAATAATATTAAGAAGGTTTTTGTGAATGCAGCCACCGAAGTATGTGGTGGAAGTAAGAGAAAGAATGAAAGGAAAAGTAATACGTTGTGGTGGGATGATGAGGGACGGATGGAAGTTGAAGCAAAGAAGAAAGCATGGTTAGATTTATACCAACCAAAGCTGGTAATTCTGGCGGTATGAATGATGAGATTGAAAGAAAAAAGGCAGACTTTAGACGTTTAAATAAGAGAGTAAAAGAAGTTGTTGAAAGGAAAAAGCAAGAAAGGATAGATAGGAATGATAGAAGGATATCTGATAACATCCAGGGAAATATTAAAATGTTCTGGAAGCTCGTAAGAACTGCCAGGGGAAATTCAAAACAGCCTAGAAAGAATGCTATACGAGACGAGAATGGCTGCATTTTGAATAATGAAGTTTCGAATTTAAAGAGATGGAAGGAATACTTTGAAAGCGTGTTTAAGAGTGAAGAGTCGTCTGAAGTAAGTTAATAGAAATTTCGGAAGAAGTGGAGAGAGGTAGGGAGATAAGTGTAGATGAAATAATGAAAGCAATGAAAAGCATGAAAGCATGTAATGTATATGATAGAATATCACTCGAAATGCTAAGGGCTGGAGAGGGTGTGGTTGCTAGCCTGCTGTGCACCTTGTTTAATTTATGTTGGAAACTGAAGCGGGTACCGGAAGACTGGTGCAAAGCCGTTATAGTCCCAACATATAAGGGAAAGGGCTCGCAGCAGGACTACACTAGGACTAAAAACTACCGCGGTATCAGCTTGTTTAGCATTGTGGGTAAAATGTATGCTAAGGTGTTAATTAAAAGAGTTATGGAAGAAACTGATGGAAAAATTTGGGATGTGCAAGCTGGATTTAGAAAGGGGATGGAGTATACACATCCTTTTCCATGCGCATGATTGCGGAAAAGTTTTTGGCTAAAAATCAGTAAGCTTTTTGTGCGTTCATGGACTTGGAAAAGGCTTATGACAAAGTGGACAGGAACGTGTTATGGCAAACACTGAACTCATTTGCGTTGAGCGCTGGCTTGATACAGGCATTAAGGTCTCTTTATAGGGACTCTAGTGCTTGTGTCAGGATCAACGGGGTCTACTCGGATTGATTTGGCATTCATAAAGGTGTCAGACAGGGATGTGTGGCTTCCCCATGGCTGTTTAACCTATTTATGGACAGTTGTTTACAAACTTTGAAAGTTGAAGAATGTGGGTTGAGAATGGGTGAGTTATTCGTCAAATGCCTTTTGTACGCCGATAATCAAGGCATATTTGCATCGTCGGCGGCCGAGTTGCAAATAATTGTTACTTTAATGAACTGATCATTGAAATAAAGGTGTATGAAAGTGAACGCAAGTAAGACGAAAGTGATGGTTTTTGAAAGAGAAGAAACTAAAACGTTATGTGAAATAAGAATAGAAGGGGAGTTGATTGAGAAAGTAGATGAGTTTGTATATTTAGAATGTTTATTTAGCAGGGATGGTAGATATGATAAGGATATAGAACGACGAGTGAACGCAGGAAATAGAGTGAATGGGGCTCTACACGCTATTATCAGGAGTCAGAATGTGTCAAATAAGGCACGTATGGCAATTTATAATGCTGTGTTAGTCCCTATTTTAATGTATGGTAGTGAAAGTTGGGTCTGGCAGAAGAAGCATTAGAGTAGAATAAATAGAGTATGCTAGGGCTGAATTTGAATGACAGGGTGAGAAATAGTGTGATAAGAGAAAAGTGTGGTTTGCAAGATGATGTTGTGACAAGGATTAAGAAAGAAATGCTTCGGTGGTTTGGTCATGTAGAAGGAATGAACGAGAAAAGAGTGACAAAGTTAATTTATGTTGCAGAAGTGAACGGCAGGGTCGGAAAGGGACGCCCTAGATGAAGGTTTATCGACCAAATCGGCGATACATTAAAAATGGGCCAGATTAGGAGTACCCTTAACTGACGAGCGTGTATGCGTAGATATATGGATGTAAAGGAGGAGAGAGAGGTGTGTCAGGATCGCGCCAAATGGAAGTCCGTAGTCTCTGCCTACCCCTCTGGGTGACAGGAGTGAGTGTTTGAATTGTATTGTATTGTATTTTATTTATTTGAAAGACTGATAATTGAAGCCTTAGGCTTCAAAAAACTTGCTGCGTCAAAGTACAGCGCATGCTAAGATTGTAACTTATAATATTCTACTTCTGTTCGTTAGTTCAAATTTTATTTAAAACATAACAAACACAACAAAACATACATAGTTATTTTATTATATTCGGATATTAATATTTTCATATGGATATTTCAAAATAGTCTTAAATATAATTGGAACAAATAATGATTGTATTGTAGGCACACCTACGAGTAATTTGGAAAAAAATATATTCTGTTAAATTAACAAAAATTTCTAACAAACAGATTCTTAAGCTGTGTATAAATTTTAAATTAGGTTTTTACGTGGCAGAGCCAGGTTGAAGTTATGTTATGGTCGTAGCACGATTACGTTGGCTCAACCGAGGAAGGACCCATGGTCTAACATAAACCAGCATTTCACGCTGGTTGTTTGCAGCTGCCGTGTTTGCTATGTTGAACGAGGAGAACCAATGACCCTTTTTCTCTGTATTTTGATATTTCATCTAGGATTGACATAGATGTATACGGGTCACAGCCCTTTGCTCTTTGTCACGCTTATTCTTTAAAAAAAATCAAAATTATAATACAATACATTTATATTTTACTTACTTACTTATAATAAAAACATATCATTAGTTATCTGAAACCGCAAGATATAGAGAACACAAAGTAAGTAGTACAATATTTGTAATACTTCCCTCTAAGGATTCAACAGAAAAATGTGCAGGAAAATAAATCGAAATAAAATGGTTGATATTACAAAAAATGTACTAGGTAATTTATAATTGCATCATCAATTTCTTATCCATTTGAAACTGTATAGGTATTTCTTTTTGCACAATCATCCTATTGTTGCAGGGAGAATACTTTCGGAAACGTCAATTCATCATTCCAATGTTTCATTTGTTCGGTTACGATTAAATACCCTAACGAAAAATATTATCAAGGTTTAGAATTTAAAGTTCTCATAAATTCACAGCCAGGGTGGTAGGGGGTCATTGTAGAAGCGTGCTCGTCGCGACCCCTGCCAGCCCTTTTCAGGGCTGCAATTCTACACAGCTGCGTACCCATGCCAACGAGGGTTAGGGCGTCCCCCCAAGGCGACGCACACCAGCTCTTCCCCGTTGGTGTGGAATGCAGCGCGCAAAGCGGCGATGGGGACAGCCACCAGTCACGCACAGCCCGATACGGCGGAAGGTGGAGGACAGAGTGCAGAGTTGGCACGTGTAATGTTAGAGGAGTTATGAAAGATAAGACGAATGAGTTGATCGAAATAATGAAAGAAAGAGAATTAGATGTCGTGTGTATGTCGGAGACCAAACCGAAGGGCAGTGGTACTGAAGAGCTCCCTGGCGGGGCGTTAGCTCTATGGTCCGGAGTCCCGGAGAGCGAGAGCGCCTGCCAGGGAGTGGGGGTGCTGCTGTCTTCTCGGTTGGTCGATGTTATGACTGAATATAAGGTTGTGAACTCAAGACTTCTCTGAGTTCGCTTTAAATTGGTACTGACGAAGTTATTCCTTTTGGCTGTTTATGCGCTGGTAGCTTCGTCGTCCAGGGCTGAGCTGGAGGAGTTTTGGGAGAATGTAAGAGAAGTTCTAGATTTGGCTAGGGGAAACGAAAGAATTGTTGTATGTGGTGATTTGAATGGATGGGTTGGTACCGCTCGACCAGGGTACGAGTCGGTACTTGGAAAGTTTGGCAATAAAGGGGTTAATGATGCTGGTAAGCTTATACTGGCGGTATGCAAGGAAAAGGGTCTTCTTGTGACAAACACTATGTTTAATCACAAGAAAAACCATATGTATATTAGAGAAAGAAAGAATGAGAAAAGTATGATCAATTTGTTCCTGGTGGATGACCGACTGCGAAAACAGGTGATGGATACGCGAGTGTTCAGGGGTGCTGACCTGAGAACGGATCATTATCTAGTAATTACTAGATTTAGGGGTCTGCTCGCGGGTTGGCGCTACCGGACGGCAGTAACAGAACCACAGTCGGTCTGTCGCATCCGAAGCTGGAAGCTTCAGGAAGCGGATACTAGGGACAAATATCATGCGACGGTAGCCGAAAAACTTGACACCATCGATGGCAGAAAAGAATGTGTGGAAAGAACATGGCAGAACCTTAGGGATGGAATGGTAAGTGCAGCAGAAGAAGTGTGTGGAACATTAAAAGAGGCAGTAGTAAAAGAAGAGATGCATGGTGGAATGATGAAGTGTAAGAAGCTGTAAAGAAGAAGAAGAAAGCATGGTTAGACTACTTGGCCTCTAGTAATGATAAGAATATGAGAGAGAAGATAAAAGAAAGATATAAGCTGCAGAAAGTTCACACGAAAGCATTGATTGAGGAAGTGCATGAAAGGTGTAGAATGGAAGCGGACGAAAGGTTGTCGCACAATTTCAAGGAGAACTCCAAACTCTTCTTGAAAGAGGTTGGAAGGACCCGAAGTGGTGCGACGGCCTTAAGAATGAACAAAGTGCTTTCGAGAACTACAATACAATACAATACAATACTCTTTATTGTACACCAAGAAAAGATAACAACATCAAAAATAAAAAATAACAACTATTGAGGGAAATACAAAGGGCGGTCTTATTGCTACAGAGCAATCACTTCCAGACAACCCACTAGACAAACTAATGAGGTCCTCTCAGAAAAATCGGACGTCATGCAGCGATGGAGTGAATTTTATAGAGAAATGTATGTGTGTGATGATCATAGTGAGGGATCCGGGGATAACGCCGTGACTGGTACGCCAGACCCGGACCTCGATGACACTGAGGTCATCAGTATGAAAGAGATTGAACGTGCGATTCGAAGTTTGAAATGTGGTAAGGCTGCGGGACTAGACAGAGTTACTGCTGAAATGGTCAAGTATGGTGGGCCTCGCGTCTGGGACAGCTTTCATCTGCTGTGCAATTTGTGCTGGCGGACGGGGGATGTCCCGGATGATTGGCGATCCGCAGTCATTGTGCCTTTATATTAAAGGTAAAGGTTCACATTTTGACTGCGGGTGCTATCGGGCGGTCAGCTTGACCAGTTTAGCAAGTAAAGTTTACTCGAAAGTTTTGACACGTAGGATGCAAGAGAAATCGGAAACATTTCTATGGGAGGCAAAATGCGGATTTAGACCTGGAAGAGGATGCACGGATCAAATGTTTTCTATCCGCATGATCACGGAAAAGCTTCTGGCTGCTAACCAGAGGATATTCTGTGCTTTTGTGAATCTTGAGAAAGCATTTGTTAAGGTCGTAAGGAAGAAAATGTGGGAACTGTTGCCGGGGTATGGTGTGGATGGTCGATTGCTAAGGGCTGTGCAGTCATTTTACTGTGACTCTAAAGCCTATGTGCGGGTAGGGCATGACCTGTCACCCATGTTTAGCGTCCAAACGGGCGTAAAACAGGTTTGTGTCATGTCTTCCTGGCTGTTCATACTGTATCTCGACTGCTGTTTACAGAAGCTGAAAGATAGCTGTTTGTGTGTGAAATTGGGTGACATAAAAGTAAATTGTCTGCTGTATGCTGATGATGCAGTGCTTATTGCACCATCAGAGGCAGAACTGCAGGCATTTGTCACGTGTATGAAAGAGAAATGTGAAAGTAAAGGTCTCCGTTTGAATGCTAATAAAACTTAAGTTCTGGTATTTGAAAGGGACGAAGAGAGAACGAAGTGTGAAATATGGGTAAATCAGGAATGTCTAGAACAGGTAAATGAAATTGTATACTTCGGGAGTGCTTTTAGCCGGGATGGAAGATGTGATTTAGATGTGGACAGGCGTGTCGCTGCCGGGAACAAAGTCAATGGTGCCCTGACTGCGTTAGTCAAAAGGCAAGGCGTAGTGAAGAGTGCACGCCTTGCAATACATAACGCAGTGTTGGTACCGACTTTGTTATATGGCAGCGAAACCTGGGTATACCAGAAGAAGCATAAAAGCAAGTTGAATGCAGTGGAGATGCGATCTCTTCGTAAAATTCGGGGCGTTACCATGGCCGACCGAAAGCGAAACGAAGAGATTCGCAATATGGCAGGTTTGAAAGATGACCTTATCACAAAAATTGATAAGGGCGTGCTTCGATGGTTTGGGCAAGTTGAGCGAATGGTGAAGACCGAATGGTGAAGAAAATATATAGCGCGAAAGTAAATATTAAAAGGTGTCTAGGTAGACCGAGACTAACTTTCGAAGACCATGTGGTAATCAAACAAAAGAGTGACTTTCAATAAGTATTATTTATAATCTATATTGAATAAAAAAGTTTCTGTTTCTGTTTCTGTTTCTGTTTCTGTTTCTGTTTCATGTTAGCAAATTGCTCGAAGAGGGTGGGTCAAGAGTACTCGGATACCTAGACGTGCATGTATGAAGAAAATAATGAATCTAAAAGAAGCGAAAGAGGTATGTAAGGATCGTGACACTTGGCGATCTGTTCTCTCTGGCTACCCCGTCAGGGATTGTGCGTGAAGATAAGTAAGGGTGATCGACACATAACTGTTCCTAACAGTAAAACTGTGTAGCCTACGAATTTCTATTACTTTAAAAAAATCTTTAGTCAATACGGTTACCGATACCTTTACTGCCTATTATAGTTCACTGCTGAACATATGCCTTCACCATAGATTGCCTCATTGGGATCCCTCAAATTGATCACAGTTGCCACACTTGGCAAGCGGGTTGGCAACCACAATTTTTTGTTACTTTTAGTAGTTATTAGGAAGGTGCTGCTGCCCATCTGCTAATTTGTTTCTTTCTGTCACCTCTTACGATACCCTCGGGATGATAATATGGAGTAGTGGATATAAATACACCGCCACTACGCGGCAATTATTAGTTATTTATTATTTAGTACTTTAATAAATTGTATTGGCTTGAATTTTCTTTACTGGGCTTATTAAGTTTCCATTTAAAAATAAATCTGATATTTTAAAGTCTATACAACATATATCTAAGAAAAAAAATGTATAATATGAACATTCATACGTTTTTATGTCCGTACCCTAGTTAGTGAACATTTGGTGTCACTCCCATCTCGCATTTCTCAAAAATGAGAATATCAAAACTAATTGTATGGGACGAGATTAATTTTTCGTTTACATAATTATGTAGATTTTTTTTTATTCGTATGGGAAGTGTAGTAAAGACAAACTGAATAACACACATCCCACTTGAATTATGAAGAAAGAAAATTCGTATTACATTTCACGTGCTTCATCAAAGGGCATTAACTCTCTCAATCTCAATATATCACTGTCAGATGCGTACATTTTTCATGTCCAAAGTGAATCATGGCCCGATGAATGTCGAACTACGTAATCGGATTGTGGTGTCTCCAGAGAATGGTAGTGAGAAGAGGAAATCATTTTAACTTTAAGGGAACTTTGTTTTTTGTAATGGATTTAAGACTGGCTAACACCTGAATGTTATCATCATCAATATGATAACCTAAAAAAGACGACTGCTGATCATGGCTCTCCTTTTTATGGGAGACATTTGCTATAGTTGTAGGTGTTATGGGCTACAGTAAATGGAATTTATTGCTTTGTCACATAATATTATGATGTTGAAAGGAAAGATTTTATTATAAAATAAAAGATGTAAAACGAGCAAAGTTTGGGTTGCTCTCCCAGAGGAATAAAATGTTATATCCTATTTTCAACTCCTTTCTAACAAAAAGTTCAGCGGTTCTTATCTCTGTATATGAAACAGCTATATTAAAATGATAATTTTTGCCGGTATACTGGCTAAACACGTAAATTGCGAAAGTATAGCAATATGCAATACAATTTTTCGAAACAAAATGTGTGTGTGTGCAATCCTACACGACTGGAAAGAGAGAGAGAGAAACACCTCTCACTTCCTGAAATCTGGCTACTAATGAGAATTTCTCGACAGAAAAATCCAGGAAGTGATTTTTGGCCCGAACCCGTATTCAAACGCACATCATCGGCGGTCATCTTTCCGACCACTAGACCAACAAGGCATTCATTTTCTAGTACCACTGATTGACTGATGTGTTTAGTTAGTAGTACTTTTAAACGGAAAGTAAGGAAGGATGTGCGGGAAGTAACGCTGTGATAATACGTTAACTTTTATATCGAATAAGTCTTAATACGTTGGTTAAACTGTTCGCCGGAGAGCAGTCGTGAAAGTCGTCTAGTCTGCGAGCTTACTATATGTAAAGCTATGTTTGACGGAGACTGCCCTCGCTAATCTGTAGACAAATATGCTGACAACGGATAAAAGCTAGCATAATCCTGCAATTGCTCCAGTAATCCAATTAATCCAGTATCTAAAAGATAACTGTAAAATTAATTTTTTAACAATTATTTTATAAAAATGATCATAATTTAGATTAATATAAAGGAATATATGGATGATACTAACCCATGTGAAATGAGTTGATCCCCATCAAGACTTCTCTTAAATTATTTTAGCAACAGTTAATTGTTCAACATAATACTGTAAACTATTTGAAAATACGTTCCGCTGGTTTTCTTGTTGGTTTTTAACAGGGTCAGTGTCGGTTTTTTGAGCCGGTGGTAAATTAAAATTGATTTTCAATAAGTATTATTTATTTACTTTTTTATAGAAGAGGGGAAAAACGAGCATGCGGCTCACTTGATGGTAAGTGACTACCGCCGCCTATGAACAACCGCCACACCAGGGGAATTGCAGATGCGTTGCCGGCCTTTTAGAAAGGTGTAAGCTCTTTTCTTGAAGGTTCCTAAGTCGTATCGGTCCGGAAAATTCGTCGGTGGTAAATAATTCCACAGAGAAGTTGTACAAGGAAGAAAACTCTTAGTGAAACGCATAGCAGTGGACCACCATGTGCGTTAGTGATTTGGCGGCTGGAATTAATCCGAACAATTTTTCAGAGCTCTACCCATTGTAGATCAGATAGAAAATGCAAAGGGATGCAACATCCCTACTCAGTGCCAGTGAAACGAGCCGATCGGAGAGGACTCTGTTATCGACGAATCGAACTGCTCTGCACTGCATGCAGTCAAGTGGAAGGAGCTGGCACTGGGGTGCCCCGGCCCAGAGATGAAAACAGTATTTATTTCTTGCGCTTTGTAAAGATGTGCCGGCATGAAATACTGTCTCGCTCTGCTGAGCACACTACGCTTTTAGAGGCCACTTTAGTCTTCTCCTCCAAGTCACCACGAAACTGCACACTATTCGATATGTCGACGCTGAGGATTCCTATGCTAGCTGAGGCAGCAAAGAGAGTTCCTAGACTCTGAGGGGCTAAGGTCTACGACAAATGGGTTCTTTTTTACAGTAAAAGTAGTACAGTAAAAGCGCAAACTTGTTTTCTGCGGATTTAACTGGACTAGATTTAGTCACCCCCAATCCAAGACTATACGATCTTTTGTTTCATGCCGGATTCAAACTCGCGGCACTGCAGTGACGCAGCCAACCGCTTAACCACTGCCCCATCGAGACATTAGGTCTACCCGTTGATAAAATAAGAAAAATCGGCCAGGTGCGAGTCGGACCTCTCTCTTAAAAGAGTTAAACACTCATGTAATCCGTACATAATATCACAAACTACATTCTACATCGATGTTTTTAGTATTTGTTTTAGTTTATTGCAAATTCCAAACTAACATTATTTAGCTTTTCAGATAGACCCCATTATAAAAATTAATTTTTTGTTTAATATAAGATATCTTTTGTACTCTACTTAATGAGCTCTAGTGGAAGATGATAAGTTGACAAGTTATATGCAAGTGTAAGAAAATACTATGGTTTTGTTGCTTTTTTTGACTCCTCTCCTGAAAATTGTTTTTATTGAATTTCTTAATCAGTATGCAGTTTTGGATTAATATTCTACAAAAAACTTTGCATTTCAGGTCTGTATTTCATTCCGTCTATGATCTAGATACCAGTGGCATACGGACGGATGGCCAGTCAGAAAGACAGTAAATAGAGTGACATTAATAGTGCTCCATTTTACTCTTTGGTACGGAACTACAAAAAACCGTTCTCTCAGAAAACGCTCCACAACTATCAATGATGCCGATCCGAGAAACTAATTGTAAAAATTGAATTCAACAGTTACGTACAAAGTTTCTGAAATCAATCAATCACCAGAGGCTCATTCATCAGGATACATCAGACTAAAATTATTGGAGAAAGAGAAGATATACTAATTCACTTCCCAATCCCTCGTCATTTCAAATTAATGGAACATAATTCTTACCATTTAAAATATATCAATCTACTTTGTGGCAGAAAACAATGAATGTAAGGTTTTTGAAAACACAAGTATATACGCCAACCAGTTTCATATTCAAAATAGTCATTAAACAAGTAGTCTAACAGCTTCATAAACAACGATAAATATTTACGGACTTCCAGAATAGTGAAATAGTATCAGAAATCATGAAGTAGTCACCTTTACGAGCAGCCTCCGATGTTTTAATATTATCTGTATGGTTTACGGGGTCATAAAACCTATGAACGTATGTTTAAAATTTAATTAGGTATCTGGATTTTATGATTCAGAATATTCGGTACGCACATAAATTGTCATATAAATTTGAGGACCGCACCTGGACTACGCATATATTTAGAATACTCGTTGTAATTTGATGTTTACATTTGTATGGTTTTTTTTATATAAATCAGCATAGGTTTGAGGCTGATTTACATAAGGTTCATAAAAAGTCAGTATTAACTCAGTTACTCAATTGTTAGACTACGATTGCTTTGACATAGGTTTACAGACAGTCCTTCGCTATTATCACAGTTTCCTGGTGATATAGACTACTCGGAACAACTATATTTTTGAATGCAGTGTGTTTGTTCTTTTCTAAAGCACTATACAAAAAAACAAAGTGAATTCTAATAAGGGGTCTAAACTCACACTCTGTCTAAAAATGTCGTCAAAGTAAAAAATTACTTTAAAAAAGAATTACAGGTAATCAATATTTAATTAAAGTGATTCTATTCTATTATTTTTGATTGGTGAGGTTATTACCCTGATCCTGATATCTTACCTGATTCTGCCGATAGCAGTGCTTGCAGTAACTTATTGTAGCTATTTTAGTTCTAAGTATTGCCAACGCATTTGAAATCTTCTTTGTTTGAAAGTGGTTGCATGCGTTCATGGATTTTAGTAGCCAATTACCACCAGGTGAACTGTAGGTTAGTTTGTCACTTGTACTTTAATTTAGTGTTGAAATAAAACACCAAAACCGTCGCAACAACTTTTTTGGAATATGAAGCATAAAACTAAGAAACTTCTCTTGAAGTATTATAGACCGATTTCATTTCTGAGCCACGTCAACGTGCTGTTTTCGCGAGTCACATATATTATAGCTTTCGGTAAATTGTGCATAAGACCTAAGAGTACAATTTGCAATTTTGTCTTATTATTATGTGGACTATGAGAAATCCGTCAAAATTTGGGGGTGCTGCAGTCTCGTCAGCGGTACCAAGTGGACTGTCGGTATATTAAAGTGCTGAAGTATTTGTACAGTAGGGCTACGATGGCTATTCGAGTAAAGAACCAGAATACGAAACTCTATTGGTACTAACCTAAATGCAGAGTAGTGTAAGACAGGGTGACTTAATATCCCCAATACTCTTCAACGCTGCATTGGAAAAGGTTTTAAAGCCTCTGAACTGGAAAGGATACGGTATTAACGTCAATGGCCAATGTACACCTCTCACCTTCGATTTACCGAAGTTAAGTTAAGTTTATAGTCCTTATAGCAGAATGGCTGGACGACCTAAGCACTATGCTCCATGACCTCAATAGTGTCTCCCAACGGATAGGTCTTAAGACATGCAGAAAACAAAATTCATGTTTAACGTCCATGTCACACCTATGCCGGTAATTGTTGGGAGCACTAAGCTCCAAGTTGTTGACGATTATGTTTACCTGGGACAAATAGACCGACTAGGTAAGTCCAATTTCGAACGAGAGGTCATTCGATGGATTCAATTCGGCTAGGCAGTGTTTGGGAGATTACGACACATCTTCACGTCAGAAATACCTCAAAACCTCAAAACTAGATTATACAACCAGTGCGTGTTGCCAGTGATGACCTATGGAACTGAGACGTGGTCCTTCACTGCTGGCCGGATGAGGAAGCTCAAGTTCGCTCAGCGAGCTATGGAGAAGGTTATGCTCGGAGTTTCTCTACGTGATAAACTTAGAAATGAGGATATCCGCAGTAGAACCAGAGTAACCGACAAAGCCCAAAGGATAAGTAAGCTGAAGTGGCAATGGGCCGGCCATATAGCTCGAAGTACCGACAACCGATGGGGAAGAAAGGTTTTCTAGTGGCAGCGGCGTACCGGCAGGTATGGGGGTTAAGGCTGCTCGCGTCCTTAGGAAATACTTGAAATCTCACACCCTACACGTGCTCCCCGGGTAGTGCTAAACGAGTAGCATCAATTCCGGTGGTAGGTTTCGGCCACTGGCTTTTCGGTGACCACCCACCAATGCAAAATCTTGCCGCCAAATGACTTTGTCGTGTTCCGGCATGATCCTTGGTGAAGCCATATGGAGAATGGGTCTGAACAGTAGCGTTGTGTATGTAAACCGGGTACGAAGCGTCAGTTGTTGCTGTGTCGGGTGCTTGGTCGTGGAGGGTGGCGGGATCCAAAGCACGGTGTTCCGCTGGCCGACCGCAGGTAGTTGGGGGCCCAATTAGTGAATTAGCTACTCATGAAAGGCTGCCCCGCCAACTGGCGAAAAATCCCAGGGTGGCCCCATCGTGCCGGTTAGCGACCGGGCGAGAGGACCCGATGGCGATCTCTGGGGGGTTCGGGCGTCTCCGCAGTCTCCAGATCAAGCTCCCATGGGCAGAGTAACTCCGATAGTATCGTTTGGTTGCTAATGCAACGCCTCGCTCAACTGCCATTCTCCATCCTTATTCACTCTCAATACTTAATATGCACATAAAAAAGAAAATTAGTGTTAAACAGCGGTTACACGTTTTCTCACTAAAAGTGCGCCTCCCTAATATTCGAGGATTGCACTCTAATCTCAGCGCAGTCCATCACCATCTTGAGACTGAAAAACCGCACCTACTTTTCTTGACAGAGATGCAAATTGGATGGCCATTGAGTGCGGCGTACCTTGACTATCCTGGATTCTCCCTGGAGCACAAATTCTATTCACGTGCCGGAGTATGTGTGTACGTCCGCAATGACATCTGCTTCCAGCGTCTCTGTTACCTTGAAAACCCCACTTTTTCGACAATCTGGGTGAGGGTAGATACAGTTATTGATAAAATTCTTTATGCCTGTATCTATCGATCGCACAGCGGTGACCAGGAGACAACACGATTATTTGATCACCTTAGTGAGGCTGCTGACGTGGCCCTAAATCGGTATCCTACTGCACAATTGGTCTTTCTGGGGGACTTTAACGCTTGTCACCAAAACTGGCTGTTCCCATACCAAAAGACCGACCATGCTGGAAGAGAAACGTGGAATTTTGCTTTGACGCTAGGTCTTTCTCAGATGGTAAAGGTGGCGACTAGGCTACCCGATGTGGACGGTCACACAGCAAATTGCTTGGACCTTCTGCTGACTACCGAACCAGATAGATATGAAGTACAGGTTACTTCTCCTTTGGGTACATCTGACCGCTGTCTGGTTAAATCTGTATCGTCATGTTCTCCACCTGATTACGAGTCCCAAGGTGTTCGACGAATATGGCGGTATAATTTAGCTGATTGGGATAAGATGCGACACTTTTTTGCATCTTATCCTTGGCGGGAGGTTTGTTTTCTTCTGCGAATCCATCGAGCCGCGCGGTTGCGATAACGGATTTGTTGCGTCAAGCTATGGAGTACTTTATCCCCTTCTCTAACGCTCCCACCGGTAGCAAAGCTCACCCATGGTTTAACGCTGAATGCGCTTAAGCTGAAAAGCGCAAGCATTTAGCTTACATATCCTGGGTTGACGCTCGCAAAGCATAGCTCCGGATATTAGCTCCAAGTAGAGAACTTTCAACCAGACCGCCAAGTCCTACAAAAAAGCATTACGGAAAGCTAGTCTCGATCGCATTAAACATAGTGACGCTAAACTCTCTGCCAGACCATCTAGTGCCGGATCTTTTTGGTCTCTCGCCAAAGCGGTGGAGACAAACTTCTGTCGACCTACACTGCCTCCGTTGGTAAAACCGGTTGGCACACTGGCTCATACGCCTAAGGAGAAAGCGGACTTTTTCGCGTCTCTCTTTGCCTACAATTCACGTCTAGACAGTGGCAACAACGTTCCACCAAAATTACTTCACTGCGGGACCTCTATGTCGGAGTTTCGTATAACGAATAAGGAGGTTCTTAAAACCTTGCGGTGTCTAGACGTGATTAAATCTAGTGGACCAGATGGTATACCAGCTATATTCCTATAGGCTTGTGCACCTCCATACTCTGCAAGATTATGGAGCGTATATTGAATGCCCGCTTAATGACATACCTAGAACAGAATGACCTCCTTAGTGACCGGCAATATGGGTTTCGCCGAAATCGGTCAGCTGGGGACCTTCTAGCGTATGCCACACATATATGGAGCGAGGCACTCGAGAACAGTGGGGAAGCACTTGCTGTTTCCCTTGATGTCTCGAAGGCCTTTGACAGAGTTTGACACACTAGCCTTTTGGGTAAGCTTCCAGCGTACGGCTTATCCCCTGGTCTGATTGAATGGGTAAAGGACTTTCTGAGTGAACGGTCTCTCCGGGTCGTCGTCGATGGCTGCCCATCCGATCCTATGGCGACTAACGCCCGTGTTCCTCAGGGGTCCGTTCTCTCCGCAACTCTCTTCCTGCTGCATATTAATGATCTGCTTATGCCCGGTATCTATGGGTATGCCGACGATAGCACAGTTGTTGAGAGATACCAACCAAGTCCTCGGGCCAGTCGGGATCAAATCCAGTCCGAAAGAGAAGCTATGGTAGAGCGTGTGAATCTCACACTACAGGCAGTCTCCGATTGGGGCGATGCCAATCTTGTGAAGTTCAACGCCTCCAAAATACAAGCGTGTCTCTTCACTGCAAAAAGGAGCCAGCTCACCTTGGCTCCTTCTTTCAGAAATGTATCATTGAAATATACCGACCGCCTTCAGTTGCTAGGGTTTGAAATATCCTCAAATTTGAACTTCAGGTGGTTCATTGAGTCCAAGGCCAAAGCAGCTGCAAGGAAGCTGGGAGTCCTTGCAAAGGTGCGGCGATACTTCACGCCGGGACAGCTGCTTACTTTATATAAAGCGCAAGTCCGGTCTTGCATGAAGTATTGCGCCATATATGGGCTGGTGCTGCAAAATGCCACCTAGCAGCTTTGGACTCAATGTTACCAACCTCGAACATCGACGTAAAGTAGCCAGCCTTTCGGTTTTCTACAGGATGCATTTCGGAGAGTGTGCGCAGGCATTACATAATTTAATTCCACCTTCTCCCTTCCCCCATCGGACAACCAGACGTTCGGCCAGTCTTCACCCTTTCGTTGTTGACGTACCACGCATTCGAACCAAACAGTTCGCCACGTCGTTCATCACGCGTACAGCAAAGGAGTGGAATAAGTTGCCAGCATCTGTCTTTCCATCCGATTACAGTGTGGGTGTCTTCAAGGCAAGAGTAAATAGGCTTTTGTTAAGTCAGTGCGCTTCACCATCTTAGGCTACATCACCACTTACCATCAGGTGGGATCGTAGATAAGCGCTGGCTTAGTATAATATAAAAAAAAGGTGAAGTGTAGGGCGTCCCCCCACTAGATAGAGTGACAAGCTGGTAAAACATACAGGAAGTCAATGGATGCAGGTGGCTCGGGACCGTGCTTTGTACCATTCCTTAGGGGAGGCCTAGGTTCAACAGTGGACTTGTGAAAGGCTGTAATGATGATGATGAAACATAAACAGTAGCGAGGTTTTCAAGTTTTGGCTGAAATTTTCGCCTTAAATTACGTATGCAGTACAGACATAAATGAAGGAAATATTATATGAATATCTGCACATTTGAATTTTTTCTTCGATTAAATGTCAAAGTGTAGATACAGAGTTACCGTTGGGAACTAAGATGGAATACCATAAAATACGGCCTGCAGCTCCCTACACATACCATACGGAACACATTATGCTGCAATTTTACTACAGTATTCTACGAGAGTATGAACCTCCCTCGATCACAAATACTCTGTATATGATTAAAACTCAATTGTATTAGCCTCCTTCATTAGTCACCCGCCATAAAAAAGACACCGAAATGTAATCAAATACAAAATGAAGGGCATCACCTTTATTTTGTTTATAAAATATATCCGCAATAAAATAAAAGTACCTTTTATTTTTCAGGTCCGTTCTCAGATCTTATCGCTTTTTTATTTCAGTTATTTAGCTTCTATTTCCGCGTTTATTTAAAACAGTATAATATGATACCCTTCTCACTTTGTACTAGCATTATAAGGTATTCCTGTAATCCAAACCTTATTCAGAAAGAATCATTCCTATGTTGTTTACAATGTTACTCTTGAAACACTATGATTACTTAAAAAGAAGTATAAGTCCCATAGGTGCCCTAATTTCCGAGAGTTTTGGAAAAATTAGTTTAATGCACTACTCAAGAATTTTTCTTAAAATATTTTTCTCAGACATGCAGGCCCCAAAGAAACTTTTTTATATAAATTGATATGCCATATTCTCGTAAAAAGGTATGCCCTTTTTTAAATAATAACGCATAAAAGATTAATAAACATTTATAACTAGCTGTACCTACCCACGCGCTATTGTAGCTCACAAAGTTTTTCTAAATGTTCTTTTTTACTATTCTTTGCCAGCGCTTGACTACTATCCTACCTGACGGTAACTGGTAATGGCAGCCGAAGACGATGAAGCGCACGGGCTTAACAAAAGCCAATTCACTCTTGCCTTGAAGACAACCACATTGTAATCGGATGGAAAAACAGATGCTGACAACTTATTCCGCTCCTTTGCTGTTTAACATTCATTCACGTTTTTATGAATATAGATAAGTACTGGCACAATTTCTTGAAATTATTAAAAATAAAATTTTATTCATATTTCTATTAGGACATCTAAGGCAGAAAAATTTTCAGTGAATACTTAAAATTAAATATCTTTCATTGAAATGGAAACAAGCTAACAGGTTAACTAAATTCCAACTGCCATGAAACTATCTATTAAAAATATTACAGTTAAATATTAATATCTCTAATAAAATATAACAGACCACTTTTTAATTTGTACCTAAAATTTCCAAAATCTCCTTCTTACACCGATTGCACCGGTATTTTGCATAATAGCCATGCTTGGCAAGAGAGTTGGCAAACGCAGTTTTTTATTTCCCATCTCGTGATTTATTTCCCTCTTACGACACCCACGGGGTGATATGGATATGAATATGATATGGACATTCTTAAACCGCCACTACACTGCCTATATCGCCAATATTTATTTAATTTTAATTAAAAATAATCAAATAATATCTACGCTTATTATTATCCAGTTAATTATTAATGACACATCAATATACGGCTATCAACAGGAACTAGCCAAGTACTCAGGACAGGTTTATAAAGCATGAAAGTGTATTAAGCATAGGTACACCCTCTCCTTCCTTACTCTCATAGTCCCATCGGACAGCAATCAAAAACGACCGGATAGAGATTTAGGGCGTAGGTCCAAAGACTTGTTCTTTCCGAGGCATGGCGGTAAAACAACGTCAAATTCCTAACTACGGGCTACAAACAATATTTGAGAAAAAACCAAATACTGATTATTGACCCAACCTAAGACTAGAACCACACAAGATCAAAAGTTGTACTTACGACCACTAGGACAACGAAGTAGACAGTAGAAATAGAACCGCTAAACCACTAAACGTAATTTATAGCTCTCTATCTATTTTGATTTCATTGCATTTCATGAATTTGTATTCTAGTCACGTTTTTGTAATATCGTGCTCATTTTCAAATACTCGTGAATATGCGTAGAGATTTGAAACAATAAAACCACTACAAAATAGAATCGCTTTCATAAAATGTTCTTAAATTACAGTTTGCGGTGGGGTTGCGACAGGATTGTTATAAATGCTTTCAATACCGTAATTACGTAATTAAATACATAATATTATAATTTATTGTTATATTCGACGATTTAATGTTTTATCTTTTTTTTTTTAAATAAACTTTAAATTGTAATTGTTGTTATACTGTATTTCTGAGTGTATATGACCCATTCCGTTCAAAACTATGTATCACCGAGGGGTATAAGGTAAGATGTTTTGTCTATACTACCATCACGATAAAAATATCATGATCAGTAGGTATTATAGTGATTGGTAATATGCAATTATTTTGATAATATATCACTACACAATGATGCGATACCATACCTGATATTCACCATTTATTTCCTTGTTGGTTTTTTTCGATCATCATAGGGAATACTAAATGGTCTTGAAAAGAATATAGACGTGGGAAAGATAACCAAAGGGTAATTTGTAGTCTCCACATTTTAAGACTGTTAAATACCTGATACATTTAACGATCGAATGTGCACTCAGCTCAAGATAAGCCACGCCAAAGGCTATGCCCAGATATTCCATTATTACAAGTTAGTACATGTTGGATCAAGTATCAAGAAATTTATTATTAATAAATATCTTGATAAACCTCAAAACTTGAAAACGAGACTGTACACCCAGTGCGTGTTGCCAGTGATGACATACGGAACTGAGACGTGGTCCTTCACTGCTGGCCGGATGAGGAAGCTCAAGGTCGCTCAGCGAGCTATGGAGAGGGCTATGCTCGGAGTTTCTCTGCGTGATAAACTCAGAAATGAGGATATCCGCAGTAGAACCAGAGTGACCGACATAGCCCAACGGATTAGTAAGCTGAAGTGGCAATGGGCCGGCCATATAGCTCGAAGAACCGACAACCGATGGGGAAGAAAGGTTCTCGAGTGGCAGCCTCGTACCGGCAGGCGAAGTGTAGGGCGTCCCCCCACTAGATGGAGTGACGACCTGGTAAGATTTGCAGGAAGTCGATGGATGCAGGTGGCTCAGGACCGTGCTTTGTGGCATTCTTTGGGGGAGGCCTATGTTCAGCAGTGGACTTGTGAAGGGCTGTAATGATGAAAACTCACATTTGACCTGTAATTACAAATTTAATTTCGACTATTCTTTAACAACATATGAGTCAATACTATCTCCTACGTTTTCATATTCCCACTTATCGTTCCACTTAAAACACACAACTGATAATATGTTCCATTGGCGTAAGAAAAGCTACAAGTACCGACATAACTCGTTGCAGAAGCATGCGGCTCACCTAATAAATGTCGACCGCCGCCCATTCAAAACTGTACCAACTGGTAAAAACCTGTGACTAATAACATGAGTTGAACAAGCCATCTAAACATTTTTCAGAATTTTAATATATTCTTAAGATATATAGAAGAAGTGAACTTTCGGAGGCTCAAACTACGATAATGTTATCAATCAACAAAAATCCAAAAACGTTAATGGAAATCATTCAATCATTCAATCACCAAACAAAACCTCTCCCAATGATTGGGATTAAAAATCATCATATGAGGGATCAAACGCAGTTTTTATTCCATTTTTATTATTAAGTATTTTATAAAAGAAGAATTATTAGAATTATTTTCATTTATGTTTAGTGAAATAAAATTAATAACAAAGCTAAAACAATAATAACGGATTGCAGGAATTTGTGTTTCTCCTGGATCCAGTCTGAGCTATAAGATAGACTAATTGCATTGTTTCAGTTACTGTAGTCAGTAAATAAAGTATAAAAGCATTTCCTTTTGCCTGAGAATACTTGAGATGAATAAACGGTTGTATCACTAACATGTATAATGCTAGTTGACTTCGTATTTGTCTTTTAATTCTTAACTATAAAATAGAACATAAATGTAACTCATTTCATGTTTATGTTTATTTCTTTGGTACGCTCTGTAGCCCAAACAATATTAAATAGATTGAACTCTAAAAAATATTTTAATGAAAATTAAAAGCAGACTTCAGTACAAAGACATAATTTTTAAAAGAATTAGAGCCTCGATATCAGAATTTGAAATAATTTTAATCATTTTTAGATATTTTAATCGGCTTTTTCTTTTTAAAAGTTTATTTTAAATTCTTGACCTTGACAGAACGAAAGAATATCACAAGCATATATGTAACAACTAGAATGTCTACTAAATAGTTGTACTAAATCTTTGATGCCCTATTTTTCCAACTCTTGGGAGTTATTTTTCTTATATCTACCAAAAGAAGAATCATTAAAAATTGTTTTACAATTAAAGAAGATATTATATCGAATGAAGAACCTCCTCTTTTTTGAAGTAGACTAAAAAGCAAACAGAGTTTTTTTATTTGGAAACGGAATCCCACTCTTATGTTTTCGCCAGTGTGAAGTATACTATGAAATTAACCTTTAAACAATTTGTTTCTAAACATGTTTATAATATGTTGATGCGTCACATTGTGAAGTTTTTGGGAGATTTTAACAGCAGTTTGAGCCAGCAGCATTCAGTGCATGACCATTTTATCTCAAGGCACCTAAGCAGATACCTTATCTTAATGTTCACATCACCATTGGATCACTTGTCCCATAATTTCCACTTATAGCTCACCTGTGCAGACATTTCTTCATAAAATTGACCACTTTTACGTATCAAAATGTACTTGAGACCTTTATTGAAACAGAAACTATTTTATTCAATATAGATTATAAATAATACTTATTGAAAGTAACTCTTTTGTTTAATTACCACTGGTTCGAAAAAAAATCTCTGTCCTGGGAAGAACCAGCCAGAAACCCAGCGGGACTTTTTTTTAAATAACAGCTTACAATCATGTATGTTACACAAATTAACAAAACAACAAATTAGAAATAGCTTGGTAGCAATCACCACATTTCCAGGGGTTATTATCATCCATAAATTATTTAATATTAAAATAACCCTTTTTATACGAACGAAGTCTATATTAATTAATAGGGCTGTAAGTGTACATTAACATATGTTCGTATGGCAGGATTTGGCTGTATCGTCACGCTGACAAGGAGGATTGAGCATTGCAGAACAAAACGTCTCGCCTCTTGACGTGTTGCCTGTCGCGAATCCGGATATTTTTTCTGGCGTAAACAAGATAGTTATATCGCCATCAAGTTTTTATCCTATATTGCAAACACTTTGATCTAGATGTTAAAAATGATGGACTTATGGCATTCTCTACCAGTCAACCTTGGGACATAAATCGGAAGTTATAACATCTTTATAACTTTTACCATATTTGCCCTTTCAAATACACTCGTCAATAGGGTGAAGAACATTTTACACTGTACTAATATGTAACTTACGAAATTTAACCTAATCTATTGGTTTTTTTTTTAGGTTAGTGAGGGACCAGTGCCTAACAATATGACAAATAAAGGATTCTAATATAATTTACTTGTAGATTCTTATTTAGACTATTTTAGACTATCATAAAAACATTGATTCTCTATGGAGTTATACAAAATATAATTGAAAGAAACAAGCTAAAAAAATTTAAAACATCTTTTTTTTGGAAAATTGACAATATATTCAGAGTAAGAACGTTATTTTTATAATTTTAAAATAGCAAATTTACTTACAACATTTGAAATATAACGTGTTTTTAATATTTTCAGTTTATGGTAAATACCCCGGGGAACCGAATGAATACGAAATATAGGTTTTTAACTCATACTCGTAGCTATCTTTAGTTATCGGCACTTAAAAAATTGTCGAGACGTGTTTCCCACCCTTGAACACAGTGTAATAATATATCTATTTCATACCACTCAACAAATAACGCTTGATATTTGTTCTTAAATGTTATATAGTGCAATAGGATTTCGTATTTGCTCCAAAATAAAATTCCACATTAAAAGTCCACTCGACTCTAGTTTCAATAGTAGTTGTAGTATGTGTATATTAATGGTCAAAAACGAAACAGTTTTAGAAAAGTTTTCTGGCTTTGTGAATAGATAGGCTTAACACTAGTATTGGAAACTCGATACCATAATATTATAATATTAAATATATTATTATAATATATTATTAAAATATATTATTATAATATATATATATTATAATATTAAATATATTATTATAATATTAAGTTTTAAAAACAAGATTACGTAGTTAAATTTGAGTTTCATTTTGTTCGTAGGATAATGTTTGACATAATATTCATTTGCAAAAAGACTTTTCAACTTTAGCCGAAAATTAATATAATTATATATAAATGTCCGCAACTTAATTACAGGCAACCAACTAGCTACATCTTGTTTTAGCTATGAATTAATTCGAATATACCTAAGTTTAACCAAACAGTGTTTTAGATATAATTTATTAAATACTTCATTTTAATTTGCTACTATCTCTTCTACGTAGTATAAAACAAAGTCGTTCCCGTCGCGTCATCTGTACGCTTAGTTCTTTTAAACTACGCAACGCATTTTGATGCGGGTTTTTACAGTAGACAGAATGATTTAAGAGAAAAGTTTGTATGTATAATAAATGTTTATTTTTTTTTATTCATTGTTTTGTCAGTGTGACGAAACTCCTAAACGTTTGGACCAATTTTGATGATTTTTTTGTGTGTAATTCAGTTGATAACAGAATAGTTCAGATATACAATTAGACCCAATAGGTGGGGTTGTTGTCGAGATCCATTAATCAAGCCAGGGCGGTTCGTTAATATATTTATATTCCAAGAGGTTGCGGTTAAGCTTAAGGTTAGACCGTTTAACATGCGTTCAAAACTAAACCTAAGTTTTGAAGGCTAATTCCCAGTTTATTACATACACTTACGGAAACAGAAACAGAAACTTTTTAATTCAATATAGATTGTAAATAATACTTATATAAACTCACTCTTTTGTTTAATTTCCACTGGTTTGATAAAAACTTTTGTCCTGGGAAGAACCAGCAAGAAACCCAGCGGGAATTTTGTTTAAATAAGAGCTTACAATAATGTATATTACACAATTAACCATACAAAAAATTAGAAATAGCTTGGTAGCTATCACCTCAATTCCAGGGGTTATTATCATCAATTAATTCCTTAATATTATTATAACTTTTTTATACAAACTTAGTTTAATAAAGTTTTTGAATTTTGAGCAGGTCAAATTTTGTATCTTTTCTGCAACTTTGTTATAAAAGCATAGACATCGCCCCAAGAATGAATTACTGATTTGATGGAGTCGAGTAACTGGTACTACTAGCTTGTGTCTGTTCCTAGTATTTACAGAATGAATATCACTTATTTTTGTATAACTGCTTTTATTTTTGTGTACGAGTACGTACATTACATTTTCATAAATGTATTGAGAGGCCAAAGTTAATATATTAATTTCCTTAAATTTTTGTAGCAGCGACTCTTTAGGCCTTAAATAATAAATTGATCTTATGACCCTCTTCTGTAAAACAAATATTATTACAGTGTCAACTGGGGACACCATAGCAAAATACTATACGACATTATGCTATTGAAATAGCTAAAGTAAACTAGTCTAGCTGTTTCAACACTGGCAATACTTCTAACCTTTTTTAAAGCAAATGATGTAGAACTAATTCTGCTTGCTCGTGTTGATATGCGGGGGCTTCATTGAAGTTTCTTGTCTAGTGTGATTCCAAGAAAAATGGTGGTATCTACAAGACTCAGTTTCTGCCCATTTAATATAACATTAGTATTTAAGGGTTTGATATTAGGAGTAATAAATTTCATTTATTTCGTTTTTGTGTCATTTAAATGCAAATTATTAACATTGAAGCAATTTTGTAATTTAGATATAGTATTTTTTTCTTCATCATATTTCACTAATTGTCGCCTTAATTTGAAAATTAAAGAAGTGTCATCACCAATGTCATGGTTATCCCCTACTATGTAAGGTAAGTCATTAATGAAAATAAGAAACAGAAAAGGGTAAAGATTTGTGCCTTCAGGTACGCCCGTTTGTACCATCGACCCGGAAGAGCCCATACTGTTAAAGATAACTTTTTGTGTTCAGTTACTTAAATATGAAATAATTAATTTAAGAGCATCACTTTTTACACCGTTGTTTTGAAGTTTCCTGATTAATATTTGGTGAACACTATCGAAGGCCTTGGATAGGTCACAGAATATACCTGAAGTGATGTGGGGAGATTCTTAATAAATTACTCACCAATCACTTTTTATAAAAGTTTATTCTAAGCAGAACAGTTCACACAATTAAATAGTTCATATATGCTATAGTTCACAGCTACAATAATTCACGAATACAATTGTTCACAAATAGAATAGTTCACATATAAAATACTGTTTATAATTTAGCACAAAGCGTAGCACAGAAGTTATTAGCACGAGAAGGAAGATAAAGTTCAAAGCAAATAGCAAAAACAAACAATAGCTTGGCGCAAGCGTCATACGTCTTATCGTCACAGTGATATATTCTTATTAACCGCATGGCGGGTGCGCCGCCTCACTGTTGCCGTTTTAGTGCTTTTCGCACTAAATCTAGGGCATTTTTTAGCTCTTCAGCGCTTTTTTTCAAAAAAAAAAAGACGCGATAAACATAATTTAGTGGAATCTGGTGGAAAATTGAAAAAGATATTGTCAACCTCCAACTAGGCCAAAAAGTCAGGGTCCAGGACCAAAAACGTAGAAAAAAATAATATGAGTTCATTCTCTTCGGGTATTCCCCAACCAAAATGTTTGATTTAGTCTGTTGTTTTGTCTCTTTTTACATTAAAGGATTTTACTATGGCTGTCTCGCACGTGTTACTAACAGAGAAAAACCGGTTTATTTATCTTATTGCGGCAGGATTTAATGCTTTCCAGGATTTAGTGGACCTGGCTACCACTGCTTTGTCGCTTCCACATTCCAATGCTGAGATTGAGCGCATATTCAGCATAATGAACATTGTCAAATGCAAGATACGCAACAGAATGTCAGCTGTTACATTGAATTCTATTTTGCTTATACGGCACCAAATGAGATTATTAAAGAAAACTTGCCACACCTACGAATTACCGAAAAATGTCCTAAAATGACAAAAACTAACAAAAAAAGAACTTCAGCTGACGAAAGTACATCACAGACAATGACACCTAAAATAGTGATGAAACTGACCACAAAAATGTGACTGAGTTATTGAACATGGTTGATTTTAACAATTAAATAAAATTATTATAAAGCCATTAATTGTGTTTTTCTTATCTTTTCAATTATAACCAAAAAATTTAACCATGCGAAAAGTTTAGTGGATATTAGCGCTTTTTTAGCCCCGTTTTTTTCAAAATATAGC
Organism: Parnassius mnemosyne; assembly: GCA_963668995.1. Lineage (NCBI taxonomy): Eukaryota > Metazoa > Arthropoda > Insecta > Lepidoptera > Papilionidae > Parnassius > Parnassius mnemosyne. Next base: position 28,026,146 of record CAVLGL010000084.1, read on the forward strand.
GCTTTTTTGACAAGAGTTTGGTGGTTTTTTTTTCATCTAACGGCAACACTGCGCCGCCTCGATGTCTTCAATCCTTTGTTAGAATGCATTATCGGGGCGTCTTTACTAGTCGACGACTTGGTCACGATTTCTACGACGATACGACACGACTCAAAGGTAAGTTTAATATTACTTATTAATTTTTGTATTCTATTTTAATTTTAATTGTGTAATGTAGATTGTGTAGTTATAGATTATTAATTTTGATTGTTTATTTTTCTTTTTCAGACCTGGGTATGACGCCACATACCCAAAACATACTGTGAACACACAGCATTAAAAATATATTTAATTATCTCAACACCGGCATCAGTTGTCGAGTGACCCCTTGTGAAACCAAATTGATTTTTATGAAGTAAATTATTTATATTAAAGACATTTAACATTTGATCAGCAATAATTTTTTCAAAAATCTTACTAAGTGTTGGTAGTATAGAATTAGGTCTAAAATTGGCGGTGTCTAATGTACTACCAGATTTAAGTAAAGGTATTACTTTACTATGCTTCATTAAATCAGGAAACACACCAGATTCGATACTAGTATTAAAAATAGCTAGTTGATGCGCAATTTTATCAATTATAGACGCAATAACTTTCACAGAAATTCCCCACAGATCTGCAGTTTTCTTAATATCAATAGTTTTAAAATATTTTACAATATCTTTTGATGATACTTAATGAAATGTAAAATTATTTGTACATGCATTTTCATTTTGTTTAAGTAATGATTCGGCGATGAAAGGAGAAGAATTTAGTGACTTATTGGTTAATATCGGAATATCAGTAAAATATTTCTCAAAAACCATTGCAGCGTCCTAATCTTTTGTTAACTTGTTGTTACCGCTTAACTGGTAGTTTGGATTGCGAGAGTTGATTTTACCAGTTTCGCTGTTAATTATACTCCATGTCATTTTAATTTTATTAGAAGCCGTTGTTCCTGACGTCACTGCCTATGATACTCCCCGGCTCGTGTCGTCGGGTAGCGGACCTTAAACCGGTTCTGCGAGCGCTTCACGGCCCCACCACCTTCATGGAGACAACGCGGCACCGCTGCAACAATTTCTTGCTCGGAACAACCTGGTCGCGAACGCACGCATTACGGGTTACGGCTACCTCTCTTATAGCGACCAATAAATTACCTACACAGTCTACATATTGAAGTTCTTATTTAGTCAAGAATTCCACCAGCACAAGTGGAGCTTAATACTCAACAGCCGTCTTAATTTTGTTACCTAAATGCAAAGACTTTGGAATGGAACACATTCTTTTTAATATTTTTGAATATTTTTTTAACATATTCCCTAAATTCGCCGCTAGGATTATACGAGTATGACCTTTCATGGTAAAGATCACATAACCTATAAACTTCTACTGTTGCCCATTCATTAAATGACTTCCGAATGTTCAAGGAGAATATTTGAGAAGTAAATGTATTATTAAATTCATTGCAAATAAGCTTAAACAATATTCCATACAAAAAATTAGAGACAATTTGGTACGAAAATAATGGAAGTTTTTTCACTATGTTACTTTTAAACTTCTCCAAGCGGGGTGTATTTACTGGAAGAAACACAACTTTCTCATCTACTTGCTGTTTGTGAACAGATTACATACATTAGGCCAAATACATAATATTATCATTTTTAAAACGGTAACCCCTGCTGCATATGGGTCACTCCCGTTCCAGGGATAAAAAAATATACATAATAATAATTTTTAGATTTTTAATCCGCCAAAATAATTTCTTTTAGTAAATGGTTTATTTGAATTTGAAACCATTTTTTCAATTATTAAAAAGTTTAATATTAAAAAATGAATTGAACACGATGTTCGCTTAAAATCAACATTATATATTCCATTAGTTTGTTAGCTTGAGTAAGCCAGTAAATATGTTTCATCGTGTAAAAGATTTTCATCATAAAAACTATTACTGTCATACTCAAACCAAGTACAAAAATAGATGGAACATAACGTTCATTACAAGTGAACATCGTTCTCAACTTATTGTAAATGCCTGTGGTCACGCACACACAATCACTGAAATTTTTATCGCTCTTCAGTTGAACTGCGACGTCGTAAAGTAAGGTATGTATAAAACTTAGTTACATATTTTTATAAAATTCAATCAAATACCATGTTTTTTAAACTAAGTGGTTTTTTTTTTTGGAATAAAGGTGACAAACGATCACGCATTCCACCAGATTCTATGTTGATGCTGTGGGCCATTAATAATCGAAATTTAGGTGCGTTTTCCCTTGAGGACTAAGATGAAATATATCATTTTTAGTCATAAGACCCTTATTACCGGAAATCTCCGGTTCTTTACGTACACCGTACGAAACACAGTTGCATTAAGCAGCTATTTTACACTGGTATACTGTGGTAGAGCGTGGTACTTCTCTAGTCGAGCCGATCCGTTCGTGATACAATTATAATAGCTGCTGCGTCAATTTACTACATAATATGAAAAAATATAAAGGTAATTTCACTCCTGAAAACTTACATTTGCATTTTAATTAAATTGAAATAAATATAACTTATTAAAGGTGCATAAACAATAACTTTATGAATATTTATTTAAAATATAATATTAGTAATCAGAATATTTACAATCCACAAAATAGCCCTTAATTGGGATTTGCAAAATCAATCATCAAAAACAAATAAATCAGAAATATTTTCCAGTAGGAACAAATAAAGTGTATTAATTATTTTGAATTTCTTTTAAAATTTAAATTGTAATTCATTCATATCATATTCGAAATGAAGCAAATTAAATAAACATTTCATAATTTGTCTATTTGCAGGTTTATACGGCCGTTGCGTGATTCTGCATAAGCAAAGAAAATAACAACAATTTAATGTTGATTTCTGAAACGTAAAAGATTAATTATATTTTTTTTAAATTTAATTTTTTTTATTCTTTCATTCATATTTAAAAGTCTGTCGTCGTCGTTACAGTCAATCCACATATGTACACCACTGGGTACCCATAACACAGTCTTCCAGGCGCAATGTATGGGTATCATCCAAGTGGCCATAGCAATAGGCGCTAGGAAGGTAATAGACTTCTCCATCAGAATACTGACCGAATATATGGCGGTACTACAAGCTCTGAGTTGCAATGTGGTGAACTCGGGACTAATATATGAATGCTATCAACGGTTAAATGAGGTATGTAACACAAAAATGTGATTCTGCAATGGATCAAGGGACACAGTGGATCCAGGGGCAACGACACAGCTGACGAACTGGCCAGGAGAGGATCGGATATGGTCGTCATGGGGCCGGAACCGATCATACCGATCCCTTTTGGTAACGTTTGTTTACTGGTACGTAAAAAATTTATTAATCAAAACGCTCAGCTTTGGAAAAATCTAGTGGACTGTAGGCAAACTAGCTTATAAGGCCCTGCCAGAAATAACCAGTAATATAACGACGGCCAATTGCTATTAAAGGACATGACTTACGATTACATTAGAAAATGACATCCTTTAACACACATTTATTTACCATAAATGTTATAGTCCCCTGTGCAGGGCATTTATGGGAAGGAGGGAATGGCGGCCCACATCGCTACATATACTCGTAGGGTTAAATATCTCGTCACAGTTACCGAGCCGGCCACAGTCGAGCGTATGCCTGCTGTACTACCCTATGTCAGAGGAGCTGCAGACAAGGTTGGCTACATCTTGAAGCGAGCTTCCATTAAAATATACTTTAAGCCGCCGAAAAACATTAGTAAATTTTTACCATCTGTCAAGTGTCATATCCTTGTAAATGTGGACTCTCTTACATAGAACAAACAAATATATATGAAAACCCGCGTAAAAGCCATTACATCAGATTTAATAAAACACAGATCCTCGCAAAAGAACACCGATTCTTACTAAGGATGATTCACGAGGCTATTAAAATTAAAAAACATACTTATTTCAAAAGAGAATATGGATGGGTGATGCCATCTACTTATGATCCTATTAATTAATAAAATTAAATCCAAACCCAAGTATACCACTGCAAGATTTTAAATTACTGTAAGCTCATTCTGCGCAGATCGTACCAAAAATCAATATTCAAAAACTGAAGGTAGCCTGGCTAACTATGACATCGGGACGTTAAACACCTGTCCCCCCGTGACTATGGGTGCTGTAAAGCACCCGAAACGTCAGGAATTAAAATAAGTAAATTAATTGCGATAAAATCTGTAAAAATAGATTCAATGTGTTTTTCGCTTAAATATAAGAAATCACAATCAGAATGTTGAACTTCTTTGGGGAGATTTCATGCCTCGAATAATCACAATATTCCTACCCACACGCAAAGTACGCACTTAGACGTGGAGTTGCGGAAAACAGCCCGTCATAAACTAAACTAACTACAGTCTGTCGAAAATCCACAACTGAACATAAGTCTCCCCTATAGTTTGCTTCAAAAGGGGGATATTTCCCATAGTTTTCACGCATGGCCGGCAACTTAACAACTGCAGTTTTCAATAATTTGACTTCTTAACAAATAGTTGATGCTTCCCACCTCCTGTATTATTTCCCTCTGATGCCTCTTAGGACATTCACGGTAATATAAGGCAGTGAGTTTTATTACATAAAGTTATTCATCTTAACTTAACTTATCTTCACGCACAATCCCTGACGGGGTAGCCAGAAAGAACAGATCGCCAAGTGTCACGATCCTTACATATCTCTTTCGCCTCTTTCAGATTCATTATCTTCTTCATACATGCACGTCTAGGTATCCGAGTACTCTTGACCCTACCCTCTTCGAGCAATTTGCTCACATGGTCTTCGAAAGTTAGTCTCGGTCTACCTCGACACCTTTTAATATTAACTTTCGCGCTATATATTTTCTTCACCATTCGGTCTTCACTCATTCGCTCAACGTGCCCAAACCACCGAAGCACGCCCTTATCAATTTTTGTGATAAGGTCATCTTTCAAACCTGCCATATTGCGAATCTCTTCGTTTCGCTTTCGGTCGGCCATAGTAACGCCGCACATTTTACGAAGAGATCGCATCTCCACTGCATTCAACTTACTTTTATGCTTCTTCTGGCATACCCAGGTTTCGCTGCCATATAACAAAGTCGGTACCAACACTGCGTTATGTATTGCAAGGCGTGCACTCTTCGCTACGCCTTGCCTTTTGACTAACGCAGTCAGGGCACCATTGACTTTGTTCCCGGCAGCGACACGCCTGTCCACATCTAAATCACATCTTCCATCCCGGCTAAAAGCACTCCCCAAGTATACAATTTCATTTACCTGTTCTAGACATTCCTGATTTACCCATATTTCACACTTCGTTCTCTCTTCGTCCCTTTCAAATACCAGAACCTTAGTTTTATTAGCATTCAAACGGAGACCTTTAATTTCACATTCCTCTTTCATACACGTGACTAATGCCTGCAGTTCTGCCTCTGATGGTGCAATAAGCACTGCATCATCAGCATACAGCAGACAATTTACTTTTATGTCACCCAATTTCACACCCAAACAGCTATCTTTCAGCTTTTGTAAACAGCTGTCGAGATACAGTATGAACAGCCAGGAAGACATGACACAACCCTGTTTTACGCCCGTTTGGACGCTAAACATGGGTGACAGGTCATGCCCTACCCGCACACAGGCTTTACAGTCACAGTAAAGAGACTGCACAGCCCTTAGCAATCGGCCATCCACACCATACCCCGGCAACAGTTCCCACATTTTCTTCCTTACAACCTTATCAAATGCTTTCTCAAGATCCACAAAAGCACAGAAAATCTTCTGGTTAACAGCCAGAAGCTTTTCCGTTATCATACGGAGAGAAAACATTTGATCCGTGCATCCTCTTCCAGGTCTAAATCCGCATTGTGCCTCCCATAGAAATCTTTCCGATTTCTCTTGCATCCTACGTGTCAAAACCTTCGAGTAAACTTTACTTGCTAAACTGGTCAAGCTGATCGCCCGATAGCACCCGCAGTCAAAATGTGAACCTTTACCTTTATATAAAGGCACAATGACTGCGGATCGCCAATCATCCGGCACATCCCCCGTCCGCCAGCACAAATTGCACAGCAGATGAAAGCTGTCCCAGACGCGAGGCCCACCATACTTGACCATTTCAGCAGTAACTCTGTCTAGTCCCGCAGCCTTACCACATTTCAAACTTCGAATCGCACGTTCAATCTCTTTCATACTGATGACCTCAGTGTCATCGAGGTCCGGGTCTGGCGTGCCAGTCACGGCGTCATCCCCGGATCCCTCACTAAGATCATCACACGCATACATTTCTCTATAAAATTCGCTCCATCGCTGCATGACGTCCGATTTTTCTGAGAGGACGTCATTAGTTCTCGAAAGCACTTTGTTCATTCTTAAGGCCGTCGCACCACTTCGGGTCCTTCCAACCTCTTTCCAGAAGAGTTTGGAGTTCTCCTTAAAGTTGTGCGACAACCTTTCATCCGCTTCCATTCTACACCTTTCACGCACTTCCTCAATCAATGCTTTCGTGTGAACTTTCTGCAGCTTATATCTTTCTTTCATCTTCTCTCTCATATCCTTATCATTACTAGAGGCCAAGTAGTCTAACCATGCTTTCTTCTTCTTCTTTACAGCTTCTTTCACTTCATCATTCCACCATGCATCTCTTCTTTTACTACTGCCTCTTTTTATTGTCCCACACACTTCTTCCGCTGCACTTACCATTCCATCCCTAAGGTTCTGCCATGTTCTTTCTACACATTCGTTTCTGCCATCGATGGTGTCAAGCTTTTCGGCTACCCTCGCATGATATTTGTCCCTAGTATCCGCTTCCTGAAGCTTCCAGCTTCGGATGCGACAGACCGACTGTGGTTCTGTCACTGTCTTCCGGTAGCGCCAACCCGCGAACAGACCCCTAAATCTAGTAATCACTAGATAGTGATCCGTTCCCAGGTCAGCACCCCTGAACACTCGCGTATCCATAACCTGTTTTCGCAGTCGGTCATCCACCAGGAACAAATCGATAATACTTCTCTCATTCTTTCTTTCTCTAGTATACATATGGATTTTCTTGTGATTAAACATAGTGTTTGTCACAAGAAGACCCTTTTCCTTGCATACCGCCAGTATAAGCTTGCCAGCATCATTAACCCTTTTATCGCCAAACTTTCCAAGTACCGACTCGTACCCTGGTCGAGCGGTACCAACCCATCCATTCAAATCACCACATACAACAATCCTTTCGTTTCCCCTAGCCAAATCTAGAACTTCTCTTACATTCTCCCAAAACTCCTCCAGCTCAGCCCTGGACGACGAAGCCACCGGCGCATAAACAGCCAAAAGGAATAACTTCGTCAGTCCCAATTTAAAGCGAACCCAGAGAAGTCTTGAGTTCACAAACTTATATTCAGTCATAACATCGACCAACCGAGAAGACAGCAGCACCCCCACTCCCTGGCAGGCGTTCTCGCTCTCCGGGACTCCGGACCATAGAGCTAACGCCCCGCCAGGGAGCTCTTCAGTACCACTGCCCTTCCGTTTGGTCTCCGACATACACACGACATCTAATTCTCTTTCTTTCATTATTTCGATCAACTCATTCGTCTTATCTCTCATGCCTCCTCTAACATTCCACGTGCCAACTCTGCACTCCGTCCTCCACCTTCCGCCGTGTCGGGCTGTGCGTGACGGGTGGCGGTCCCCATCGCCGCTTTGCGCGCTGCATTCCACACCAACGGGGACGAGCTGGTGTGCGTCGCCTTGGGGGGACGCCCTAACCCTCGTTGACATGGGTGCGCAGCTGAGTAGAATTGCAGCCCTGAAAAGGGCTGGCAGGGGTCGCGACGAGCACGCTTCTACAATGACCCCCTTGACTTAGTCATTTTGAAATATCACCACGCTTTCAATATATATGTGATAAAGCTATTTCATTGTGTTGTGTATTTGGGAGGTGTCTGCTTTACAGGCTAAGTTAATGTGCTTAGAGTTATATTAGCTATTTTATAGTATAAGTATTTTATTGTAGTTAACGTAAATGTAGTGGTGGATATAAAACGGTTTTAATCAAATAAAAATAAAAGTATTTCCTAATAAGATTTTATCATAAATTAGTGATCAAAAAACCCCACAGAGTAATTTAATATAGTCGGGTTGGGTATTTTGTTCTTACACTGGTGCTTAAAAATTATTGTGATATAAAAATCTTAACCGTGAAGACCGAATGGTGAAGAAAATATATAGCGCGAAAGTAAATATTAAAAGTACCTAGATGTGCATGTATGAAGAAGATAATGAATCTGAAAGAAGCGAAAGAGGTATGTAAGGATCGTGACACTTGGCGATCTGTTCTCTCTGGCTACCCCGTCAGGGATTGTGTGTGAAGATAGGTAAGTAAGTAAGTAAAATCTTAAAATTAAATAACACAGATACTTTTGTACAAAAATAATTTCGTTACGTTTAATTTGTAACTGAAATTAATACCAGTATTACAAAAATATATTAAGAAAACGTAACCGATATTAAACAAATTTAGAGTATAAAGTTAAATTGTTAAACTTATAAAAATAAAAACTGCCCAGGCTTAAATAAACGGCATAAAATTGAAAAAATTATAAAGAAAAGAATTTGGGAATTCAAGAGACATAATAAAGGAAATTTACCATACAAATACATTAAAAATTCAAGCATATTTCCAAAGTCAGGCAACTTTTAAGAGTTAATTTAGTCACTTCCTAAGTGTTGAATTTCGGAATCAGTATGGAGAATTTACATCTTACAATCAAACTGTTGCTAAAAATAAAATATTACTTTTGTTTAAACTATGAATGAAAAGTAACAAAATTTAATAAATGAAAATGGTTCTGGAAGTATTATCAAACCTTGTTCCGTTTACTAAAAATCCTTGTGAAAGACGAAATAATGAGTTATTTTTATCACCTGATGAGATTAGAAAAATAAAACATTCAGTAACATACGTGGTGTTGGCCATACTGGAGCCATATTTCTGGTATAGTTGTAACACTGGAAAGTAAGAAATACTAACAGTAAGAATATCCCCTAACCCATATCGTCCCATGGGTGTCGTAAGTGGCAACAGAGAGAAACAATCCAGAAGACGGGCAGCAGCACCTTCCTAAAAACAACTTAAAGTTATTCAAAAAATGCGCCTGCTATCCATCTTGCCAAGAGTAGCAACTATGGAAAAAACCACGGTGCAATCTGTGAGGAAGGGTTCAGCAGTAGAATTTTATAGGCTGTAATGGATAAATGGATTTATTTTTAACATTGAAAATATGTAACTAAGCCGACGATGAACGATGGGCTGTTTTAAAAAGTTATTAGATGTTGAATGCTCAATCAAATTGCTCCCGTCTTTCACGACGATCGATTACATTTTGTGCGAGCGTTACCAGAAATCTGATTTCTGTTGGGAACTGTTATAATAAATAACAAAATATAGAAAATAAAGCTCTGTCGATATCCAACAGGCATATGACAGTATTGACTTTATGGCTAGTACTTACACAATGTGCTCGTAGTTTTCACATTTGATATTGAAGTATTTGATGTTTTCGGGATTACCTCTGATAGACTAGGAGATGGTGACAGAAAATATTTTCCTATTTTCTCCTGCATGCCTTTTTAAGAATTGATAACTAACCCTAAAATATGAAAGATAGAGGGGTTACGAGCCCTTGCGCGCTTGCGCGTCATAAAGAAAATGGCTTACTCTTTGTGTAAAGAATTTTAGTATTTTTCCGTGACATTATATTGCAGGCCTTTGCAATATAACGTAGTTGGAACAAATTTAAACTATAATAATTGATGGCATGCAATTCGCAACGGCCGACGGGGCTCAAAGGGTTACGTAGAAATGAAAAAAAAATAGAATAGATAGATCACGTGTACACTGAGGCCAAGAGGAAAAAATAAAAGTGTAGAGTCTACTTTAGGTTGGAAGCGACCCCTTATGACATTTCGCAAAAAATATTAGTTATGTTAATGGCATTGCTGGTAAATAAAAAAAGATATCCTCCTCAACTCCTTTTTTTTAGTAGGCGGAATCCGATTAGTGGACGAAAATCCCTCCACTAATCGGTTTAATTTGTATTATTTTAAAGACAAAGAATATTGTAAAATAATCATAATTTTTATTAATGAAGAATTTTTAAAGTAAAAGTAAAACGTTTTAGTTACTGCAATAAAGAATTACATTGTAGGGAACTTTCAATTCACACATAATATATAACACAAACATACATTCATATCACATACGCATTTATCAAACTACATTTTACACTACTAAGGTCGGCCACATACATACGGAATTCCGTTTCGTGATTCCGTTTCGGAATCCCGAATCGGGATTCCGTGAATACATCACACACATACGTTTTTTTTTTCCGTTCGGAATAACTAGGGTCAGCCGAGAGACGTTAGCCACTGAGTCTAAACTGTCTGCCAGCGAAAAATGACGACGATTTTCTAATTGCGATTCCATTGTTGCTGTATTATTCTTACTAGGTGCATCCCCTTATTACCCTAAGCTTGCAATATAGTCAATATTATGTAAAAAGATCTATATATCCAGAGATATTTTTTAAATATGGATGTCTGTAAATTCTTTCGACGGTTACGAAAAGTTAGTAGTACACCTATAAGATTAAATGTAAAAACATACATAAACACACCTACTCGCTTCGGTCGTGCGACGAACACTGAGCGCGTTCCGTACGAAATTTACGTATGTGTGTTGCGACTCGTACAAAATCTATGGAAGACGTGCGTTCGGAGCGGCTTTTTTCAGTTCGGAATCCCGAACGCACAGGCGGTCATACGGAATCTCGAATCGGAGAAATTCCGTACGGAAAAATAACGTACGTGTGTGGCGGGTCATAGATTTTATATGGACTTGTTGCGTTCGGAATCCCGAATCGGAATATCGAAACGGAATCTCGAAACGGAATTCCGTATGTATGTGGCCGGCCTAAGTATGGTGTTGTGTTATTTTTCCGTACGGAATTTCTCCGATTCGAGATTCCGTATGACTGCCTGTGCGTTCGGGATCCCGAACGGAAAAAAGCCGCTCCGAACGCACGTCTTCCATAGATTTTGTACGAGTCGCAACACACATACGTAAATTCCGTACGGAATGCGCTCAGTGTTCGTCGCACGACCGAAGCGAGTAGGTGTATTTATGTATGTTTTTACATTTAATCTTGTAGGTGTATAGCTTTTCGTAACCTTTCATCTTATTTTATTTAATAATTCGTCGATAGAATTTACATACATAAATATTTAAAAAATATCTCTGGATAGATAGATCTTTTTACATAGTATTGAATATATTGCAAGCTTAGGGTGATAAGGGGATGCAACTAGTAAGAATGATACAGCAACAATAGAATTTGCAATTAGAAAATCGTCGTCATTATTCGCTGGCAGAATGTCTAGACTCAATGGCTAACGTCTCTCAACTGACCCTTGTTATTCCGAACGGAACAAAAACGTGTGTGTGTGATGTATTCACGGAATCCCGATTCGGGATTCCGAAACTGAATCACGAAACGGAATTCCATATGTATGTGGCCGGCCTTACCAGTTGGCCGACGCTCATAGGTTCGATCCTGGTGGTTTCAACGATACATTGCCATATAAGGTCATCTCGTGTGGCAGGGGCTACAGGCGGGCGGCGTGAGCGCGCCGCGTCCTTGAACCTTGATCAATCGGTTACGTACTACAACGGAGAGAGATTGTCGCTTTAGCTTACGGACGCTTGTTGTTTAAATATTTACTTGTGTACTAAATTCTGTTATCTATTTTCTCTTAAGCTTCTGTCCACCTTTCTTTATATATCTATAAGCTTGTTTCTTCTTGTAAGTGTTGCATTCTCCTTCTGACTATATAGTTATTAGTGTGACTTTATATTTCTGTACAATAAATGTGTTGGTGTGATAAGTGCAGAACTATTATTTATCTGTAAGCCCGCTACCGTACACACAAGAACAGACTTCACACCCGCTACAACATACTTTATAATAAACTTTATAAAGCTCGCTCAAAAACTGCACTAGCTGTACGTGTAATCAGAAAAAAAAACATGCACATTGTTTTCTTCCTTCTTCCTTCTATTTCTTAGTCACCAAAGGAATTATATCAAAATTGTAATTAAATATTTTTTTAATTAGAATTGTTTTATTTTTTTCATTTGTGTTTTGTTTGTGACGTTCATTGTATAAATTATAATATATAATAATATTGTAAATAAATGTTTAAAAAAAATGTCCGCTGAGTTTCTTGTTGGGTGTTCCCAGTATAGAAGTTTATTTCCGAACGACTTTTAATTTCTTGTTATCTATTTTGAATAAAGTTATTCTATTCTATTCTAATAGGTGATTTACCACGCGATTAGTGGTGACGGAAATCATCGTGGAGGAAATGAAGTACACCTGCATGTGTGAGGAATAACACTCTTAGACATGTGAAATCCACCAACATGCGTTGGAACAGCTCATCGGAATAATTGCTCCATAATCTTATCAGCAATTACATTAGGCCTGTCCCTACAGTGGCACGTATAGGACGTAACTTTGCAAATAAAAAGACACTTTATATCGGTTTGCATTATTACACCTTATGATTTATAATATAATATTTTTTTTTTTTTTTTATAGGATAAGGGTGACAAACGAGCACACAGTCCACCTGATGGTAAGTGGTTGCTGCGGTCCATAGACATCTACATCTATCCTCGCTCGCGAATCAAAACGCAGATGCGTTGTCACCCGTGAGGACTAAGATGGAATGCCTCATTTCCAGTAAAAAGGGCCTCCGGCCACCTGCACTCACCAAGCGAAACGCAGAGGTAAACCTCTACTTCACGCTGGTTTTCTGTGAGGTCGTGGTACCACCCCGGTTCGAGCCGGCCCATCCATGCGATAGCAAAAGGTGCCGCGTGGCTCTACCACTGTTAAAATATGTATAGTGTTGATGGCATCGGAGTACGGCAAAGCTTATGTTTATACCTCCAATATTATATTTAAAATTTAAAATGTAAATATAGTAAAAATAATTTTAACAATTTCAAATCTAATATAGAAAGAATTGAGCTTTTTAATTTTAAAATTTTTATCGGATGATTAAGTATTTTTTATTTATACGATATTCGTACGAATTTCAATGATACTATTATTATGGTATGATTCACAAAAGCCTATTATAAAACTGTGATTTTGATGCCGTAATATTGTGTCTTGTCACTTATTTTATGATTCTGGTAAAATTAATTTAGACACGAATTAACAAACAAAATAATATTTGGAAAATATGCACAAATAAACCTTCTATGTCGTAGTAAAATTTGCTAAACCAAATAATATTAACTCAATTTTCACCGTTTGTGCGTGTTTTGAGCAAAAAACCGTAGCCAACGTTTAATATTCACTTGAGACATGCCAAGAGGAATCTCTTCAACCCTTAGCTAACAGTTGAGCTTTTATACAGTTACACCACACAATATTTAGCCATACGTAAATTTGAATGTTGATGTAATGAAAGGTCAATCGTTAATACCAAATAGTTAGTGGTGATGTAGCCGAAGATCATACAACACACTGACTTACCTTAACAAAAGTGTATTAACTCCTTCCTTGAAATATATTAATCAAATTTCGGCTATAAAGAGCAGGTAAAGCAACGCGGCCAGCGCGACACCGCTAAGGTCACGGAGAATAGGTTGAGTGGTGCATAGTCATAACAACTCCGCTCCCCCCTCCTCCTTCCCCCACGACTCCTCCTCAGGTGTGGTTGTAGGGAGAGAGAAAATACTCGGAGCGGCTACCTCGAGCTGCCCCTCCACCACGGGCCAGGCGTATGGGTCCCTTTTGGTTGACCGTGGGTGTCAAATCCACGGTTACTAACCTGACTGTAGTAGTAGCCCAACTGCAGTCAGGTTAGTAACTGTTACCTAACTGTTACCAGTAGATACTGGCTAGAACTTTAAAACTTAAAGCCACGGGTTCAATAATCCAACTGATTATTAGTACAGTAGTAATGATTTCGTTTTTATGCTTTAGTTATATATATATATATATATATATATATATATATATATATATATATATTTATAGAATTAGGGTGACAAACGAGAGTCCACCTGATGGTAAGTGATTGCTGTGGCCCATAGACATCTGCATCTATCCTCGTTTGTGAATTAAAATGCAGATGCGTTGTCTCCCTTAAGGACTAAGATGGAATACCGCTTTTCCAGTAAAATGGGTCTCCGGTTCTCTACACTCACCATACGAAACACAGGAGCATTAAGCTGCTATTTTACGCTGCTATTCTGTGAGATATACAATCGATCACTCCATCTCGTCCTGTAGGTTTCATTAAAGCTGACTCTATATAAGTCCAAATTTTATACAATATTAAAATATGTGCCAGATGCACGCCACTAGGTGCTACGTAGAATTAGGCGGTATGACTTCTACTCTTTTTTTATAGGATAGAGTGAAAAACGAGCACACAGTCCACCTGATGGTAAGTGGTTACTGTGACTAATCACGTGAAAAACCGGTTTATTTATCTTATTGCGGCAGGATTTAATGCTTTCCAGGATTTAGTGGACCTGGCTACCACTGCTTTGTCGCTTCCACATTCCAATGCTGAGATTGAGCGCATATTCAGCATAATGAACATTGTCAAATGCAAGATACGCAACAGAATGTCAGCTGTTACATTGAATTCTATTTTGCTTATACGGCACCAAATGAGATTATTAAAGAAAACTTGCCACACCTACGAATTACCGGAAAATGTCCTAAAATGACAAAAACTAACAAAAAAAGAACTTCAGCTGACGAAAGTACATCACAGACAATGACACCTAAAATAGTGATGAAACTGACCACAAAAATGTGACTGAGTTATTGAACATGGTTGATTTTAACAATTAAATAAAATTATTATAAAGCCATTAATTGTGTTTTTCTTATCTTTTCAATTATAACCAAAAAATTTAACCATGCGAAAAGTTTAGTGGATATTAGCGCTTTTTTAGCCCCGTTTTTTTCAAAATATAGCGCTTTTTTGACAAGAGTTTGGCGGTTTTTTTTTCATCTAACGGCAACACTGCGCCGCCTCGATGTCTTCAATCCTTTGTTAGAATGCATTATCGGGGCGTCTTTACTAGTCGACGACTTGGTCACGATTTCTACGACGATACGACACGACTCAAAGGTAAGTTTAATATTACTTATTAATTTTTGTATTCTATTTTAATTTTAATTGTGTAATGTAGATTGTGTAGTTATAGATTATTAATTTTGATTGTTTATTTTTCTTTTTCAGACCTGGGTATGACGCCACATACCCAAAACATACTGTGAACACACAGCATTAAAAATATATTTAATTATCTCAACACCGGCATCAGTTGTCGAGTGACCCCTTGTGAAACCAAATTGATTTTTATGAAGTAAATTATTTATATTAAAGACATTTAACATTTGATCAGCAATAATTTTTTCAAAAATCTTACTAAGTGTTGGTAGTATAGAATTAGGTCTAAAATTGGCGGTGTCTAATGTACTACCAGATTTAAGTAAAGGTATTACTTTACTATGCTTCATTAAATCAGGAAACACACCAGATTCGACACTAGTATTAAAAATAGCTAGTTGATGCGCAATTTTATCAATTATAGACGCAATAACTTTCACAGAAATTCCCCACAGATCTGCAGTTTTCTTAATATCAATAGTTTTAAAATATTTTACAATATCTTTTGATGATACTTAATGAAATGTAAAATTATTTGTACATGCATTTTCATTTTGTTTAAGTAATGATTCGGCGATGAAAGGAGAAGAATTCAGTGACTTATTGGTTAATATCGGAATATCAGTAAAATATTTCTCAAAAACCATTGCAGCGTCCTCATCTTTTGTTAACTTGTTGTTACCGCTTAACTGGTAGTTTGGATTGCGAGAGTTGATTTTACCAGTTTCGCTGTTAATTATACTCCATGTCATTTTAATTTTATTAGAAGCCGTTGTTCCTGACGTCACTGCCTATGATACTCCCCGGCTCGTGTCGTCGGGTAGCGGACCTTAAACCGGTTCTGCGAGCGCTTCACGGCCCCACCACCTTCATGGAGACAACGCGGCACCGCTGCAACAATTTCTTGCTCGGAACAACCTGGTCGCGAACGCACGCATTACGGGTTACGGCTACCTCTCTTATAGCGACCAATAAATTACCTACACAGTCTACATATTGAAGTTCTTATTTAGTCAAGAATTCCACCAGCACAAGTGGAGCTTAATACTCAACAGCCGTCTTAATTTTGTTACCTAAATGCAAAGACTTTGGAATGGAACACATTCTTTTTAATATTTTTGAATATTTTTTTAACATATTCCCTAAATTCGCCGCTAGGATTATACGAGTATGACCTTTCATGGTAAAGATCACATAACCTATAAACTTCTACTGTTGCCCATTCATTAAATGACTTCCGAATGTTCAAGGAGAATATTTGAGAAGTAAATGTATTATTAAATTCATTGCAAATCAGCTTAAACAATATTCCATACAAAAAATTAGAGACAATTTGGTACGAAAATAATGGAAGTTTTTTCACTATGTTACTTTTAAACTTCTCCAAGCGGGGTGTATTTACTGGAAGAAACACAACTTTCTCATCTACTTGCTGTTTGTGAACAGATTACATACATTAGGCCAAATACATAATATTATCATTTTTAAAACGGTAACCCCTGCTGCATATGGATCACTTCCGTTCCAGGGATAAAAAAATATACATAATAATTATTTTTAGATTTCTTTCCGCCAAAATAGTTTCTTTGAGTAAATGCTTTATTTGAATTTGAAACCATTTTTTTAATTATCAAAAAGATTAACATAAAAAATGAATTGAACACGATGTTCGCTTAAAATCAACATTATATATTCCATATTTTTTTGTTAGCTTGAGTAAGCCAGTAAATATGTTTCATCGTGTAAAAGATTTTCATCATAAAAAATATTACTGTCATACTCAAACCAAGTACAAAAATAGATCGAACATAACGTTCATTACAAGTGAACATCGTTCTCAACTTATTGTAAATGCCTGTGGTCACGCATACACAATCACTGAAATGTTTATCGCTCTTCGGTTGAACTGCGACGTCGTAAAGTAAGGTATGTATAAAACTTTGTTACATTTTTTTATAAAAGTGGTTTAAACTTAAACTATAAACTAAATGGTTTTTTTTTTTTGGAATAAAGGTGACAAACGATCACGCATTCCACCAGATTCTATGTTGATGCTGTGGGCCATTAATAATCGAAATGTAGGTGCGTTTTCCCTTGAGGACTAAGATGAAATACATAGTTTTCAGTCATAAGATCCTTATTACCGGAAATCTCCGGTTCTTTACGTACACCGTACGAAACACAGTTGCATTAAGCAGCTATTTTACACTGGTATACTGTGGTAGAGCGTGGTACATCTCTAGTTGAACCGATCCGTTCGTGATACAACCATAATAGCTGCTGCGTCAATTTACTACATAATATGAAAAAATATAAAATAATTTCACTCCTGAATACTTACATTTGCATTTTAATTAAATTGAAATAAATATAACTTATTAAAGGTGCATAAACAAAAACTTTATGGATATTTATTTAAAATATAACATTAGTAATTAGAAATTTACAATCCACAAAATAGCCCTTAATTGGAATTTGCAAAATCAATAATCAAAAACAAATAAATCAGAAATATTTTCCAGTAGGAACAAATAAAGTGTATTAATTATTTTGAATTTGTTTTAAAATTTAATTTGTAATTCATTCATATCATATTCGAAATGAAGCAAATTAAATAAACATTTCATAATTTGTCTATTTGCAGGTTTATACGGCCGTTGCGTGATTCTGCATAAACAAAGAAAATAACAACAATTTAATGTTGATTTCTGAAACGTAAAAGATTAATTATTTTATTAATTTTTTTTTTATTTTAAATCGTTTTATTCTTTCGTTCATATTTTAAAGTCTGTCGTCGTCGTTACAGTCAATTCACATATGTACACCACTGGGTACCCATAATAACACAGTCTTCCAGGCGCAATGTATGGGTATCATCTAAGCGGCCATAGCAATAGGCGCTAGGAAGGTAATAGTCTTCTCCATCAGAATACTGACCGACTGTATGGCGGTACTACAAGCTCTGAGTTGCAATGTGGTGAACTCGGGACTAATATATGAATGCTAGCAACGGTTAAATGAGGTATGTAACACAAAAATGTGATTTTGCAATGGATCAAGGGACACAGTGGATCCAGGGGCAGCGACAAAGCTGACGAACTGGCCAGGAGAGGATCGGATATGGTCGTCATGGGGCCGGAACCGATCATACCGATCCATTTTGGTAACGTTTATTCACTGGTACGTAAAAACTTTATTAATCAAAGCGCTCAGCTTTGGAAAAATCTAGTGGACTATAGGCAAGCTAGCTCATGAAGCACTGCCAGAAACAACCGGTCATATAACCACGATCAATTGCTATTAAAGGACATGGCTCCTTTAACACACATTTATTTACCATACGTGTTATAGTCCCCTGTGCAGGGCATTTATGGGGAGGAGGGAATGGCGGCTCACGTCGCCACATATACTCGTAGGGTTAAATATCTCGTCACAGTTACCGAGTAAAGCCAGCCACAGTCGAGCGTATGCCTGCTATACTACCCTATGTCAGAGGAGCTGCAGACAAAGTTGGCTAAATCTTGAAGCGAGCTTCCATTAAAATATACTTTAAGCCGCCGAAAAAGATTAGTAAATTTTTACCATCTATCAAGTGTCATATCCCTCTACAAGATGCAAGAGTATACGAGCTGTATTGTAAATGTGGTCTCTCTTACATAGAACAAACATATATATATATATATATATATATATATATATATATATATATATATATATATATATATATATATATATATATATATATATATATATATATGAAAACCCGCGTAGAAGCCATTACATCAAATTTTATAAAACACAGATCCTCGCAAAAGAACACCGATTCTTACTAAGGATGATTCACGAGGCTATTAAAATTAAAAAACATCATAATTTCAAAAAAGAATATGGATGGGTGATGCCATCTGCTTATGATCCTATTAATTAATAAAATTAAATCCAAACCCAAGTATACCACTGCAAGACTTTAAGTTAATGTAAGCTCATTCTGCGCAGATCGTACCAAAAATAAATATTCAAAAACTGAAGTTAGCCTGGCTAGCTATGACATCGGGACGTCAAACACCTGTCCCCCCGTGACTATGGGTGCTGCAAAGCACCCGAAACGTCGTGATTTAAAACATGTAAATAAAATGCGATAAAATCTGTAAAAATAGATTCAATGTGTTTTTCGCTTAAATATAAGAAATCACAATCATAATGTTGAACTTCTTTGGGGAGATTTCATGGCTCGTATAATCACAATATTCCTACCCACACGCAAAGTACGCACTTAGACGTGGAGTTGCGGAAAACAGCTCGTCATAAACTAAAATAAACTAACTACAGTCTGTCGAAAATACACAACTGACCATAAGTCTCCCCTATAGTTTGCCTCAAAAGAGGGATATTTCCCATAGTCGTCACGCTTGGACGGCGACTTAACAACTGCAGTTTTCAATAATTTTACTTCTTAACCAATAGTTGATGCTTCCCACCTCCTGTATTATTTCCCTCTGATGCCTCTTAGGACATCCACGGTGATATGAGTTTTATTACATAAAGTAATTCATCTTGACTTAGACATTTTGAAATATCATCACGCTTTCAATATATACTCGTATATGTGATAAAGCCATTTCATTGTGTTGTGTATTTGGGAGGTGTCTGCTTTACAGGCTAAGTTAATGTGCTTAGAGTTATTTTAGCTATTTTAGTATAAATATTTTATTGTAGTTAACGTAAATGTAGTACTTACTTACTTACTTATCTTCACGCACAATCCCTGACGGGGTAGCCAGAGAGAACAGATCGCCAAGTGTCACGATCCTTACAAACCTCTTTCGCTTCTTTCAGATTCATTATCTTCTTCATGCATGCACGTCTAGGTATCCGAGTACTTTTGACCCTACCCTCTTCGAGCAATTTGCTCACATGGTCTTCGAAAGTTAGTCTCGGTCTACCTCGACACCTTTTAATATTAACTTTCGCGCTATATATTTTCTTCACCATTCGGTCTTCACTCATTCGCTCAACGTGCCCAAACCACCGAAGCACGCCCTTATCAATTTTTGTGATAAGGTCATCTTTCAAACCTGCCATATTGCGAATCTCTTCGTTTCGTAAATGTAGTGTTGGATATAAAACGGTTTTAATCAAATAAAAATAAATATATTTCCCAATAAGATTTTATCGTAAATTAGTGATGAAAGAACCCCACAGAGTAATTTTATATAGTCGTGTTGGGTATTTTGCTCTTACACTGGTGCTTAAAAATTATTTTAATATTAAAATCTTAAAATTAAATAACACAGATACTTTTGTACAAAAATAATTTCGTTACGTTTAATTTGTAACTGAAATTAATACCATAAAAATATATTAATAACACTTAACCGATATTAAACAAATTTAGAGTATAAAGTTAAATTGTTAAACTTATAAAAATAAAAACTGCCCAGGCTAAAACAAACGGCATAAAATTGAAAAAATTATAAAGAAAAGAACTTGGGAATTCAAGAGACATAATAAAGGAAATTTACCATACAAATACATTAAAAATTCAAGCATATTTCCAAAGTCAGGCAACTTTTAAAAGTCAATTTAGTCACTTTCTAATTGTTGAATTTCGGAATCAGAATGGAGAATTTACATCTTACAATCAAACTGTTGCTAAAAATAAAATATTACTTTTGTTTAAACTATGAATGAAAAGCAACAAAATTTAATAAATGAAAATAGTTCTGGAAGTATTATCAAACGTTGTTCCGTTTACTATAAATCCTTGTGAAATACGAAATAATGAGTTATTTTTAACACCTGATGAGATTAGAAAAATAAAACATTCAGTAACATACGTGGTGGTGGCCATGCTGCAGCCATATTTCTGGTATAGTTGTAACACGAATGGGTCGGCTCGACCGGGGAAGGACCACGCTCTCACAGAATACCAGCGTAAACTAGCAGCTTAATCCTGTTGTGTTTTGTATGGTGGGTGTAGAGAATCGGAGACCCTTTTTAATGGAAACGAGGCATTCCATCTTAGTCCTCATGGGTGACAACGCATTTTGATTCGTAATCGAGGATAAATGTAGATGTCTATGGGCCACAGCAACCACTTATTTTCAGGTGGATTGTGTGCTCGTTTGTCACCCTTATCCTATAAAAAAATACATACTTACGAACTTTATTATGTTGTTTAAATAAATATGATAAATAAATTTTCAACAATTTTAGATGGTGGTTTTATCGACTAGTTAACTGGAGGATTAACTGTACTGCCTGTACTAAATTCTTCATCGTGCAATGTCTAAGAAAATCATAGCTAAATACCATGTTTGTACCAAAAAGAAAGAGTTATATTTAGGTAGAAACTTTTAGTAGGTACTTTATACATAAGTACTATATTTTTTCACAATCAACATTCGTATTTTTACACTAAATTCATATAATAACAATATATTGGACAATTACTGTGAAATTGAAGCAGCAAGAGTTGCCAAAAACAATATTATAATTTTAATAAGCAACAGACGTTACACAGTAAGAATATCCACTAACCCATACCGTCCCATGGGTGTCGTAAGTGGCAACAGAGAGAAACAATCCAGAGGACGGGCAGCAGCACCTTCCTAAAAACAACTTAAAATTATTAAAAAAAATGCGCCTGCTATCCATCTTGCCAAGAAGAGCAACTATGGAAAAATCTACGGTGCAGTCTGTGAGGAAGGGTTCTGCAGTGGAATTTTATAGGCTGTAATGGATAAATGGATTTATTTTTAACATTGAAAATATGTAAGTAAGCCAACGATGAACGATGGGCTGTTTTAAAAAGTTTTTAAAAGTTGAATGCTCAATCAAATTGCTCCCGTCTTTCACGACGATCGATCATATTTTTTTGCGAACGTTACCAGAAATCTGATTTCTGTTGGGAACTGTTATATTAAATAACTGAGAAAATAAAGCTCTGTCGATATCCAACAGGCATATGACAGTATTGACTTTATGGCACTAGCCATAAAGCCAATACTGTCACCATAGAATACCTCACCATAGGAAACACAGAAGCGTTAAGCTGCACGCTGGTATTCTGTGAGAGCGTGTTCCTTCCCCGGTCGAGCCGACCCATTCGTGCTACAACTATACTACGAATATAGCTGCAGCATGGCTCTACCACGATAAAAAGTTGAAGTTTAAAATAATATTTACAGACAATGTACAAAAAGGCATGCAAAAAGAAAAACAGGGAGATGTTGCTTATTTTTATTTTCGTTAATAACCTTTTAACTTTATTTTTGCACAAGTTTTTTATGTCAGGCTTGTGTAATATGCATGTAATTTTTTTTAATGCCACTACTTTACAACTTCCTGTTGTGCATGCCAAATTTGCTAACGTCAATAAATTATAAAAATTATGTATTGTTTAAATGGCATGCAGTTTGAAATCACGGAAAAGTTGTATTGAATTTTCACAACATTTTCCTAATATTTTCCACCCACCCTTGGTCATACGAGGGGTGCATGCAAATTTTCGTAGAGTATGTTTGAGATAAAAAAAAAACTAATTTTTTACAACGGCATGCAATTTGTAAACACGGAAATGTTCTATTTTTTTTTCATTTCTACGTAACCGTTTGAGCCCCATCGGTCGTTGCGAATTGCATGCCATCAATTATTATAGTTTAAATTTGTTCTAACTAGGTTATATTGCAAAGGCATGCAATATAATGTCACGGAAAATTACTAAAATTCTTTACACAAAGAGAAGCCTTTTTCTTTATTACGTGCAAGCGTGCAAGGGCTCGTAACCCCTCTATCATATCTATCAGGGTTAGTTATCAATTTTTAAAAAGGCATGCAGGAGAAAATGGGAGAATATTTTCTGTCACCATATTCTAGTCTATGAAAGAAATACAAAATACTAAACGAATAATATTTTGTGAATTGAATTTAATCGGAATGGAGCATTTACTTTGGAATGCATGTGAATCGTGTTAAGTATCCTTATCAGCGTCATAATTTGTTGTTTATTAGAAACAACTTTTTTATAAACATAAGCGACTGTAGCCTAATGGTAGGGTGGCGTCCGCAAACACAAAGATCGCTTGGGTTTGAATCCGACATTCGATTACTCTCGTGAACTGCTCCAAACACAAGCATTTTAATAAGGACTAATTAAAGGGAATATTAGTTATGTTAATAGCATTGCTGGTAATTAAAAAAAAGATATCCTCCTCAACTCCTTTTTTATTAGTAGGGGGAATCCGATTAGTGGACGAAAATCCCTCCACTAATCGGTTTAATTTCTATTATTTTAAAGACAAAGAATATTGTAAAATAATCATAATTTTTATTAATGAAGAATTTTAAAATAAAAGTAAAACGTTTTACTTACTGCAATAAAGAATTACATTGTAGGGAACTTTCAATTCACACATACGAGTAATATATAACACAAACATACATTCATATCACACACGCATTTATCAAACTACATTTTACACTACTAAGGCCGGCGACATACATACGGAATTCCGTTTCGATATTCCGATTCGGGATTCCGAACGCAGCAAGTCTATATAAAATCTATGACCCGCCACGCACGTACGTTATTTTTCCGTACGAAATTTCTCCGATTTGAGATTCCGTATGACCGCCTGTGCGTTCGGGATTCCGAACGGAAAAAAGCCGCTCCGAACGCACGTCTTCCATAGATTTTGTACGTCATGTCATTTTGTACGTATGACCCGTCACACACGTATGGTAGTTTTCCGTTCGAAATTTTGCGGGCAAAACGGGATTCCGTATGTGTGTGGCCGACCCGTTCGGAATTCCGAAACGGAATCTCGAAACGGAATTTCGTATGTATGTGGCCGGCCTAACACAACACCATACTTACCAGTTGGCCGACGCTCATAGGTTCGATCCTGGTGGTTTCATCGATACATTGCCATATAAGGTCATCTCGTGTGGCAGCGGCTACAGGCGGGCGACGTGAGCGCGCCGCCTCCTTGAACCTTGATCAGTCGGTTACGTACTACAACGGAGAGAGATTGTCGCTTTAGCTTACGGACGCTTGTCGTTTAAATATTTACTCGTGTACTAAATTCTGTTATCTATTTTCTCTTAAGCTTCTCTCCACCTTTCTTTATATATCTATAAGCTTGTTTTTTCTTGTAAGTGTTGCATTCTCCTTCTGATTATATAGTTATTAGTGTGACTTTATATTTCTGTACAATAAATGTGTTGGTGTGATAAGTGCAAAACTATTATTTATCTGTAAGCCCGCTACCGTACACACAACAACAGACTTCACACCCACTACAACATACTTTATACTCGTAAAAAGTAGTGTTTGTTATTTGTATGGAATAAATTTTATATAGCTCGCTCAAAAACTGCACTAGCTGTACGTGTAATCAGAAAAAAAAAACATGCACATTGCATAACCTTAGTCACCAAAGGAATTATATCAAAATTGTAATTAAATATTTTTTTAATTAGAATTGTTTTATTTTTTCCATTTGTGTTTTGTTTGTGACGTTCATTGTATAAATTATAATATATAATAATATTGTAAATTAATGTTTAAAAAAATGTCCCGCTGAGTTTCTTGCTGGGTGTTCCCTGTATAGAAGTTTATATCCGAACGACTTTTAATTTTTTGTTATCTATTTTCAATAAAGTTATTATATTCTATTCTAATAGGTGATTTACCATGCGATTAGTGGTGACGGAAATCATCGTGGAGGAGATGAAGTACACCTGCATGTGTGAGGAATAACACTCGTAGACATGTGAAATCCACCAACGTGCGTTGGAACAGCTCATCGGAATAATTGCTCCATAATCTTATCAGCAATTACATTAGGCCTATCCCTACAGTGGCACGTATAGGACGTAACATTGCAAATAAAAAGACACTTTATTTCGGTTTGCATTATTACACCTTATGATTTATAATATAATATGTATAGTGTTGATGGCATCGGAGTACGGCAAAGCTTATGTTTATACCTCCAATATAATATTTTATATTTAAAATGTAAATATAATAAAATAATTTTTACAATTTCAAATCTAATATAGAAAGAATTGAGCTTTTCAATTTTAAAATTGTTTTCGGTTGATTAAGTATTTTTTATGTCTACGATTATCGTATGAATAATTATATTTTAATGATACGATTATTATCGTATGAATCACAAAAGCCTATAATAAAATGTGTGTCACTTATTTTATGATTCTGGTAAAATTTATTTAGACACGAATTAACAAACAAAATAATATTTAGAAAATATGCAGAAATTAACCTTCTATGTCGTAGTAAAATTTGCTAAACCAAATAATATTAACTCAATTTTCACCGTTTGTGCGTGTTTTGAGCAAAAACCGTAGCCAACGTTTAATTTTCACTTGAGACATGCCAAGAGGAATCTCTTCAACCCTTAGCTAACAGTTGAGATTTTATACAGTTACGCCACATAATATTTAGCCATACGTACTGTAATGAAAGGTCAATCGTTATTCCAAATAGTTAGTGGTGATGTAGCCGAAGATCATACAACACACTGACTTAGCTTAACAAAAGTGTATTAACTCCTTCCTTGAATACAGCCTTATTATATTAACCAAATTTCGGCTGTAAAGAGCAGGTAAAGCAGCGCCGCCAGCGCGACACCGCCAAGGTCACGGAGAATAGGTTGAGTGGTGCATTGTAATAACAACTCCCTCCCCCTCCCCCTCCTTCCCCAACGACAACTCCTCAGGTGTGGTTGTAGGGAGAGAGAAAATAGTCGGAGCGACTACCTCGAGCTGCCCCTCCACCACGGGCCAGGCGTATGGGTCCCTTTTGGTTCATCGTGGGTGTCCAATCCACGGTTACTAACCTGACTGTAGTAGTAGCCCAACTGCAGTCAGGTTAGTAACTGTTACCTAACTGTTACCAGTAGATACTGGGTACGAACTTTAAAACTTAAAGCCACGGGTTCAATAATCCAACTGATTATTAGTACAGTATTAGTTATGATTTCGTTTTTATGCTTTAGTTATATTTTTTTAATAGAATTAGGGTGATAAACGAGCACACAGTCCACCTGATGGTAAGTGGTTGCTGTGGCCCATAGACATCTGCATCTATCCTATCGTTTGTGAATTAAAATTCAGATGCGTTGTCAGCCTTGAGGACTAAGATAGAATGCCTCTTTTCCAGTAAAATGGGTCTCCGGTTCTCTACACTCACCATACGAAACACAGGAGCATTAAGCTGCTATTTTACGCTGGTATTCTGTGAGATATACAATCGATCACTCCATCTCGTCCAGTAGGTTTCATTATAGCTGACTCTATATAAGTCCAAATTTTATACAATATTAACATATGTGCCAGATGCACGCCACTAGGTGCTACGTAGAACTAGGCGGTATGACTTCTACTCTTTTTTTTATAGGATAGGGTGAAAAACGAGCACACAGTCCACCTGATGGTAAGTGATTACTGTGACCCATAGACATCTACATCTTTCGTCAATAAAAACTCAAGATGCAGATGCGTTGTCACCCGTGAGGACTTAGATGGAATGCCTCTTTGCCAGGAAAAAAGGGTTTCCTGTTCTCTACACTCACCATACGAAACACAGCTGCGTTAAGCTGCTATTTTAAGCTGGTTTTCTGTGAGAGCGTGGTCCTTCCCCGGTCAAACCGACCAATTCGTGCTACAACTATACTACTAATATAGCTACAGCATGGCTCTACTCTACTCAGACGTTCTGCCTGTGCGTACTACTATAGCCAAATAGCAATGCTTGAAACATTTTGTCCAACTCTGAAGGTCAAAGAAGGCTATCGAAATGAGGGCCACACATCTTAGTCCGCAGAGTTGACAATCTTTTTTCATTTGGTGTTAACTGCAAGTGACTTTGGACTACACTTCATTTATATGTTTAAAAAAAAACATAAAATACCTACAACAAAATTACTCTATGTATTACGGGCCCTAAGTTATGTTTCGTTAACGGCAGCAATTCTCTATAATTATGCTTAGGTTTAATCACGATGAAATGATGTAGAATTCTTCTATAAATGTAGAAGACATTTTCTTCTAAACTTTGATAATTGATGTATAGAAAGACAAATATAGGTAGATTAAATGTTATGAAATTGCAAGTACAAAATGTGTTAATAACTCATAATAAAGTCCTTACACCATTGAATTAATTTCCCCTATATCTTCATTAAGCTACTAATGTAACTAATCAATTAGCAACGTCTCATATCATTCTATCAATGAACATTGTCATTTGTATTCCTTTTATTATTTCCCGATGAATTTCGTATATGACCAAGAAAGTTTATCTTTTTTAATACGATTCTTATATTTAAGCAAAATGATTTTATATCTAAAGAGGCTGTATATTTGAAGCAAAACTGCCTTAGGCGTGACATTACACAACAACTTATATTTCCTAGGACGGATGTAACGTTCAATAAAATCTATAGTCCGTTTACGTATTTTCCACATATATGGCGGCGACAGATTTAGAATATTATATTACTTCATATATTACCAATACCCATTATTATACAATTTTCAAAAAGTAGACGTTTCACTTATTATTTTTCTATATTATAGATTACAGCCTATCATAAGATCATCTCCATAGTTGACACGCTTGGCAGGTAAATTGTCTACAGCAGTGTTTTATAATTATTGAATGTTACCAAGGATTACTTTTCATTTTCCCTTTGTCGCTCCTCTCACGTTACCACTACACATCACTAATTGCATTTTAATAAATTTTTTTTATAGAAGAGGGGGCAAACGAGCTTGCAGCTCACCTGATGGTAAGTGACTACCGCCGCCCATGAACAACTGCAACACCAGGGAGGGAATTGCAGATGCGTTGCCGGCCTGGGCTCTTTTCTTGAAGGTCCCTAAGTCGTGTCGGTCCGGAAAAATCGCTGATGGTAATCGATTCCATAAAGAAGTCGTGCAAGGAAGAAAACATCTTCTTAATCGCACATTGGTGGACCGCCAATCATCCAGATGGTGTGGATGGTATCGGGAGTTTTGCCGCGATTTGCGTTCGTGAAATTTGGCGGCTGGGATTAATCCGAACAATTCCTCAGAGCACTTCCCATGGTAGATGCGAAAGAAAATGCAAAGGGATGCAACATCTCTTCGCAGTGCCAATGAATCGAGCCGATCGGAAAGGGCTTGGTCGTCGACGATTCGAGCGGCTCTGCGTTGGATGCGGTCAAGTGGAAGGAGCTGGCACTGGGGAGCCCCTGCCCAGAGATGGGAACAGTATTCCATGTGAGGCCAAACCTGCGCCTTGTAAAGTTGCAGGCGGTGTGCCGGCATGAAATACTGTCCCGCTCTGCTGAGCACGCCAAGCTTTTTAGAGGCCAATTTGGCCTTGTCTTCCAAGTGACCACGAAACTGCACGTCACTCGATATGTCGACTCCGAGGATACCGATACTGGCTGAGCCAAGAAGGGGAGTGCCTTGAAACTGAGGAGATACGACAAAGGGGTTCTTTTTATCGCGCAAACTTGTGTCTTCTGAGGATTAAACTGGACTAGATTTAGTCGCCCCCAATCCGAGTCTTTGTTCAGCAAAGACTCGACTTCAGACACAAGTTTGTTCAGGTACTCGGCGACGTAGTCCCGAGAAATATTGGCACGGCTGGTGTATAGAGCATCACCAGTGCTGTCGTCCGCATAGCAATGAATGTCACCAGTTAGCAACATATCATTGATATGCAGAAGAAACAGCGTTGGTGATAGCACACAGCCTTGTGGAACACCAGCGTTAATAGGCTTGTAGTCAGAACATGCACCGTCTACAACGACCTTGATGCTTCGATCTGCAAGGAAAGTTCAATACAAATAATTATTATTATTTTTGGTCAAATATTTTATTAATCATTTAAAAATATTTAATAAATAAGAAATAAATAATGTAGTTTTACTTTAACTGAAGCGTAGGTATGCTCATTTTTTCTGGCGTGCCTTCGAGTACCTCTTTAATAAGAATTTATTTTTCATCTCCTATAAGCCGTTACCAGTCACAATTGGAAAAAAGTTTCTTCTAACGCGCTCCGTAAATAAGTATTTTAGTCGCATTTTATTTCAAACATTTTACATATTTCGAATAAAACAAATTTTAATTCGTTTAATTCACACGTTGTTTTAATTCTCATTGTTTCTAATACTACGAAGTAAATATAACACATCATTATTCTCACTTATTAAATTAAAAATGACTATGAACAATTTGAAACGGAGTCAGTTTGGTTCAAATTATGAATAAATATTATGAGATATTGCAAAATTAGTTAAAAAGATTATGATTTCGTTAGAGTTATTTACTAGAATTACGCTGCTGACAGTCATATAGAGCTACAAAATAATAAGTTCAACGTATAATAACCGTTGATACTAAAACGGTTTATATATATTTTCAAGTGGTAGCGCCACGCTGCAGGTATATGATGGCGGCAGCACGAATGGATCAGCTCGATTGAGAGAACTATGCTCAAAGCATCAGGTGAACTGTGTGCTCGCTTACCCTTCGTCTATAAAAAGTCAACTTACTTGTTAAGATTATAAAGAAATATTATTAGAAAGAAAAGATTATTTATTAAAAGTGTTGATATCTTAATGTTTCCGTGTTCTATCATACTGCAAATTTCAATTCGCAATACTTAAATGATTTGCATAACCCGTAGTCACAGGCTAATGTGTAATAAGTATCAATACTAGTATTATATCAAAGATTTAATCTGGACTGAAATTATATTGGGATCTTCAAGAAAAGAGTCTACTCCTTTTTAAAAGCAACGCGTCTACTATTTTTCTGATGAATGTTCATGGGGAGCGGCTGTTTTTCTCCGTGACATTCATCGATACCAGAAGACAATCGAGCTCCTCATCTGCAAATTGTAGTTCCATCGTTTGATGCGTGTGATCGGTTAAGACTTCAAACCGACCTCCGCTTTCAGAGCTCTTCCGTGACGCCCTCCAAGAGGCTAGCGAAGCTTACCTAGTCGGGTTATTCGAGGATACCAGCTTATGACCGATTCATGCAAAACGTGTGACTATTATGCCAAAAACATTCAGATGGCGCGCATAACTCGCTTAGAAATTCAACTTCTCTGCCGATTTTGTTGTACACTACCTTTAATTTGAACTTCGATCAACGATTGTCAGAGTGAGAGTGCCAATGATTTTTTTAATATGACTCATTTCCACTGACAATCGATGATGATGTAACATACATACATATAATCACGCCTCTTTCCCGTAGGGGTAGGCAGAGACCACTTCTTTCCACTTGCTACGATCCTTACATACTTGTTTCGCTTAGTCCACTTTCATTATTATCTTCATACATGCTCTACGGTTTAGGGTGCTCTTGACCTGGCCTTTTTTCAAGACGTCCCTGATTTGGTCTTGAAATGTCCGCCTAGGTCTACCCCTTCCAGCACTTTCATTCACACTCGCCTTGTACACTTTTTTCGTCAATCGTTCTTCATTCATTCTCTCGACATGGCCAAACCATCTCAACATACCTTTCTCAATTTTTGTCACTACATTTTCTTTCAGACCACAACGTTTCCTTATCTCACTATTTCTTATCCTGTCACTCAGTTTAACTCCTGTCATACTTCTTAACGCTCTCATCTCAACTGCATTTATTCTGCTTTAGTGTTTCTTCTGCCATACCCAACTTTCACTTCCGTACATGAGTGTCGGAACCAACACCCCCGAACTCATGCACAGCCGAACGAGCCTTGTTAGACACCTTCCGACTGCTCATAAAGGAGTGCAAAGGTCCATTCACCATGTTTTCTGCATTCACTCTTATTTCGTTATCACTCTCACACTTTCCATCTCTTGTAAACTTTGAACCCAGGTACACAAACTCTTTCACCTGTTCTGAGGTAACGTTCTATAATAACAGCTTTGTGTGAAACAAAGTGTAAAACAGCCCAGTATAGCCTTTACTAAAGTAAAGACCAGTTTTGACTTGCAGAAAGTCATTGTATGCAAGTAGCTCAGGGCTATGCCTTACAGCAGTCATATGGGGATGTCACAGTTCAGTGGACTTATGCTATAATGATAATGAATACTATGATGATATCCATCCTTAGAAGATATCCAAGTCCACAAGTATACAATATATTGGCTGAGAATGATGTAGAAGATGATGATTTATGATTTACGACAATATATAAATAATATACATATAAATAATATACATATAAATAATATACATATAAACAATATTTTCAACACAGTTTTAACAAAGTTATAATTCAAAATTAAAAAATTTGTACAACGGACTTAAATATAGATTATTAAGAATAACTCAGAAACTATTAGTTAAACCATATGAGAAGCACCAGTTTTCAAATAAAAAAAAAATCATCGAAATCGGTTCATCCAGAATAAAGTCATGAGTTAACACACAAAAGCAACATACAGTCGAATTAAGTACCGTCTCCTTTATGAAGTCGATAGAAAACGTAATCTTTTTTCATAAATTAAGTGAGTAATAATGAAAGCGACCACATATTATGATATCCACAATTTTCACAAATGATCCATATTAGAAGGGACACCAATCGAGCTTACGTAGCGTCCAATAACTACATGGAATCAACATTTTCTATTGTCTACAAAATTTATTATGTTTATAGAAGATAAAATATTATACTTAATGACATAAAGATTATGTCTACATGACACATGACTCATAATGTGATTGTTAACGTTAATTTGAAAAAAAAAACAAAGCGTAAAGTTACAGACTAAATACGTCCTGGGCAAAGGGCTACTGCCATTTCTGAGAGCAGGGGCTGCTTAGCTCTATTGTATCTCACTAACTCCAAGCTTATCATGTAGTAAATGTTGGACGGCTCCGTAGCGCAATGGCTTAGCAATGAGTTGTTGCGCTGGGGGCCGCGAGTTCGAATCCCGACAGAGCAAGTATTTATATGGCATACAAATAATTGTTCCGGGTCTGGATTTTTGTCCTCGTGCAATCTATGTTTGTAAACTGCCTCCACGATACAGGAGAAAATCCTAGTGTGAGGGAACGTTTTTAAAACAAAGAAATATAGACATAAATAGAGAAAGGTGATGATCACTACTATGCATGAATAGAAATTATGTCATGTACTATTTTTCACTTTGTTTTATAACTAATTTAGTTGGTATTTTAGGTATGTTTTTTTAATTAAATTATTTATATATTTTTAAAGTTACTAAAAAAGCAAAAGAAGGAAAAATTGAAGGTTCGAAAATTATAATTTTTCATGCATATAAATTGGCTGCTGATGTAAATTACTAACGCGGACTCAAGCACGTTAACGTTGTTAAATTAATTCCTACAATGACGAATTTTAAGCAATTAATGTACAACATTAATTCTCATTTATTTTCCTTCTTCAATTTATAAATTTAAAAAAAGATATTTTTACGAATATACATAATTTATTTAACGTTAATGGCCACACGTGGCAAGCGTGGTGGGCAAAGCAAATCTCTATGGTCAAATTATTCTCTATGGGTAAAGTAAATTCGTTGTATCCCCTGTCAATATTATTCGCTGCTGGAAAATGACTGCTAATCGTTTTATTGTTCGGAGATCTGGCACTGATAAAAGGATTTCAAGGAACAAAATCTATTGAGCGACGGCCAAGCTATGTTTGAAAAGATGCACTGATCCACGCGATGGCCGTTTTTTGTGAACCAAAAATTAGTAAATGAAATATTTACTTACATTTTTTAAACCCACCTAAGGACAAAAGATGGAATGCCTCGTTTTCAGTAAAAAGATTCTCCGGTTCTATACACTTACCATACGAAACATAGCAACATTAAGCTAGTATACTATGAGAGCCTTGTCCTACCTCGATCGAGCCGACCCATTCGTGCTACAACCATAATATGCATGCAACGTGGCTCCACCGCGACTACAACCACACGACTACTACGAACACGCTATTTTTATATTTTCGGCACCTAACCTAAAGGTAGGCTGGTAAAAAGTCCACTTCATTTACTACTTGTGCTACTTTTTTATAATATACAGCGGCGTAATTTTATATAATATACAATAATAGCGGCGATGAAACTTTTCGTTCGTCGCTAGCCCTAGGCCAAATTTGTAATCTGTTTCTTACCAGTAATACAACCCCGTCATTCTGTTGTTATAATCGTGTAAACCAAAATGAAAATTAACATAAATGCAAATGTGAAGTCCTTTATTGTAGCAACTTTTCAAACTTTTCATTAATCTGCCAAATTACAGAGTTACTTTCCCTGCAGACACTAAATACAGTGTTTGAAAAGAAAGTTTTACGAAGACAGAATTTTGCAAGAAAATTTTCCGTACACAACAACCAAACTTAAATAAAATACAAAGATCATATTATACTTTAATTTTTATAATTCAGATAATTTTCAGTTTCATTTTAGTTTTATACATGGTAGAGCCATGCTGCAGCTATATTAGTAGTATAGTTGTAACACGAATGGGTCGGCTCGACCGAGGAAGGACCATGCTCTCCCAAACAACCGGCGAAAAACAGCAGTTTAATGCTGCTATTTAATATGGTGAGTGTGAAGGACCGGAGACACTTTTTACTGAAAACGAGGCATTCTATCTTAGTCCTCAGGGCTGACAACGCATCTGCATTTTGTATCTTAATCGATGACAGATATAGTTGTCTATGTGTCTAAGAATCCACTTACGGTCAGGTGAGATACATGCTCGTTTGTAACCTCAATTTAAATAAAAAATATATATATATATATATATATTTTTTTTATTTAAATTATATATATATATATATATATATATATATATATATATATATATATATAACAATAAGACTGTAAGTTAAATTTATCATACTATACATTATACATCCTCCCGGGTATAGTACCAAAAGCGCTGATTACGTTTTCTCGCTAATTGCCCATTAAATACTTAACCATAAGGCGAGAAAAATACCAGCCATCTTCACTACAGACTGATTACTAATTGCGGCTTCACCTCTCTCTCAAGGGATTAAAGTCCGTTGGGCCTCTTGAAACCGAGGAAAAATTTATAGAAACAAGGAAAAACTTTTGAATAACCTTTTTCAGACCACGTTGACCTAACAACTTATTCACTTGCAAAATGTCAATTGATTTCGCAAATGAAAAAGTAAAAGAGTTAAAGTAAAAGTTACAGCCTATTTACATCACGCTTCTAAGGCACAGGCCTCCACTCATTTTTGAAAGGGTTAAGGGCAAGGAAATGTCCCCTGCAGTGCCCCAATGCGTGTTATGGAATTTCACATGATGTTTTTTAGTTCTCAGGCATGCAGGTTTCCTCAAGATGTTTTCCTTCACCGCCAAGCATGCGGTTAATACATACATACATATAATCACGCCTCTTTCCCGTAGGGGTAGGCAGAGACCACTTCTTTCTACTTGCTTCGATCCTTACATATTTGTTTCACTTCGTCCACTTTCATTATTCTCTTCATACATGTTCTACGGCACTTAAATCAGCACTTAAAATTGAAATTAACAATTCTATTGTTGCCAGTGGTGATCGAACCCACTTGCTCGCGTACTGTGAAATTTATAGCGAACGCTTAACCCCTGAGCCACCACGCCTCTAATTGCCAATGATAATCATATTAGATTATTTAAGATACTTTGTAAACTAGATTATAATTAAAATCCTTTTTATTTTTTTTATTTTAATTTATTTCGAAACCAACAGCGTTCTAATTAGTTAACATTAAACAATATTATTCTTATAATAAAGGCCAATAACAGGTTTCCTTTAATTACTAAGGCATAACATACTACGGTCGTAATGATTAGTATCAGTTGGTATACACTCAATTTTACACTTATAACATTAAATATTTGCATCTGTTCCCTCAGGCAATATGCACATTTGACAAGTCTCATACACAAATTCATAAACATATGTACATGCACACTAATAAAATCAGTAACAGCACACACTGCTCAACGGTACCAAACAAATAGACACGAATACACACATGTTACTTTTTTATACACAAGATTAGCAGTATATTATTATTATTTTTACTCTACTATAAATTATGTTATGTTATGTTATGTTATGTTATGTTATGTTATGTTATGTTGTGTTATGTTATGTTATGTTATGTTATCCTTTTTAATATAGATTCGTTAACTTGTAATAGAAAACAATAGAAAACTGGTATCGATGTATTAATTGATACTAAATGAATAGAATACAATTGTATTTTATTTTTAAAATGTACATTTTATATAAATATACGCTATTTATGTTAAGTTGCCTACCAAACGTACGGACGTCGCGTCGCCCGGCTGGATACAGGCCCGATGATTTTAGAATTTTCTCTCTCGTTCACTTTTCTCACTTTTTTCACTCGTTAGACGTAGACGATAACTATTTTATTTGCCAGTTCACTGTTGAACATAAGCCTCCCGCAATTATTGCCACGATAACGAAAGCACGATCCGTTCTGTGTGTTACGCAATGTAAGCTTTAATTGTAAACTGTTTAGAGGAGGACCGTGTTTTGTGGAATTTCTTGGGAGGCTTATGTCAGCAGTGGACTTGTGAAGGGCTGTAATGATGATGATGATGATGACAGACTTGGTCTGATTAAGTCATTGTTATTTTAATTACTTACTTTACTTTACTTATCTTCACGCACAATACCTGACGGGGTAGCCAGAGAGAACAGATCGCCAAGTGTCACGGTCCTTACAAACCTCTTTCGCTTCTTTCAGATTCATTATCTTCTTCATGCATGCACGTCTAGGTATCCGAGTACTTTTGACCCTACCCTCTTCGAGCAATTTGCTCACATGGTCTTCGAAAGTTAGTCTCGGTCTACCTCGACACCTTTTAATATTAACTTTCGCGCTATATATTTTCTTCACCATTCGGTCTTCACTCATTCGCTCAACGTGCCCAAACCACCGAAGCACGCCCTTATCAATTTTTGTGATAAGGTCATCTTTCAAACCTGCCATATTGCGAATCTCTTCGTTTCGCTTTCGGTCGGCCATGGTAACGCCGCACATTTTACGAAGAGATCGCATCTCCACTGCATTCAACTTACTTTTATGCTTCTTCTGGCATACACAGGTTTCGCTGCCATATAACAAAGTCGGTACCAACACTGCGTTATGTATTGCAAGGCGTGCACTCTTCGCTACGCCTTGCCTTTTGACTAACGCAGTCAGGGCACCATTGACTTTGTTCCCGGCAGCGACACGCCTGTCCACATCTAAATCACATCTTCCATCCCGGCTAAAAGCACTCCCCAAGTATACAATTTCATTTACCTGTTCTAGACATTCCTGATTTACCCATATTTCACACTTCCTTCTCTCTTCGTCCCTTTCAAATTAATTTTTCAAAGTTATTTTAATTGCAAAATATATTCTTATGTACATAAAATCAATTTTTTTATACAAAGGGTTTGACAAAAGAGCATACAGTCCACCTTATGGTAAGTACATGCTGTGGCCCATAGACATCTACATTTATCCTCGATGAAGAATCAAAATGCAGGTGTGTTGTCACCCCTGAGGACTAAGATGGAATGCCTCGTTTCCAGTAAGAATAAGGGTTTCCGGTTACACTCACCATACAAATCGCGGAAGCTTTAAGCTGCTTATGTATTATATACTGGTATTCTGTGAGAGCGTGGTCCTACGCCGGTCAAGCCGACCTATTCGTACTACAATCATAATATAGTTGAGGCGTGGTTTTACTTGACGACTTCCAGCCTCCCGAACAAGCCGGTTTTCGAAAAGGCTTTAGCACCATAGACCACATACATACCCTTCGGCAAATTGTACAGAAGTCCGAGGAGTACAATTTGCCACTATGTCTGGCGTGGACTATGAGAAAGCCTTTGATTCCGTCGAAATTTGGGCGGTGCTGCAGTCCCTTCAGCGATGCCAAGTTGACTGTCGGTATATCGAAGTGTTGAAGTGCTTGTACAGTAGGGCTACGATGGCTATCCGAGTTCAGAACCAGAGTACGAAACCTATCCAATTGCAGAGAGGTGTAAGACAGGGTGACGTCATATCCCCGAAACTCTTTACCGCTGCATTGGAAGATGTTTTCAAGCTTCTGGACTGGAAAGGATACGGTATCAACATCAATGGCGAGTACATCACTCACCTTCGATTTGCCGACGATATAGTCCTTATGGCAGAATCGCTGGAGGACCTAAGCACTATGCTCAATGACCTCAAAAGTGTTTCCCAACGGATAGGTCTTAAGATGAACATGGACAAAACAAAGATCATGTTTAATGTCCATGTCACACCTATGCCGGTAGTTGTTGGGAACACTGGGCTCGAAGTTGTTGACGAGTATGTTTACCTGGGACAAATAGTCCGACTAGGTAAGTCCAACTTCGACCGAGAGGTCAATCGACGGATTCAACTCGGTTGGGCAGCGTTCGGGAAATTACGGCATATCTTCTCGTCAGGTATACCTCAAAACTTGAAAACGAGACTGTACACCCAGTGCGTGTTGCCAGTGATGACATACGGAACTGAGACGTGGTCCTTCACTGCTGGCCGGATGAGGAAGCTCAAGGTCGCTCAGCGAGCTATGAAGAGGGCTATGCTCGGAGTTTCTCTGCGTGATAAACTCAGAAATGAGGATATCCGCAGTAGAACTAGAGTGACCGACATAGCCCAACGGATTAGTAAGCTGAAGTGGCAATGGGCCGGCCATTTAGCTCGAAGAACCGACAACCGATGGGGAAGAAAGGTTCTCGAGTGGCAGCCTCGTATCGGCAGGCGAAGTGTAGGGCGTCCCCCCACTAGATGGAGTGACGACCTGGTAAGATATGCAGGAAGTCGATGGATGCAGGTGGCTCAGGACCGTGCTTTGTGGCATTCTTTGGGGGAGGCCTATGTTCAGCAGTGGACTTGTGAAGGGCTGTAATGATGATGATGATGATGATGTGGTTTTACCACGTAAAAATTTTTCAGTGATTCCAGAAGCTGAAAGAAAATTTTGGTTAAATTGCTTATAGGTAGAAACATGAATCTATTATTGTACCACCAGTTGTATGTGTGAATTATATAATTAGAAATTGTTAGGACATATTATATCTAACGCTTTCCTGCAAATTAAACGGTAAGGAACTGGGGACACAAAGAAGTAAATAATCTTATCATTATAAGCCGCCCATGCATTAATGACTTTGATTTGCGGCTAAGAAATATGGCATAGAAAAACGAAAAGAAATCGATGCAGTTTAAAGATTTTCCTTATAAAATTATCAGTTAATTTGATTTCTTTCTGTACTTGTAATAAAACTACACACATATATTTGTTATAAATTTAACTACAAAGATTTTTTTTAATTAAATGAAGTACACACCGGATATAGCTTAGAAAGAGAAAGAGTAGGCTATTTTGTGAATGGCCGGCAATGCACCTGCAATTGTCCAAGGACGGCGGTCGATACTTACCATCAGGTGAGCCGCATGCTCGATTGCCCCCTCTTCTTTAAAAAAAAATCTAACTAATCATCACTGAATACAATTTAATGAAAATTAGATATAAATATCAGTAACGAAAAGAAAATAAGTAAGTAAGACTTTTATACTTATTTACATTGCAAGTCTAGATTTACGCAGTGCGAGATATGAAAAAAGAGTGCGGAACTAGACCTCCTGGTTGCTCTGCTTTATAAAATCAGAAATGAAGATATCAGCACTAGAAGCATAGCCAGTTGTGCTATGCTTCTACGGCAAGCAAGGTGTAAGACATACGGCCCCCTAGATCGAGTGACAACCTGGTAACACATACAGAAAGACGATGAATGCAGGTGGCTCGGGACAGTTTTGTAGCATTTCTTTGGGAGGCCTATTTTCAGCAGTAGACTTGTGAAAGGTTTTATTGATGATGATGATAATGTCGATAAGGATTAAACATGAAAATCTGTAAAATGTAAATTATAGTATAATATCTAGTTCTCAATAAAATCAAAATTCAACTATTTTTTTTTCATTTGACAGTTTATGTATGCATATACTTCGATAGGAAAATGGTAAAAAACATAATTATATAGAAAGGCAAAATATTGTGTTAATGTCTATAAAAGACAGGTCATTTTTCTTAACTTTGTCTAAATAAAAGCAATCTTATACTCCTTTAAGTTCCGACCTCAGAGAATATCGGCAAACAAAAACTTGGCACAACACGCTCATTACGTCGTCAACTTTTAGGAAGTTGCTTCCAGCGTAAAGAGTTTTCTTTAGCTCCCGGTTGGACTTTAACTAAAACTAATCTAACTATTCTTTACGAATAGATACGTGTAATAACACTCTTCAATAATAGACAATGCTCAGATTATTAGTTGCGTACCTAACAGCTTAATGGATTATGGGTTATCAATGAATGAAGATAATTGATAACATGTTTGCGCGCAACCTATATTTTACCGCTGCGTCTACAGTAAGAATCAAACATTTTATTTGCAATTATTATTGCTCGACGGAATTTTAGTTACGCCATTTCACAGATTTTCCTCTTCTCCACTAACCACTTTTATATATTAAGCCATTATATCTCAATGCTGAACATGGATCTCTCCTATTATAAAAAGGACGTCTTAATCGCAACGCTTGACAGGTTGCTTGGCGATCGTTGTATCAGATTATAAAACATATTGACTTTTAACAAATAATTTTTTTATTACGTCGAAAAATAAACAGCTTTTACATTTTAAACCTATTGCGTCTTTGACGCTTCTCCACGTCGTTGGTCTTTAGACGCATAAGAAAATGACTATACCGTCAGCGAAAGCGATAAGATATTTCTGGCATTTCCCACTCTTTGTAAAACAAAAGAAAAAAGGATGAGAATTAAAAAAGGTAATATTTTATTGATATCTTCCGTCATTTAAGTTTCCTGTCTGTTCTAAAATAAAAATAAACATGAAACTCCACCATAGACGTAAGTAACAATTTTACGGTGTGTGCCTTCACGGGGTCAACGACCTTACCCCATTGAAACATTCCAACGGCAGCGATGGATTTTCTTTTCAAGTAATGACGACAACGACACCAAATTTATAATGATCAATAATGATTTATAATGATGACCAAATATGCACTGTGCGTTTGATCGAATTATCCAGTGATAGTCTAAAATGTTTTATTTTTGAATTTTAGTCAGTTAAAATAGTTATCACGTTAAAAGTTATGACATCCGTATTTGCGTGGTAAATCATATAAGAAGTCGTGACTTTTTAAGCCTTTATAAGCGATTGTATATATATATATATATATATATATATATATATATATATATATATATATGTATATATAAATATATATATACATATATCATCATCATCATCATTACAGCCCTTCACAAGTCCACTGCTGAACATAGGCCTCCCCCAAAGAATGCCACAAAGCACGGTCCTGAGCCACCTGCATCCATCGACTTCCTGCATATCTTACCAGGTCGTCACTCCATCTAGTGAGGGGACGCCCTACACACACATATATATATATATATTAAATTTTTGTGTGATTGTCGTGTTCAATTATATTTTTAAATATTCTTGATTTTATGTTCCAACACATCTGGCAACCCAAAGGAGTATTAACAGGACAGATTGATTCGCTTGTCTAAGAATGTAAAAAGAATAACATTACTATATTTTTTTTAAAGAACACATATTGTAATAGTAACTGTATGTGCCTAATTATGAGTACCTATGTCAAAAAATCTTCATAAAATGTTACAAAAACCCATTATTAGATAGAACGCGTTTTTCCTCTTTATATCCCAGACGGACAAAGAAAGATAGGGTTACAACGCATTTCCAATTTAAATTGTAATAGAGGATAAATATAGATGTATATGGACCACAGTAACCACGTAAGATGGTAAGATTTTCTAATAAGTACACAGTCCGCCAGATGGTAAGTAACCATTTACCATCTGGCGGACTGTGTGCTTGTTAGAAAAACTTATTATTTACATCGTCGTCCTAAATTATGCAAGCAATGTGGATGCCTATTACAAGGTATTCAGTGCACATTTATGAGTTTTGTGAGTGGATGTTAAGTTTAAATTATGTTTCAGCCGATAATATGATAACATGGAATGAACACTATAATGCAAGATATGTTGAGACACCCCTCCCCCATATTCCTTGCTAAATATATGTTCAGTCATTTTTAAATAATATTTAGTTAATAAGGTTAAGTACATAAGCGTTAGCAGCATATGAAGGAAAAGGCATTTTTATTATATACGGGTTTTCACTATAGTCGTTGGTGAGTTTGTTAGTAAATGTTCTAAACAACTTCGAAACAACTAAGCCCGTTGTAGTCGTATTCAATATACTTATTTTGTTTAGAAGATGGTTCATAACTATGCGAGAAGCCGAAAGGTGGCGCTGTAGTTAAGTTATTCACAAATTCTATATCTATCTCTATATATATGGAACCAAGAAATACGTATTTATATTTCCACAGAAGAAAGTCCGAAGTGAATTGAGATTAGAACTCATCGCACGGAATACCCATAAGGGCAGTACAAAGTCTGTTGGCCCAAGTAATGTTAAATAATATAATACATGAATATTTCTGTAAAAAAGGCATTGTCCAAAGTGTTATATAGTCCACAAAATTAAACCAAACTTTACGGAAACTTAATTAATCTGATTTGGCAACAGTTTAACTTCTAAATACAAAGCGTCTCAAACTCTCGCAAGTTAGTTAAAACAGTTTGGTAAGACGGTTTCTCAAACTATTTTAACTATGAGTTATGGAATATAACAAATCCAGGTATATTGAATAACACAAAAGGCGATCTCAAGATAAGATGAAATGATAACATAAACTAAGGTGAGTTCAGGTAAATAATATTTAAAATATTATGATATATGTTAAATTATTTTATATTAATTTAAATTTATGTTAAATTTATAATATTAATAATTTTTATCATGCGATTTAAAAGTATTATATAACTGCTTCATTTATATTGTTTGTATAAAATCGATTTTGTTATATCATTTATTCTTTCATTTATGAACATAGGCCTACCATATAAATACCCTCATACTGAATTCAAATTTAAATTCTCTAGTTGCGAAAATAAAATAGAAGCCAATTTCTACGTTGATTTCGCACGGGGCAGAAGAACAGTAGCAATCTGCAATAAGCAAAACTGTGTTTGTAAAAAAATAGTTCGGAGATTCAATTTGCAAAGTTAGACAAAAACGAAAGGAAAAAATCTTTTAAAGCTTTCTAATACGTTTACATCTTTTGATTTAAAACCTAATCTAATCCTAGATGCTTCTCATTCCAGACAACCGCTCGGGGAAAATAATATGGTTTGAGGCCTAACGTTAAAATAGAATAAAATAAAATATTTTTTATTCAATATAGATTTCAAGAATACTCACTGGAAGCATTTGTGTTTTTACTACTGTTTCGGAAAAAAATCCTCAGTGAAATGCACTACACTTACTACGTACTTTACAGTATATGTCTCATATATAATTACAAAAATCATGCTGATTTGAGTAAATGGCGCGAATATCTATAGGATGACTATATATTTTTGTTTTGTTTTCCGTTTGTGTATACACTATGTATCCGTGGGGACCAATTGCGGTGCAGTTTCCAAAGAAAGTGTATCCGTAACTAGTCGTTGCCGCTAGGCTAAGTATAGCCATTCAGCGACGAAACGCAATCATCGCTCTTGGCACTATACTGCTGGGAGTAGAACGCCGCTGTTTAATTTTCTTTTTAATTTTTTTATTGTGATCTTTATATTTTTTTTATAGGATTGGGTGACAAACGAGCACACAGTCCACCTGATGGTAAGTGGTTACTGTGACCCATAGACAT
This sequence comes from Parnassius mnemosyne, assembly GCA_963668995.1. Lineage (NCBI taxonomy): Eukaryota > Metazoa > Arthropoda > Insecta > Lepidoptera > Papilionidae > Parnassius > Parnassius mnemosyne. The sequence continues at coordinate 28,069,372 of CAVLGL010000084.1, forward strand.
CTACATCTATCCTCAATAAAGACTCAAGATGCAGATGCGTTGTTATATTATAATTTCCAAACAAATATTAGAATCATTAATAATTGCCACTGCATTAAGAATAATATAAGGATGTCTTTCCATCAGGGAAGTCCGGGGATGCCTTGTGACATATACAATGTGTGAAACTTGATGGGTTCACGCTATCGTTTCACTTTTGTGCTTTAGTTCGTGTTAGTTTTGGTGAAAAACAAAGACATGCATAGCATCTTGCCTGTCATTCCCGAGCTAGGTAATTGGACACAAAATATGTGAGTTTAGATGGAAAATTGAGAAATAAAAATAATAGGTGGCTAACCCATAGTCTGCACAACCATAAAACATACTTATTCTATTAGTATAAAGTATCGCGCAGGCGACAGAGAGGGATCAGTTGGTAATTATACGAGTTTCACTGTCGTTACGATGCCCATTGGAGTATTCTACTAGTGTAGGTAAGGAAGATCGTGTTGCTGAGAGGCTGCCCTGTGTTACATTGAGATGGGTAGGGATTCATACTTTGTTGTTATCATATAATTGGGTCCAGATAGTAAGCAGATTTGTTACCGAGTGGTGTTCTTTTATTTAAATAATTATGAGAATAATTTCTAACACCAGAAGTGGAATATTTTTTTACAATACATATATAATTCTTCTATACGTGTGTTTGTCACTGAACTCTTCCTAAACGGCTGGGCAGATTTTGATGAAGTTTTTGTGTGTTTTTGAGTTGATCCCTGGAGAGTTTAGATTTACAATTAGTCCCACTAGGTGGCGTTGTTGTCGAGATCTAGAAATAATGATCTGGTGTGAAGCCTAGCCGGATCGCTAGTTCTTAATAAAATCAGAGTTCAGCACTGCAATGTGTATGTAATATAGGCTGTCATACTTTATTATCATTGATGATGTTATATTTTTGCCGCTTTGCCATGTGTGGCGGCGAAGAAATACCAAGACTTCAAGGTTTCCCTTTTAAGATAGCCATGCATCAACATGCAAATATCAGATGTACAATATCTAGCTAGGTCGTTGACGTAGAGAAATGCAAAATGTAAGACGCATCTGGAACTGCGACTGTAAATCATCCTGAAAAATGCATCCTACAATGGGAGACGTCTATTTACAGTCGATGACTGTTAGAATAATCAAAAATAACATGTAATTCGTAACCGTGAATGAAACATCTTGATTGGGCATAAGTCCTCAGTCACTTTTTTCAATTTAAAGACAAGCCTCCTAAATAGATCTAACGCGACTTAAAACCAACCACACTCTATTAGGGTACGCATGTAGAAAATTGTCATAGTTAGCAATTCCTTTTCGGTCCTTTTTATCCCTTAATAACATTATTCAAATTTAAATTCGTTGGAAGCGCCCCTACTAAACGTGACAGAACTACCAAAATATATTTTATCAAAACATTTTCTGCACATAATTTCTACAATTTGTCGCTACATAAAATACATGTAGCTATCTATAATAACTTTAAAAATTAAAATTATACCGAAACATTATCCTGTATTGTGGATGAATTTTGCATATTTGTAATTCAAACCTATCTTTTTAAAAGAAAGCCATTTCTCTAGATCACTATCGGATTTCTCTAACGTGAAGAAACCTGCGCGTTTGATAAATCAAAAATAATTTAAGCAGTAGCAGAAAACAGACAAAATTTAAACCCTTCCGTGAGACATTTTAACATTATTCCTTAAACTTTATAAACTTTAGTAGCAATAAAATAAACTGAAAAATAAATAAAAGTGGTAGAACTACGCTTGGCGATTATGTTTTAAGGAAAAATGTTTAATATACATTTATATCTCACTTAAACAATATACATTGTATCGTGAACATAAAAAAGATAACAATAAACTTAAGTATAATTAAAATAAGTAATCAAATGAAAATTTTTAGTACTATACCATAATCTTCTAAACACGTTAATTAAGTAATAAATGTCAAAAAAAAATACTATTAGAAACAAAACAGTCAGATAAAATTAACAGGTCGTTTTTACGTTATAATTTTTTGAAATTTTACATATTAATTTAACAAAAATGGTAACTGGACTATTATATATGTAGCTGTTTGTCATTCGAGTAGTGATAACGAACCTGTAACAACATTTTTTTAAATTAACAATTTGTGCCTTGCAACATAAATTGTTAGCTTTGTTGTAAATACGCTATTATAGGTCTTTGCGTCTGGCATTTAAACAAGCTTCTCTTTTAATTTCAGATTCGTATGCCTCAAGCTTTTTGTGCGTGGATGTTAAGGTAACATGATATAGAGGCATAGCACCGTTAATATTTGTAATTTTAGAAAATGCTCCATGCATGATATCTACTGCGGTATACGTACAATGGTCCTTATTACCAGCTTCTGTGCAACAAAAGTTTTATGGATATTGTACTCATAGCTATTACCCTTTTTTACATGGGGAAATGCCTACGCATACCCACCTCGCGGGGGCAAGGACGGGTTATGTCGGACTCACACCGACTAAAACCACATGGTGTTCCACCTTCGCCGCATATTGACAGGGCCACGGGAACGCTTTCGCATACATACGCGGCCCCACCAGCGCCGGCCGCCCCATGGCAGCCTCTTCTCGGGGGAGGACCTCGCCTCCCCATTCTCCTTCTTAAGCAAGGCGCACCAGGAACACAAGGCACGTCCTCCTCCATGGTCTCCAACGCCACCTGCGTAATGGACCCCCCCCCCCCCCCGAGTTCGATACTCGGAGGCCACGGGGCCAGGAAAATCGAGCGCTTAGTAGCACCCGCTTTCCCGACCCGAGCGGCGGATCTGGTCCCTGGCTACGCCGCCAACCAAGTTTCGACCGCGGAGGGTAGGGAGAGCGGCGAATCGCAACACCGATACTCCCCTCCCCCCGCGGCCCCTCTACTGCCGCGTCTACGGTACGACCCCATCATATTCGCGGAGGATAGGGCGAGCGGCGCATCGCTATACCAATACTCCTCTTCCTCCGCGACTCCACCTCGGCTATAGCGACAGGGGGAGAGGACACCCCTCCCACCACAGTCGACCGACACACATCTGAAGTGGGCTCGCCAAGCCCACTCAGAGTGGCCACCTCGGGCCGGCCGTACACCACGGGCCAGCCAAGGGGTTCCTCTTTGTTCACCGCGGGTGACTAAGCCACGGCTACTAAGCCCCCCCGCCACAACAAGGTGGGAATTCGTTCGGGGGGGGGGGGGGGGGGTATCATAGCTATTACCCTAGAGCAAGATACTGTACTGCGACTTACTTTTAACTAGTGCGTAATATACAGTTTTTAGTTTTTCTGTAGTTAGCTCGTCGCTTCTATGGAAGTTAGCTCGACCCTCCAGTTTAAAAGGGAATCTATATGTACATCTATAAATTTGATTGTATCTACTTGTTCTACGTTACAGCAATTTATCTTGACAATAATTCTATGTCGATTACGACTTGTCGACTTAAATAGCATCATTCCAGCTTTTCTCTCGTTTACTTTTAGATTGTTAATGGCGACCCACTTAGTAAATAATGTCAACGTTAGATTAGCTTTTATTTCGAGTTCTGCATAATGTTTGGCAGATAGAACTACATTTGCATCATCAGCGTAAACTATCACTTTCACGTCATGTAAATTAGTTTCAGTGTAATTTATTATACCGTTAATGAGGACAATGAAGAGAAGTGGACCCAGAATAGATCCTTGTGGGACCTCTCTAGCGCAATAGACTCGGCTTACAGTACATGTCATCTCTCGCCCCATATCAGTGTATCTTAACTCTACATACTGACTTATATTACTTAAGTATGATATCATAAGTTGCAATATTTTGCCTCTGATGCTATAATGCTCAAGCTATTGTAGTAGTATTTTGTGATCTACTAAGTTAAATGCAGAACTAAGATCTAGATATAGTTCTCCTACTTTTTTTAATATTTTAGATTACTAACGATATCGCCAACCAGAGCATCAATCGCATCTTTGGTTCTTACTCTCTTCTGATACCCCTATTGTCCAACGTTCAATACCTATTTAGACGAGAAGTAAGACGCACTTTAATTAGTTTTTCAAATGTTTTTGACAATACGCTCAGAAACGATATCGGTCTTAAATCTTAGGGTCTATTTTAGTGCCCTTTTATGGATACCGATCCATAAAAGGGCACTAAAATAGACCCTAAGATTTATTATCTTAGCTACTTTAAGTTGCTCGGGAAAAATATCTTTATCAAAAGAATGGTTAAAATATCGCAAGTGGTTCTGCTAGTAAGTTAACGTTCTCCTTTATTACAGTTATTCGTATATCGTCATACTCACATGATTTTTTCCGTTTCACAGTTGGTGTTACCGACCTTAATTGAATTTTATCATCGACTCTAACTGTGAACTTCTGCGTAATCATAAGAGTTTCGCCCGAATTACTTCAAATTTAAATTGTTTTGAAATAATATCCCCTTCCTCATGAAGGTCTGCGGTTAATCTATTATTTAATTGCAATTTAAATTAATTATTATGAGTATTGTTAAATTTATTCCTACGTTGGTTTACAATTTTCCGGATAGATTTAGATAAATATACTGCGTTCTCAATTTCTACCTGAACCGTGATATTTAGCGTTCCTGATCACTTTGCGAAAAATTCTTACGTAACTATTGCGATATTTGACAATAGAATCATCTTCCGAGTTTCTATGTCAGGAAAACAGTTAACGTTTCATTTGGCTGGATGTTTTAATACCTTTGGTTATCCAGTTCAAGTTAACACGTCTCACTCCACAAATCTTTTCACGTTTTTGATAAAACATATAATGAATTTTTTCCAAAAAAGTATCAATCACATTATCCCAATTAATTTGAACATGTTTATTCATGAAAAACAAAATTGCTTCTGGTGCTGAAGGTCTTCTCTCTATTTGGATGATTTTTTTCTTGTCATCAGCCACAGTATTTCTTATGAACATATCACACAAAAGAACAGCATGTCCATCTCCCAAGCCATTTAAAAAAACTCACCCCGAAACCAGACATTCAGGTGGAAAATTAGTTATTATGTTGTCAAGCTATGATTGCGCCTCACCGCGGCCACAAGTTGCCAAGCTGACAGACTTAAAATGTTCTCTTCTATATATTTTTTTGCAATATGAAAGCTCCTGATATTTTATATTGTTATAACTAAGTACGGGACTACCACCCGTCTTCATACCCTCTCTGATATTGTAAGTAGTTAAGACAAAGTTTGCGATATTCAAATTTAAAACATTATGATGATTCAATAAATATTCAAGTATGCATAAATAATAAGGTAACTTGCTTAGGCTATCAGTCAGAACTGTATCCAGAGATCTGACTCATCTTTGGCATTACTTATTCCACAAATATTTTTTTTAAAATACAATTTAATTTAACTTTTTAATTCCCGACGTTTTGGGTGCTTTACAGCACCCGTGGTCACGGGGAGGACTTAGGTGCTTGACATCCTGATGTCATAGTTAACCCGGCCACCTTTAGTTATTGCCCCCCCCCCCTGAAGGATGCTGTAAAGCACCCAAAACATAGGCAATTAAAAAGTTAAATTAAACGCAACAGAATCCGAAGAAATTAGTTTCATTAATTGTGTAGTGTTCTCGTAAATATAAGAAATCATTATGATATATTTAAGGTACAGGCCATGTGATGGTGGTAATTTGTTTCAAAAACGAAGTAACTGATCTTGTTCTCCGTTATAATCATAAGAGTCTAATTCAAGTATTAACATTTTCAGATTTATAAAAATCTTAAATTATTTCCTGATCCCGTATTACTGAGATACGAATGAGTGAAGATTTTCTCGTATTCCATAAATAGTTTGCATGAGTATTTACCGCCTCTGAAGCCATCATACTCTATAGCAAACCAAATTATCCGAAGCATTTATGATAGTTCCGATGATTTAAGTGCCAACTTAACTCATTCTAACTAACTTTCGCTAAACATTGACATTATTGTAGTTACTGAATGTGGGCTAAACTGAACTACTAAAAACTGATACCTGTTAGTTCAGGTTACTTAGGCTATTGCACCACATTCAAAGTCACGAAAAATGACGGTGTTGCAGTTTATGTTAACAATTTCCTGGAACATAAAGTAAAAGAAATATCTATATCAGAGGCATCTTGTCTTGAAGTTACTTTACCAGACTGCATTTTATTGTGTAAATGCAGTCTGGTAAAGTAACTTCAAGATATAGACCTCCGTGAAATATAAACAGATAATTTCCTGAACTCTCTAGATGCTCTTCTAAACGATGACAAATATGATAAAAATATTCTTATCATAGGTGATATAAATAAAAAAATTATGAAAGAAAAGATGAATTATCGTGGTGTCTGGACGTAGATATAACACAAGAGTTAATAATCTTATAGACTACGTTATTGTTAACTTAGATTCTACTTAACTCTCAGCTACAATAGCCGTATTAGAATTGACCATAATAGACCATATAATGACACTAATTTATATTTATTCGAATACAAAACGGATACCACGTAACAATACGAAAACCATTATTGACTATCTGGGAGCACTTGTCACTTTGCCTGAACATAAAACCTCTGAACTGTTGTCAATTGATCAGCCAGAGGATTTAGCTCGGTTAATTATTAATATCATATCCACATTTGTGACACAAAATACCATAACCATTAATGTACCTCGCAATAAAGACTATTAAAACCTTGGATTACACCCGGTATGCTAAAATGCATCACCAACAGAAACAAACTTCAAAAACAACTACAACAGGACTCAACAAACACAGTTTTACTTTTACAAAAACAAAACACAATTTTAATTTTAACCTACAGAAGATATCGCAACTATTGCAACAACTTGCTTAAAAGCTAAATCGACGAAACGAAAGGGAACAATTACTTAAAACTAAAAATAATAACAAACTTTTATGAAACACTATAAAAATTATAAGAAACTGTAACTCGACAAAATCAAAAAATTAAGATTTAATTAATATTGCAGGCTCAGCAATAGAGTCGGCGAACTTAATTAACAGCCATTTTATCAATGTAGGCAAAACACTTACTGAGGAAATATCAGCGGCCTCAACCACAAATGACTATAAAGAATCACTAAACTTTTTTTCCCGCTGTTACAAATTTTGAAATTGAAATTCTGGAACCAGATTTGTCCGAGTTTGAAATTATTATTATGAATCACAAGTTCCATTCTGCCAGTGTTTGGGATAAAATCCCCACAAGATTTATAAAAATGGCGAATTTAGAACTCATCCCTGTTTTACATAATTTGTTCTCCCTCTGCTTTACCAAGGGAGTTTTTCCCAGGTTTTTAAACATGCCATAATCCATCCAATCTATAAGAGTAGAGATAGAGACGATATAAATAATTACAGGTCTATTTCAGTACTTAGTGCAACATTTTTCCTTTCCAAAATTTTTGAAAAACTAATAAACAATCGTCTCGTAAATTTTCTGAATAAATATGATATTATCTCTGCTTCTCAGTTTAGCTTTCGAGAAAAGAAAAACACAGAAGATGTTGTTCTTCCTCTGACCAGCAAAATAGTCGATCTAATTAATAACAAAATGAAAACCCTTTGTGTATTTTTAGAGTTTAAAAAAGCTTTTGACACTGCATCTATCCCCATTCTTATAGAGAGGCTGGATCGACTTGGAATACGTGGTCCTTTTCACGCCCTTCTCACTGACTACCTTAATAACAGAGAACAACAGGTAAAACTTCATGATCTCACTTACAGTTCAGCAGAGCCTACACCTCTATATGGTGTCCCACAGGGTAGCGTACTTGACCCTACCTTGTATCTTATCTACACCAATCACCTTAGTGTTCCTAAAATAGAAAAGGGCACAATTATTTCCTACGCTGATGATATGGCCTTTCTCTTCTATGAGGAAATCTGGCAGGATGTATATAACAAAGCGGAGAGGCGCCTTCAAATAGTTACTGGTTAGAAAACAATCTATTATCTTTGAATATTGATAGAACTTGTTTCATTACATTCTCTATTCTTAACTCTCTACAACCTCCTTCTAATCTACAGCTAACGGCCCACACTTGTAGCAAAAACTCTCTCATCTCCGAGTGTAGCGCTTTAGAAAAGGTTTCTTCCGTTAAATATCTTGGTATGTATATAAATCAGCAATTTAATAGATTTGACAAAAACAAATTGAAAATTGTACATAAAGAGTTAGAAAAATAATAATAATAATAATACATAATAATGATAATTAATAAATTTATTCACTTTGTTTACATGCAGGGTATCTTAAACTATAACAGTTTTTTTTTTATAGGAGAGGGGGCAAACGAGCCTGCGGCTCACCTGATGGTAAGTGACTACCGCCGCCCATGAACAACTGCAACACCAGGGGAATCGCAGATGCGTTGCCGGCCTTTTAAAAAGGAGTACGCTCTTTTCTTGAAGGTCCCTAAGTCGTATCGGTCCGGAAAAATCGCTGATGGTAATCGGTTCCACAAGGAGGTCGTGCGAGGAAGAAAACATCTTCTAAATCGCACAGTGGTGGACCGCCAATCATCCAGATTGTGTGGATGGTATCGGGAGTTCTGCCGCGATGTGCGTTCGTGAAATTTGGCGGCTGGGTTTTTTTTTTGGCAACTTGTGTGTGTGAGAGAGAGAGAGAGAGAGAGAGAGAGAGTATTAATGTGTGCATAAGCCCTGCCCTATTTTAAAGATCTTGGGATTGGTTATGCAAAAGACAGCAATACTCACTAAGTGAGTGATGAGTACGACTTTATCATAAGATGTGGTTAAGTTAGCTGTATAGGGATCGTAAAAGCGCCTCTGTATCCTCGTATGAAAGCTCTGCAGCCACTGTTTCAGTTCCTGTTTACTTTCTTACGGTAGCTTTATAGATATTAAGTTCTTTATTAATTCATATGGTTTTTTAAATATCTTAGATATGTTGCGGACAGAAAATTTCTGATTAAGTGCTCAAAGATTGACCTTGAAAGTTATACTAATGAAAAAAAATACATACAGCACCAGGAAAGTATAATATGATGATTGTAATGTTCTTACCTTTAGACAGCTTAACATCTAACTATGTGTTCTAAAAACTCATGAAAATAATAATCCTGATGATAAAATCAATACTAAACGAAATCTATAGTGTGTTATTCGCAAAAAAATATCAAAAACCACTTTTTTACTTTTCTTCTTCTAGAAATCAATACTGTTCTATCTGTTTAATTACTGACCTATTAGGTTTTTATACAAATGAGTCAATAAACCATTTATATGGCAAAAGTAGTCAGGCATTTCTTAATGACACATACGTAAACGTTACTAAATAAAAGTTTGTATCAAGGTATGTACGTACTTCGTAATGTAGGAAAAGTCTTTTGACTCGTATATCGATGTCATTAGTAAACATATAATTCGTGTCAAGAAGACTTTTAATGATATTAACATTATGAAAAATATATACGTATTATATACTATAATAATTTAAACAATTATTTTTCTGATGTATTTACCACATATAAAATCTTTTTTTAACAATATTATTTTTTGATAGATGATTAGAAACCATCACCGTGCAAAGAAGGGTTGATTACATATGAGTTAAAATAAGAAAGTATTAACACTTTATTTAGTTTAAACATAAAACGAGTAATGCCTAAAAAAGGGTATTTCGTTGTGTGGTATAGGAGATCCAAAAAGGCGACTTTGGAAAAGGCCAGAACTACGTATGGGAAAGGTCACAGATAACGGTACAAACGTC